>CACTHL010000134.1:0-448231 GCA_902712375.1 Dioscorea dumetorum
GCTTTGCCTCATCCTTGACGCTCATCGAATTGATTTGCCGCTTAAGGTACCTCTTGAATTCAGACAATGAGTTGAGAACACATGTTCCTCTCTCAATGCCCACACTTCTCCTCCTCCACCATACCATTACGGTATGATCAAGGTAGAGTGTGGCCATTTCAATTTTCTTGGCATCCTTCATGATGCCAAGAGCCTTGAAATGTTGCTCAATACTCCATATGAAATTGTCCAACTCCTTTGCATTCCTAGAACCACCATATGTCTTTGGTTTAGGAATATCAACTCGAGTAGGAGAATGACTTACTCTAACATTGCTCGCTTCTTGTAAGATCGCCCTCCGGCATCGCACAAGCTCTTACTTGGATTTTTCATATCCACCTTCAACTTGGTTACCTTCTTCTCAAGGCCACCAATTTTCCTAAGAAGGGACTTTTCCAAGGCTTTGATAAGATCACGGCATACTTGTCGCCACTTCATTCAAGGCTCATTGCACAACTTCACGGAGCTCTTTTCTCCCGCGCTCTAGCTCTTCCATGTGTTACCCAAGGTTTTCGAATTTGTCTTGCTCCTCTCCCATGGCAAGCTCCACCTTAGTGAGCCTTACACTCATGTCGACCATCGTATCATTTTTGGATATCTTACCTTTTCTTGCCGAGGTGGGTGATCTCACTTTGGGACGCCATCTCTTGGAACCAAAGCTCGATACCACTATGTCACGAGACTCGGACTTCTCACACCGATATTATGCACGACACTTGATCACATTGATCAAGCCAGTTTAGCTTCCCACACTTAAACAAGAATACAATATTTGGAGGTTTTAAGAGAATGAAAGTTTTTGTAGAGAGCTTTGAAGTAGAAAGGCACTCTTTATTACAACTTTACTTTCTTATTACAAAAGCAAGACCCCCTTGCCTATTTATAGCTCTCAACCTTCCAAATGGACCATACATTTGATTCTATAGCCCTCATCTACCCTCTAGAGTATTCTATACTAATTCATGCAACTCTACAAGGTTTCAAGGCCTTTTGAGGGCATTCTAGAATACTCCACATTCTTCATGAGAATTTCACTCTTTCATGAGTTCTCATTATTTTTCTAGTTTACAAAGATATAATCTTTTCGTATTTCATATTTTTAATAACCTTAAAATTTTTTAAGAGTGGGAAATTAACCTTTGGCCAGGTAAGATGCTAGCAACATCACACCAGATGTAACAATAGATCACCAAGGCAAACACCTAGGGCCCTTACTCTTTTAGAGCCCCATAATTTATTTTTTTCATTAACAAAAAATGGAGCAGAGAGTTGTTTGAGAGTTGTTGGCCATGATCGCCGATCTCTCATCATGTTACTTCGGGGTTGTTTGGTTACCCGTATTTCAAATTACAGTGTAAGTCAAATTACATGTAATTAAAATTACTGTATTTTCACTTACATCATGGTTGTTTGGTTGCCTGTAAATGAAAATGCTGCATTTCTATTTCAAGTGTTTGGTTTGATGTAACTTATGGGTTAGAATCACCATGTGAGGTAAGTGGTGAGATTACCCCTATTTCAAAAATTTTTATAATTTTTATTTTTCTTTAATATTTCATTTAAAATCTGTTTTATTTACTTAAGGGAATGTATTTTATTTAAATGGATTTAAGTTAATGAATTTTATTTGTTTAAAATTTATTTTATTTTTTTAAATTAATTATTTAATGTACTTCAATTTAACTTACTAATACAAAAATCAATTGGTGCTTATCATTTGAAATTGAATCTAAAATTGCTCAATAAACTCAAATTTACTTACCAACAACAAACTCAAATTCAATAAGTCTTTATGTTCATAGAATAATATATAAACTCAATAAATCATATTCAATAATTCAACATGATGTTCATTAAACAAGTTTGAGTCTGAACAACCTAAATTCAACAACCAACACCATTAAATTGTCAACATGCTCATAAAACATAACATAGTTCAACAACTCCAAACAAAAACAACATACAAAATACGAAATGTCCATAAACTTCAAAACACACAAAATAAGAAAATTATAAGAGTAGACGATCTTAGACCCCACCATCACGTCCCAACCGCCTAAGGAAACCATCCATCCAAAAGCATCGAAGGTCATGATCTTTGTTTATAAAAGCAGTTGCTAGATTATTTTGGGCATTCAAATGGTCATACGCTAAACCAAGGTCAGCCTTATTGTAGTAGCCAATCAAAGTCATGACCTCATCGTACAATCTCTTACTCAACTGTACACCTTTGTCCGTCTCCGCAGCACTTGCAAGCCTGTCCAATCCAGTGGAGATTTTTTGCATGACTTCCAATTCTTCACGCCTAATACGCTTTGATCCCTTGTTTACTTCTTTGGTCTTTGAAGTGGACGTGGTTGGTGTTTCTGCCGGAGGAGGTTGTGATTGAGTGAATTCCCAATCATCCAACCCTTGTGGTTGCTCGTCAGAATCCAACGTCGGCGGTGTTGATGGCATTTCCATGCGGGCACCCAAACTCCTAGAGCCTTGAGAACCTGTTCTTGCAAATGACCCCGTTGCTTGATAGTTCCCACAAACAATAGCCATCTCCTCATAATCTTCAATGGGCTTATTTATGTAAACTGCTTCATTAGGATGTGACTACAAAAACAAAAAGGAAAAAAGGACAAGTAAATAGAGATAAAACACACAAATATCAATTATAAAAAAAGAAAAACAATCTTCATATTACCTGTATGTATGTTCGGAATTCTTCAATGCCCATAATGATTTTCTTCTCCGAATCATCCCACGAAACTCCACTTAAACACTTAAGCTTTTTTATTATTAGCCATATTTTCCTTACATGTCGGAGACGATTGATAACATGTGTATCACTCACAGCCATGTTAAACCTCGTACTAACAGCCCTCGCAACTGCATTGATAGCAACACTCTTGAAACCTTTGTCAGTTTTAAGGCCAAGGTTTGCTTGCTCAACTAAGCATTTGAGCAAAAATGACGTCATGATCGTTGTCCACCTAAAATTAGTTGGGCATCTCCTTCCAACATTTTCGTTTTCTTTAGTCATTTCTACCGAGTCCATCTTTTACATATAAAAAAAAGAACATTAAATTTAGACTCATAAATGAAGAAGAAATAAATTAGCACGAAATGAAAAAATTATCAAAGATGGTTATACAAAATGCAACAACACAAAGCAACCACAATGAATTATAACTACAACAAAACCACGATGAATTTATATAGTGTCACATTAAACATAGTTATCAAAAGATGGAATACAAAATGAAACAACACAAAGCAAATACATTGAATTATAACCACCATGAAGTTACATAGTGCCACATTAAACCTAGTTATCACATTAAACCACAATGAAGAAAAACACTATCTATTGTTCCACATGGCCTCCATGATTGCATCACGTATTCCTAACCATTCCCTTGCTTCCTCACGTGCTTGGAATTGAGTTCTAACTTCTTGCACATTAGGTTCCCATTCTTCAACATCGGGTACATAAATATCATTACCTCCTTGTAAAATATAATTGTGTAGAATGCAACACGCAACCACAATATCCACTTGTGTTCGATATGGAAAGAATGGTCTAGATGTGAGAATTTTGAAGCGATTCTTCAAAGCTCCAAACGCTCGTTCCACGGTGGTGCGCAATGAAGAATGCCTATAATTAAATAGTTCTTTACTATTTGATGGTGTGCGGGCACTAAATTTCTTAAGATGGTAGCGAACACCACGAAATGGTGATATAAAACCCGCTCTTGTGGAATATCCCGCATCTACAAGGTAATACTTGCCTACATGATTAATTGCATTAGTTATTCTGGTAATATAATAATTATAATTTTGTCAAATACTAACATACCTTCTCGGCACAATAAGACCATCTTCTCTTTCTAAAGCATCACGAAGAACGAGTGCATCATGTGCCGAGCCCTCCCACCCAGCCTAGAACATATGTAAACCTTAATTCAAAGTCAATCTGCGGCCAACACATTTTGGGTGGGATATGGTTTTCTCCCACGGAAACGAGCTACAATTTCTTTTCGAACGGATGCATGGATATGTGTACCATCAAGCGCTCCTATGCAATCCTATTTATTAATGGACGAAAATATTACGTATTGCATATAAGTTTGTTTCCACAAAGTAGAGTAAATCAATATTTCCTTACCTTAAAATAAGACATTAACCTTGGATCATTTGTAATGACTGAATTAGTAGTTGTGCGGGCCGGTTGGATAAATTCACCCCGAAGCTCTCCTATGGCGTATAATACATGTTTAAAATATCGACTAATAGTTTCACCGGAACGTAAAAAATTTACTCCAATCACCCCTGTTCCTCACATTGTGGCCAAGAATGTGAAGAAACATCGCTAGTTGCTCTTCAACGCTTATATGTAAGGTGTTGCACAACAATCCTTTCGATTTCAATAAATCACATAACCCAAAAAATACAACCCTTTTCATCCTTAGCATTGCTATAATAGCCTCCTCGGATCCGTGTATTAACCTTGACATATAGTTTGTACGTTGTTGATCCCTATTGTAATACGGCTCTCGTGGCAAATTCAATCCTCGTCTCCTACTATACCATCTTAATGCAACAATTGCAATAACAGTAGCGGTAGCAAGCACAACGCTTTCGTCATCAAACTGATTGTCCATTTATAATCTGAGTTTAAATAAGACCATTAGAATTTTAAAAAAATTAATATTCACTTTATCAATGGCATCTTTAACAATGGCATCTTTAACTATAACTGAGAGTGATATATACAACATTGAAGCCTCTAGTTTGGTTACATGCTTATCCTAACATAGAGCAAAGAATAAACCATTTTTATGTGATTTTCATTTTTTTCATTTATAAGATAGTAAAAAAGTTGATTTTTTTTGTCCCACAGAATTCACACTAATTTCCTTTTTGTTACAAGAGTGAATATGTCAAAATTGTTATAAAAAAAAATTTGAGATCAAACTAAAAGAAAATAAGGAGGCACAAGAAAGTAGAAGAAAATATGATAAACAAGATTTTATTAGTATATTCACTATCAATTGAATAGCCTAAACATTTATATAGCATAAGAATTTTTCTTCATCTATCCTAATAAAAAAAAAATCCTCTTTCAAGGCATCAATGTAACTAGAATCTTAACCAAAAATTGCAGTGTTAATCTTCACAACTTTTGATTTGGTCAAACCTCCTCTTTGTAAGATCATTTCTTCTTTAGCACAAGTTCACTTTGTGATATATATTGAACACCATTACGGAGCAACAAACAAAAGATGGCAGCATAACACTTTAAGAAACAATTGCCACCAACAAGATTAGTTGACCAAAAAAAGCATTGCACAGGAAAATTTATAATCTTGATGATAGTCTACCAATTGGTGGCTGCTCAAATGTGGCTTCTTTCTTAAGTTTCATAAGCTCAAATGTGGTTGCTTTGTTAAACTTCATTCATGAGCTCAAATGGGCATCAACCTCCACAATCATGAGCAGTAACAGGCAGCAAATCCAAAAATTTATCAATTTGACCAAATCTATGGACATACTCCATAAAAAGTGAAATCACAACAATAGATGTTCAGATGTTATTGATAATCATTTCATTAAGCATTTTAATTGCTTCCTTGATCTCACCATTAATGCAAAGTCCCAACAGCATTGCATTGTAATAAATTACATTTGTACAAAGCTTCTTTTCAGCCATCCTTCTCACTATATTCTGGGTTTGCTAGCTGCCCATTTCTATGATACCCATCTAATTGGTAAGAATATCAACAGCTAAATTGTAAACCTAATCAAAACATTCAATTGATCTCATGAAGATAT
Organism: Dioscorea dumetorum; assembly: GCA_902712375.1. Lineage (NCBI taxonomy): Eukaryota > Viridiplantae > Streptophyta > Magnoliopsida > Dioscoreales > Dioscoreaceae > Dioscorea > Dioscorea dumetorum. The sequence continues at coordinate 5,863 of CACTHL010000134.1, forward strand.
CCAGAAATCAAAACCAGAGAACTACCCAAATTGAGACCCAAAACAAGATTTCTGTAAGAGAAATCTACAGATTGATCTATGTTTCAACACATTAGAGCTTGCAATCCACCAGATCCCATGAATTAATTTCAAACAAAACATATACCCAAAAAAAAATCACTTTTCTGCAAATAAATCATGATTTCAAACAATCATACACTTAAATCATGCATCAAAACACAAGTTTCCAATTTTTCAGAACAAAATTAACAGGTAACAGTAAACACAAGCAACCCAAAAGCAATAGAAACAAAAACCAAAGGATCAGAGAAGAGTGAAGAAGAGTACCAGTGAGAAGAGGGGAAGAGGAAAGGTGAGGAAGATGAGATTGGAGGAGCAACGTCGGGGCAACGCGAGGAAGATGAGATCGGAGGAGTAAGAGCCGGTGGGCAACGCTTTGACGACAGAGGGCTTGGCAGCCAAGCAACTAGGGATGGAAAAGAGAATGAAGAGGAAGGGCTCACAGGCTTGGCAAAGGTGAGTTTAATCCAGTTTATTTCCCTGCAATTTGACTTACGGCCAATTTGGCCGTAAGTGCAAATGCAGCAAAAAACCTAAAATCAGTGATTTAAATCACAGCAAATATCATTTCACAGGAAATCAAACAACCTATATTGGCATTTTACCTGTAAGTCAAATTACATTACATCCACTTACGGGTAACCAAACAGCCCCTTCATGTAATGTTTCATATTTTACTTTTTAAATTGCAAAAATGGCGCAAAAGAACTAGTCCATCATGTAAAAATAATATCTATATCTAATCCAAGTTTTGTTTGGCTCTGACTTTGAATCTCTCCATTAAGGGTGTGTTTGTTTCACTGGGTTTGAGGGTGAACTGGCTGAAGTTCCGACTCGAATTGAGTTCTTGCTGTTTGTTTCATCGAAGTGGGTTACCGAAGTCGTGATGTGACACTTTATACAGCCGCCACTTCGGTGTTTTGACTTCGGCGGAAATTTGGCCGAAGCCGGACTTCGGCCGAATTCGCTGATGTGGCCGAAGTCGGAAAATTTAATTAAGACCCCTAAAATTTGTTTATTTACATAGTTTTTACTCTATTTTTTTAAAATAAATTTATGGAAAAAATTATGTTTTGAAATATAGATAAAGAGAAAATCAAGAAAAATAATATTTGTTAATAATTTAAAACCTATATTAGATCACAGTAAAAAAAATTAAACAAAGACTAATTATTGTATAATTTAAACTTAATCGCGTAATTAAAAATTTTAGTAAACATATTTCAACGAAATTTAGACTACGTTAAAAATAAAATTAAATAAACATGTATTATTGTATAGTTTAAACTTAATAATGTAGTTAAAAATTTTAATAAGCAAAATTGAAGGAAATTTAGATCACATTAAAAATAAAATTAAGTAAACATGCATTATCGTATAGTTTAAACTTAATAACGTAGTTAAAAATTTTAAGAAACAAAATTGAACGAAATTTACATCACATTAAAAATAAAATAAAATAAACATGCATTATCGTATAGTTTAAATTTAATAACGTAGTTAAAAATTTTATATATTTATAACTTTAATCACGAAATTAAAAATTTTAATCAACAATAAACAAAATTTAGATCACGTTTAAAAAATAAATAAATAAATAAACACTCATCACAATAATTATAAATTTTAATCAAAAAAATTACAAGGTGGTAAGGATACCTCCGAAGTGGTAACCATGCACCTACTTAATCTCTTACCAAATATTATAAGTGGTGACTGATATGATACTTCCAGCAACAACCAAATATACAGAAATCTACCCTTCAAATGAAAAAGTGCTATTTCCAAAAACCAATCACTTCATAAAATCACTACCCAACCAAACAACACCTAAACACTAATTTTGGATCGGCTCTGGATCGGACTTGGGACGGCCCTAGACCGGCCTGTGGACCTTGGGCCTAATGATGAGAGTGAGAGTCGAGACAAAGCCGGCGCGGCCCGTCTCATTGCGGCATTGACGGAGCACCCGGCCGATCCCTCCGATCGGGCCGCTGCTTTTGGAAACCGGGAGCTAAGATGGAGGCAAAGCTTCATCTTTCATGGAATCAATGCGAGGACGAGCCTGCCCCCAAATGTGAGATTCGATGTGAGATGTCCTCCCGATTGAAGAGGGAGGGCTGCAAGCGCACCAAGCACGACTCCGTCTTCTCTAAGTGGCAGGTTTTTCCTTCTCTCTATTTCTCCTGGTTAATTTTTTTTTCCTCAATTTGTTGGTTCGAATCTGTTTCTATATCTGATTTTTGTTTTTCTGGTTGTATTTTCTAGTTAATAGATCTGGTCCTGTATGACTGTTTATTTTGTTTTTCCCTAATCCTGTTCTGAGACCATTTGGCAGTATATGACTAGAGTACTCATCTTTGCAAAGATGATTGTGAGGATCTATTGATGATTTTATGCCTGTGCTGCGTAACATTGTTGAAATGGGAGATGAGGCTTGAATTGTAAGTTGATTATTTTAATGGAGGGCATTGTTAGCATGGTTGTGGAAGTTTTTGTTTCAAAAACCTGTTTTGTGACCACGATGGAAGTGCCTAACCGTGATCAGTTGAAACATTTGAGGTGCGTAGATTATATTTGGAGGCAGGACCATTTTTCTTTGACAAACATGATTTTAAAGTTTAATAATAGTTTTAATGTGTCTGAGAATTGTTTTGGTCATTGTGCTTTGTGTGATATTGTTGCAATTGGAGATGAGGCTTGAATTGTAAGTTGATCGATGTGATGATAGAAATAGCATGTAGTTGAAGCTTTTGTTTGACAATCCTGCAGTGAGACCATGATGAGAGTGTCTTTTTACCAAATCCCAATTGCCTGGTTGTGATTTCAGACTCCTTTATCTCAGATGATGAAGTAAGGTACTTTATAGACTGTAAGCTCAGTTGGAATGAATCCATGGTTTTGAAGTGAGTCAAGTATATTTTCAGCTATGGCCATTTGTCTTTGACCTACTTGGCTTTAATTTATGAAGCTCAATATTATGTGTGTCCAAGAATCGTTATGATCATTATACTATTGTTTTTTGAGATAATTGAAAATGGAGATGAGTCTAAATTGTAAATCTATTAGTTAGAGGGAATTGTTTATACTTTTGGTGTTTTTACAGAAAATATGCAATAATTCAAGCATCGAGAACACTGTGACAGATCTATGTCTTACCAACTGAACAAAGCTAGGAAACTGGCAAACTTAGGAAGCTAATCATAGCCTGGGTTGCTGACAGAGTTCAACTTGACTAATTTAGAAAGTGATAAACAGGAAAGGCTATCCTTGCGCTCACACGCACACACACAAATAGCAAAAAAGGCTTTTTTTTGCCATAACTTTGAGATTGATGTGAACGCTTTCTTTGAGGTTGGTGTTGGTCCACAATTACTTCCTTTCAAAATATTTATAAGGCCCAACTCCGGTGTTAATTATGCTCCAAACTGTCAAGCTTCCCGTTTGTGGCCGATCTTTATTGTGAGAGTTGTTATAATCTAATAAGATTTAATGAGTAACATGACCAGGAAGTGGTATGTGGTTGACTATTACCTCCATGCCAGCATCTCCTCAAACCACATGTTTTTAGTAAATGGTTGTTTGGCTGTTCAATTGTGTTATAAAGAAGGGTTTGCGCCATCTCCTTATTTATTATCCTTTGTGCAACATCATGAACTGAACAAATACGACTTTCTTGCACCTATTGCAAGCAAAAGGGCTTCCCTTTGTGAGTCTCCGTGAAAGAACATATTGAGGTTTCTACTTTGAAGTTTGACAAATCATACAATTTGAGTACTATTTATGAGAACTTGCTATACTTTTGCTTGTTATATTTCATAGATAGGATGTAACACATAAAGTGGCATTCATTATGTTAACCTCTTGGGTAACTTTTTTTCCATGGTATATAGATAGCATTTGTTTGAAATTCATACAGATATTTGAGTATGTTAGTTCCATTATGTATCAATTACTTATTGTGTGGCTTGTATGTACTTTGGCTTATTATATCCCATTCTGATATAAACAGTTTGATTTCCTTCCTCATGATAAAGAAACCCACTGAAGCGCTCACAGGTTTAAATGATTCCACAATGATTTGTTATATAATAGTTGTTGGCCTCTAGAATTAGGTTTGATCATTCCTATTTCTTCCATAGGCATGCTTGAATGTGATTTAAAACTCAATTGTTGCTGTTTTTGAGCATGTACGTTTAAAGGCTTGTGAGGCTGGCATGTAGGAATCAACAGGGTTCATTATTATCAGCTGATTGCCTTACCTTTTGTTTAGAAGGAATGATCGCTCATAATATGGAGTTCTTACCCAATTTGATGGTCAAGCCAGTTGTTGCTTGGGAAATTGAACTGATTTTAGATTTACAAGTTTAGCTAGAACTAGGTCATAAAGGGCGAGTACATTATTGGTCCACTAGAGATGCCTGAATTGGATATGGATGAAAATTATAAAATCTATTTGATCTTTGGCAAATCTGCAAGCTCATATAATAATGAGATACACAAATATTCTCTTTTGTTTAATAGCTAATTAATTATGAAAATTAAGAAAAGGGTTGGCAGAAAACCTGCTTACCATGAGTAGCAAATTGAAAAACAAAAAAATACTGCATGGTTATTTTGTTAGATAACTATCTTAACTGTATTATTTTTGTCTACTTCCTATTGAGGATATGTAAGAGAAAAATTTGCGAAGAGGCCAAAGTGTTAGAGAAAGGAATATCAAAGGCCTGAAGCATAAGAATTTAGGAATTGATTTATAAAGATCATGTAGAGAATAAAATAGCAACTAGATATATATTCTGCCGAGCCATTGGTAACGTTGTGAAGAGAGACATAAGGTGGTTTATCTAAGATTAGATAATTATAAGTACTAGAAATGAAGAAAAGTATAATAGTTTGCGAATTGGTTAAGATAATTCTTTAAATGGATAACAGAAAATATATATTGTCAACTTACCATATCAATGGAGGGAAACCACAAATTTATATGAAAATCAGTACTTCTATAGAAAAGATAAAGATGTTATTGTTTTGGAGCATAATGAAGTTCCACCATAAAGGTATTTTGTTTCTTAGGTGCATTATAGAGCGTTAAGGGTTGTTGCTAACTTGCTTGTCATATTGACCAATTATATGCAGTTTTAATTCTAATTATGTTTTATTTCATAACTTTTGATTATGAAATTTCTAAATGAAAAATGTAGAAATGCTCAAATAGGAGGAAAATAGTTTGGTGGCATTCGTAACTATTCTATAATGATATCCATACTTTCATTTTTACATATGAGTAATTGCTATCCAAAACTTTGAGAAACATCGTAATTTGCTCTTAGAAATTCATAATAATCATGGAGTAGAGATTATCTCACACTTCCAATCCAATCTGAAGCTGAAATATTCCAATATAAGATACCAAACAAAGTCAATTATGAAAGCCTCCCTGGCTTTATTTTTAAAGCACTTAGTTCTTAAGATTTCGAAACTCACATGGCAATCACTGAAGTTACATACTTATATTAGTGCACTTGCCTGATGTACAGAACATAATGCTGTATACAAAATTTATAGATGACACAACAACTTTGGCAAATACTTCCAACATATATGATCTTGAACCTTTTGAATTACCCTCTCCCTATTTTTGTATGACCAAATTTACAAATGACACAGCAACTTGAACAAAGGTGCAGTTCTGGCGCACTAAAATATCAATGCAGTTACCCCAGTGCCAACTGCAAATGCAGTGTTGTAGCAAATGTGTTAATGTCCTACACTTCTAAATGCCATGACCTACTCTTTGTATGTAACTGCATTCATTGTCATGCTCTTGTCTGTATTTCACATCCTCCTCCTCCCCCTTCCGCGCAGCCCTCCATCCACCACTCTCCCACCTCTACCTCATCCTCCGGCACCACAAAAGCCTGTATAAGGACAAGCACTGGCAGATTTCCTTGCCACACATCCGATCTAGATTCTAATATGAAGGATAATCTCCCCAATGAATATTAGTCTTCCTCACAACCACCCCCCCACCCCCCGGCGACCCGAAAATCAACTCAATAATACAGCTCTTGAAAGATGAAGATTTAAGAATGAAGGACAAGGGAGTTGATCTGCACCAATTACCTAGCCAAATGAATGACTTATTCCCTCTCCCTCTCTAAATCTCCACATTTGTTGTTGGGAAGAACCACGTGTATGTGCCAGTGAAGCATCTTGCACGCTCAACACCCTAACCAGCATTCTGTTAGAAGGAAAATGTTTGAACTTCTAATACAAATGATGGTTGAAGCCCTAAAACAGAAGGCCTAGACTAAGTAGAGCTGGGAAATGATTTGGACTGTCGCAGTGTTGTGACTTCCTTACATAATGATCATTGCTTGTATATCTCAATAAATCATTCTCATTTACTTATGTACCACTTAGACTAAAATTCAATAAAAAAAATTCTTAAAAAAAAAGTTATTCCTTACTCTTTTCTCATTATTCATTTTGGGAAACAAAAATGAATATATATTTTGATAAAATTGATTAGTTAATTTTCAATCATAAGATTATATAAGCAGTTAATAATGTTTATAGGGGCATATAAGTAAATATGATTTTTATGAGGGTATATTAGCAATTATCCATTTTTACAAGCGTGTATAATCAATTTTCTCTTTATATATATTTTTTTACTGTCTCTCATTATCATCCACCTTTACTTTCCTTATTTCGTATTTTGTTTTGTTTTTTTTCACTTCTCTTGCTCTCCTTGTTCTACTTAGAGACTAGATATGTTCACTCTATGCACCATTACAAGGTATCTAAGCCCATCTGAGTTTGGGTCACCTTGAAAGTTGACCTGATCCAAACATGACCATGCAACCTGAGCTTGTCAAATTATAGTCAGTGCATCTATAGCTTAGTTTGACATAGAATCAGGAGCTAGTGTGTGGATCTTGGATTTCTTGTAAGTACATTAATAGCCATTTGTTTCTCTGATGTGCCATTGCATAATTTTAGGTTTCTGGCATAAGGTTTGCCTCTAGGCATAAAATCTTCATAGTAAAATGGGTTAGGTCTTACTTGCTTTTGTCAAAATTCTAATCGTTGCTTAGTTGGATGCAAAATCATGAACGATGCTATGTGTTCTCTAAGTGTGACCGTTTATCTAATAGTGATTCCTTCCTCAGTGTACAATCACATACTTTTAGGCTTTTGGCCTGCATGAAGTTGTTTCTAAACCATAAAATCTTGAGAAAAACATGGTTCATTATCAACATATTCCATTGTGACTCACAGAGACAAATTTATGTGGATGATGACACAAGGTATTTAATGTGGCGTATTTCTTTTAGATATAATCAATGCCTCTCACTTTCCACTTCCATTCAGATTCTCATCGGGCCGAGAGATTGGGAAGATCATGCCTTGGGCAAAGATGGAGTTGAAAGATATAAAATCCATAATCTTCCTCCATGCTCATCATGCCCTGGGCTCTATGAGCTAGGCATATCTGAAATTCCCACAGAAGGCCGTAAATCTCGAAAACATCCATCAGATGGCATTGTTGTCGTCTACCTTGGACAAACAGATAATGTCAGAGCCCGACTTCAACAGTACGGTCGTGCAGGATCCCATTTAGAGAGGGGACATCCAGTTGTGTGTGCAAATAACCACGGAGACCTTTGCCTTGTAAAAGGACCTGGTTTATTCAAAGAAGCCTTCTCAAAGGGTTATTCTATCTTGTTCAGATGGGCTCCAGTAAGTATGGTGGTCGTTTACTAGTAATTAGATAATTTGCCTTTCTAATGGTAGGTGGTAATGTTTAGACTTACGGCATTTGACATTTAAAATTAAAATTCGACATTTAGAATTAAAATTCACCGCATGACTTCATTGTAAATCTGGTATAAGTACTTAAAATGGTAATCTGGTTCTTGATAGTTATCTGCATCAAAGTTTTCAATCTCAACAGAGTCTCTGATCACTTTAACTGCAACAATTGTCTGTTTATACAGTTTATGGAAAGTAGTTCCAGGAAAAGGTTGAATGGCTTATGCCATGCCTTCATGTTAATTACCGTTCATAGTCATTTGCCGAACTTTCAACAGTGTGATGTCACAAAGTGAATATTAAATCATAGACAGACAGTCCACGAAATGTTGTTTCACGTAAAACTGAATTATTTAGTCTGGTAGCTAAAGGGAAGGCAAAGTTCCTTTCTTCATGTCTATACAACTCTCTTTTGAGTTTGAAAACAACATGAAAGCAGCATGAGCTAAACATAAATGCATTATTTTGTAGTATAGATATTATATGGCAGGAAGGACTAATAATTAGAGCTGGGCATTACCTGATAACAATTTTTTCCGAAAATGGAAATTTCCCAGAATGAATATTCAATCCTGATTATAGCAAATGGAACATTGATTCTCGCTGGAAATGAACAGTAAATTTTGTAACTTGGGCAGCCATTATTAGAAGCTCTGCCAATTTCTCAAATGGTTGATTATTGAAAGATTGAGCAAAGACCAAGATAACCACAAGCATGGACATTGTCTGGGATCCTGTTACTGAAAAATTTATGGGCATGTTCAAATCTTAGGTTGATGGTCCTTGAACACTTTTCTTTTTATGTTTGATTCACTCCAGCAATAAATCATAATGCAAAAACATATTATTTCTCACCTCTTCCATTAGATTCATGCGTATAGTCTGACATGAAACCTAGCATGTGCCTGTCATAAAATGAGACTGCTGGTTAAGGTTTTCACTATGCAACATCCTAGCTCTCTATTAATGTTGATGCTTGATGCTTAATAGTTAAGAGCTTTTCTTGTGTGTTTGCAGATGATAGACAAGAAAGAAGCTGAGAAGATAGAGAGCATGTTGCTTAGTACCTTTGATTATGCATGGAACACTCGTGCAAATGGTACCAGTCGTCGTGACGATGTACTGAAGAAGATTTCTTGCACTATGACTGGGCAACCAATCTCCGAAGTTCTAAAAAATCTTCAACAATGGATACAGTCAACATTCAATAAGAAAGTGGGGATAAAGATCAGTGCAAGTGTTCCATCTGATAAATTTGGATCCTCCAATTTTCTCAATCATTATCGTATTCTGCTAGTACGTGAAGTATCAAGAATCCTACCTCGACCAAATAAAGGAGGTGAGGTTCTTAATTCAGAACATGACATATGTGGAGCAGCTAATGGTGATCGTTCCATTTGTAGAAGAAAACCTGTACTCAGAGACAAAAGGTGTGTGCTGCACAAAGGAAAGAGGATCATTTTGAATGGGCAGATAATAAGCAAAGAAGTCTTATCATCAACAGACAACTCATCACTGGCCAGTTTGCCTATAGAAGATGGCTCACATTGGATGAAGTTACCCTGCGATGGAACCCAACAATGCAAAAAGCCAAGTGAAATAATTCCTATTGAAAATTTAAAAACTAAGGATGGATCCTCTGCTGTTGAACTTGATCACAGTGGAGAATATCAAATCTGCGGGGTGCTTCTTAGAAATGGGAATATTTGTAGGAGCGAGCCTTTTCAAGGAAGAAAAAGGTGTGAAGATCATAAAGGCATGAGGGTCACTGGAATCATATCAATGACAACCAAAGAATTCTTGGCAAAAGAAATATCATCTGACACAGAGCTTGATCCTTCTGAAGAAAATCAGATGTGTGGGGTGTTATTTGGAGATCATAATTTTTGTCAGAGCAAGCCTTTTCCAGGAAGAAAAAGGTGTGAAGATCATAAAGGCATGAGAGTTGATGGAATCATATTGAAAACAGCCAGAAATTTCTCTATTGCAAAGCGAACACCACCGTCATCTGATGGACAACTTGATCCTTGTGGAGGAGATCAGATATGCGGATTTTTTTCTTGGAGATGGGAATGTGTGTAGGAACAGACCCTCTCGAGGGAGAAAAAGATGTGAAGATCATAAAGGCATGAGAGTCAATGGGATCATATCAAGGACAACCAGAGAATGCTCAATCACAAAAAAAGTGTCATCTGCTGCAGAACCTTATTATTGCCAAGAATATCAGACATGTGGTGTGTTCCTTGCAGATGGGAATGTTTGTCAGAGAATACCTATTCCAGGTAGAAAAAGGTGCGAAGATCATAAAGGCAGGAGGGTCACCAAGATCACATATCAATGACAGCCGGGGAATGTTTCTGATGGCATTATCAGATATGTGAGATTTTCCTTGGAGATGGGAATTATGATGAACACCAGAGAACATGTCATGGCCTAAGGAATATGGTCTTCTATGTTACACAACAAAACAGCGGGTCTCTGTATGTGAAGAAACTAGAGATGTAAAAAGTACACAAAAGAATGACCCATTTCATGCTCGCATTCACTCATTGATGAATAGCAAACCGTCCGTTCTCATGGAAGCCCTGCCAATGACGGCTAGAGAATACTCCTCCCAAACAGGGATATAAATTATCTGCACACTAGATCTATTTTATGAGTCCAGGGAGAATAAGATCTCGATTACACTCGAGTCCAATTATAACTGATTTGTCACAGATTAAATTTCTCCTTTTTTTTTTTTTGTTGTCGCAATCAAGTTTGTCAGACCCGGACTGGCCCGGCCGGTTCAACCGGAAAAACCGGGAACCGGCCATGTGGCCGGTCCAGGCAACCCCCTTTGAATCAGGTATATGCAAACTCGGTGTTAATCCGGTGACCCGGCCGGTTCAACCGTGAACCGGTTGACTCGGCCGGGTCAACCGGGTCATGATGTTAGGGCTTATTTGGGTTCTTTTTTGCGTTTTTCTTGATATTTGGATTATGTATTTGTGATTATTTTATTATCTTTGGTTGTTATCTTTGAATTTTGATTAGTATGTATTTGTTTGCGTATGAAATTAAGGTTTAACTTATGTACTTGTTATTTTTTATGATGGTTGCTTTGAGCATGTGTTTTGCTATTTTTGATTATTTTGTTAGGTTGATGTATGCATATTATATTTTGATGATGGTTGCTTTGAGTGTGTATTTTTCATTATTTTGTTAGGTTGATATATGCTTGTTATATTTTGATGATTGTGGCTTTTGAGTGTGTTTTTTTGGTTATTTTCTTAGGTTGATGTGTGCTTGTTATTTTTTTATGATATTTGCCTTAAGTATGTATTTTAGATTATTTGTTAGGTTGATGAGTGCTTAATAATTGATATGAGTATAGAATGAACTTAGATATAAAATATAAGTAGTTGTGTATTTTTATATTATGATTATGGTTTTTAATATTACATTTTTTCATTATTTATTATTATAATATTTTTTTTTAATATTTTATTATTGATCCCGGTTCAACCCCCGGTCGAATCCATCGACCCCTGACCCCTGGGCTTGGCCGGGTCTGACAACCTTGGTCGCAATATGGGAATTTGCATATTATATTTGAATCACAAGGAATTCATTATTTCAATCCTGACAGATTGCGTTTCCAGGAACATGCAGATCACATGCTGAAGAAAACGAACTAAGTCAGAAAACGTGGTATTCATTTGTTCCTCAAATCTCTCCATTACAAATTCAAATCTCTGTATAGGAAGAAAGAATTTTCATTGTTATCTTTTACAATGTACCTTCTCAATGAACACAGACAGCATTCAGCAGCACATGAGCGAGCATTAAGTCGACAAAGTACTGATGCCCAACCAACCCATCCCGCCACCGGGCCTTTGCCGGAGCCCGCCCATAATGCGTACCATCATTACAACGGTTATCAAAATGCCAAGGGAAAGTCATATCGAAATCATCGATCACCCCTCCATTCAGCAAACCCTTCTCCTTGAGCTTCTCCAAGAACACACCATTGAAAGCCTCCATCTTATTCGGATTGAATGCCATGTCTCTGGCGTACCCTCCGGTCGCAATAGTCGTCCTATAGAAGACTCTAGTATCATTTCTCTTCATCCTCACATGCCTAATAACCTCGTCCCAAAACCCGGCGGCAAACTCAGCCCCATTCGCAAACGTCCGAACACTACTCCAGTAAACTCCATCATGCAATCCAGAATTCAAAATCAGAACATCAGGCACTTGATCTTCCAAAAAATACTTCCAAATCAAGTCCCTGAACTCCTTGTTCTTCAGAGATTGCAGTCCCAAGTAATTCATACTGTCATTCCAATGGCCATTGAAAATGCTAGTGATCCTCACCGTCTGAGATAGATTCTTGGGGTTTGTGAATCTCAAATCAAATCTCCGAGGCACAGATTTGATTTCAGGCAATCCAAGAACAAAATTAAGTAAATTCCGAATGGTATCGACATGATTAGAATCTCCCCAGAAGAAGAGCCATTGGCGATCAAGACAATTCCAGGCTAAATCTTGAGTGAAAATCCTGAAAGAGCAGTGAGCAGAGTAGACCCAGCCGTCGCTCTCCAGAGCGCCGATGGGCCCGTCGCACCACGGCGTCTCGCAGGGGAAATCCAGCTCTAAGCACCGGTACCGGCCGGAATCATCAACGTCACAGCTCGGGGAACTCGAATTCATTCTCCTCCCATGGCGTGTCCACCTCCCTGCCCACAATTGTCTAAAAAAGTCACCACCTTTGCAGAGCTCCATTGATGGTGACAGCGAAGCCGCCTTTTCTTCTTCTCGATAGAAATCGATTCTGATGTTCCTGAGTTGTTTGTGGAATTTGAACCGCTGGGGAGAGAACTTGAGGCCTTCAAAGCTGCGGAAGAGGAGGACGACAGTGAAGTTGAAAGGGCCGGAGAAATTGGGGTGGATTTGGAGCTGGAATGAGTAAGTGCCGTTGCCGAGGTCGGTGACGGGCGGGCGGGATTTCCAGGAGGGACTGGAGAGGTCGGTCTCGAAGTAGTCACCGCCGCAAGAGCGAGGTTGGCCGGAGTCATCAAGAGCGAAGATGAGAAAGTCATGGACTTTTCCGGCGAGAAGTTTGATATTGGGAACAGCGTCGTCAAGGACAGGGATGAAGATGGAGCTGGTGCGGGAGTCGTCGGAGGAGAGCCAGCGAGAAATGAGAGTCGATGTGTAGTTTGGAGGGAATGGGATGGAAAGCCAAGTGTTAGCATTGGTGATGGTGGTGATAGTGGTGGTGGTGGTGGTGTTGAGAGGGGAGAAGGTGCCGAGATAGTGAGGAGAGTGAGGGCGGGGAGGGAAGTGGAGGGTGGAGGTGTCGATGACCCAGATGAGGAGCAGGGTGGTGGAGAGGGCGGCAATGAGCAGCTTGGGAGGAAGCCCCCGGGAGGTGGTGGCGGTGGCGGTGGTGGTGGGGAGTTTGGATTTGGACATGGTGGCCGGAATGGAGATGGAGGGAGTAGTGAATGAAGAATGATGATGATGATGATGATGATGATGGATGGAAGAAGCAGCCGTTAAAGAGAGGAAGGGGGACCAGATGACAAGACAAGGAGAATTGGGTGCTGTGCCATGTGATTGGTTTTTGTTTTGATTTTTGCGTAGTTGCCTCTTACGAGTGGTATGTTTTATGAGTTTTGTACCTTATTATTTATTTGCTTTAAGAAATTGTTTTTATTTACCGTTTTTTATAAGAAAATAAAGATATATCAAAATGTATTAAAAAATACGTAACATGGGTACGAGTAGGAATGACTGGATGTACAGAAAACAAAATAAAACCGAGAGAGGAGAATCATTCATTGAGTGTGGAGATAAACTTAACACTGAAACAAAACACAGAAATACAGGAAAAATATGTATTACTGTAGAAGAAAAAAACCTGTATTTTATAAATATACATATATTGGAAAAATATAAAAGTTATTTTTTCTTTCAAATTTTGAAGCCTTATTTTTAACATTGAACTATGACTTATTTGGAAAAAAATAAAAAAAAATGAATATATTACTCTTTTCTTTAGGCTATTTTTTGGTATTTTTAATTCACTTCCACAAAATAGATGGCAGGAGCTAGAGTGACCACCGATCCGGAGTCACCCATTTACTCAATGCAAAGAGAATGTACACATTTTGGCATCTACAAAGTTGAAGCTTTTATTGATAGTTGAAACTAGGGGTGGTAACGGAGGGCGGGGAATCCCCGATCTCCGCGGGGACCCGACCCGACGGGGACGGAGATTCCCCGATTCTTCCCCCCGTGGGGGCGAGGACGGGAGCCAAACCCTCCCCGTTTAGTAAACGGGGCGGGGGCGGGGATCTCTGTCCCCGGTTTATATATATATATATATACTATTCCTCTTCTCATGAAATCCTAAGACAATGAGGCTTTATATTCAACATTTGGAGTATCGGACTTGTATTAAATTGTAATATTGTACTTGTATGAATTCTAAATTTCATGTTTTGCTCTATAGCCTATAATGATAAACATTTGAAGTATTTTGTTTTTGTAAATTTTTATATGTTGGTTTGTTGAGCTTTATTTTGAATGAATTTTATATTTTTCATGTGTGTTAGTGTGTATTAGTATTAAATTTTTTTAAAAACAATTAAGCCTTATAGGTATATGGGGATCCCCGCAGGGACGGATCCCCATGGGGAGGGGGACAGGGAGATTATTCTTATTTACATTATATTTTAATAAAAAAATAGTTGAATATGATTTATAAGAAGAGGTGGAAATACATTAAATATAAAAAAAATTTGGTTTAAAAAGCTTATTTAATATTTCATAAATGTTTTAAATAGATATATAGAAAAGGTAATTTACATAATTAGTTACTAAACTATTCACTAGTTTCTATTTTGGTCACTAAACTAAAAAGTTTTAAATTTTATTTTTGTCACTTAATTTATAACTTCCTTCTGATCAGGTCATCGTTGCCTATGGTATTGACGATGATGTGACGTGGTGCGCCATATCATGGGCCACGTTAGCTCAGCCAAGCGAAAAGGGAGTTTTTTCTTTCCTTTTCCTTTACATCAAAAGCTCTTAAATTTGAACTTTTTTTTTCCCTTCACTCGACTATGAACACTCTAACCAGTATGGAGTCGCTTAGTAGAGTAAGCAAGTGCAAGAAGGATGACCAGAATGGTGGCTACATGGATGAGGGGGATGAGGTAGGTCCCTTTCCCTTTGGTATTGTCTCTCCTTTTCCTTTTATGTTCCTATGTTCTACATCCTAAATAAGTATGGAAAAATAAGGAAAATTGCAAAAATATCAATATAATGGGAGAAATTTTCTGATTTGAAGAATGTTTTTGTTTGAGAAAGACATAAGTGATGTCATAATATTTAGTATTTCAGTCTCATTAGGTGTAAGGGTTTAGGGTGACTTAATATTTAATACTTCATCCTCATTAGGTATTAGGGTTTAGAATATTGATTTATGGTTATTGTGTCTTCATACATGTTTTCACATGTAATATATATATATATATATATATATATATATATATATATATATATATATATATATATATATATATATATATATATATATATCTGTGTGTGTGTGTGTGTGTGTGAAGATTGCATTTTTTTTTTTTTTTGTTAGTTGTTATATGAAAAATTAGGAATGGAACAATTAAATGATAAACTATCATAATAAGTATAAAGCATAGATGAAAACTCAGTTGGTGAATCAAAAGTAGTAGATATAATTTTTTTTTCACTTCTACCAATTCAATTAGTTGAATAATTCCCTGTACTCAAGGGATTTTTGTGTGCGTGTTAATGTTGTTTCCCATTGTTAGTGATGAATGTTTTCAACTTAAAAATAAGATGCACAGATTAGTAAGATGTGAGGTACTAATGTCATATATATTCTCTATTCTTAATGTGTTGTTGAATGCTCTATTACATAAGTGAATGCATAAGAAATTGTTATTTTTGTTATAGGTTTTATTATATATGACACATTCCTGGTCTTTTAATAAGAATTTCTTTTCCCTATGTTGTGGCATGCACTGTATGCCCTAATTTAGTGTGTATGTACGTGTGGGATGGAGGGGGAAGATTCTGAGATGAATGCTTCTTTATTATTAATTATTAATAATGAATGGTTCTTTAAAATGATCATTTTGATGTATGAATTTATTTGATGAATTGAATCTTCTTATCCCTTTTTCTATTGTTCTAGTTTAATTTCTTATACAATAGGATGTTGTTTTTAATTCCTAATGATGAATTGGTTTTCATGACATATTCATTTCCTAAATCTTAATGTGTTCTGCATACTTTTCCCTTTTGCTATAGTTTAACCCAATTTCTTATATAATAGGATGTCAATAGGGTGTTTTTTGTATGTTGAATAGTGTTGCCTTTTGCTATGATTTTTTTCATAATAAATAAGTTGGATAGATTGGGTTTTCATGGCATGCCATATTTATCTTTTTGTTCTTAATGTTTTTTGCATGTTCAACTATATTAGACATTATTAAAACATTGTTCTTTAATTTTTTTTTGTTGTATCTGCAATAGTCTATATACGTATTGCTACTAGCAAGTTCTGACTTGAGGTTTATACTTCATTAATTTCAACATGATGAAGGATCTTAATGGGAATAATCCCTATAAACCAAAGATTTTCTTATTAGAAGTTGCTTAGGAATGAAGAAAGAAGCGGAAGCATACCTGCACTTGAATCCATCTGTATGGCTGGTTAGGCCTTACGGTTCTTTTGATTGATCACATGCAACTTGAACCCTAATTCAGAGGAAAAACCCTAATTCTGAATATTATTGTTCATGTGTATCTGTAAGAAACCACACCCTATTTATAGGAGAATTTATGGGGCTAATTAGAAGTCTACCCATCATGGACTTTACAATTTTGCCATCAGGAATTCTACACATAATTATATAATTCCACGCATCTAATTTCAGATAATCAGGACTTTATCCAATTTTATTTAGATCACTGTAATTAGGTCCTCTAAATTAAATATAATAATATATACACTATTATCAATGGTATTTTTGTACGGCTACATAACTTAATGCATATATTCTTAAATCCCTACATGATCTGTAGTCGCCCAACCCAATAATCTCCCACTTGGACGATACAATTATGCACCTTCGGGAGTTCAAAACTGTGTATAAATTATTATAACAACCAAGATGTGATCACGAATGAAACAACATCTATATCAATCTGGTTCAATGCTTCGTCTATATATAGAACAAAGGGGCAATTGCTGCCAGTATAATGCAACTAAACCCACAGTGATCACATATATTCACTTAGCTAACAACATAGATCAAGTGTGGATGTGTAGCATGGAAATTACAAGCCAATTTGATCCACGCTTTCTTATTTCCAACTTTCTAACTTTAAAAACTTAATGAGATCCGTTTCAGAGTAATATAATGAATAAGTTGCAAATTTCATATAAACTATTCGAATGTCATGACATTAATATATGTATCAAGCTAAGAAAAATTTAGATACAAACTCCCACTAATTAAAAGCATCTCTACTAATGACGCCTATACGAGCAACGTGCTCATGAGAAACTATTAGTGCTAAAGCTTTTAAGAGTGGATCTGCAAGCATGGAGTTTGTCCCTATAAGCTCAATACTCACAAAGTCACTCGAACTCTTTCTTTAACAAGCTAGGAATTTTATGTCTATATGCATAGACCTAGAAGAACTCCCCGGTGTTGTTCGAAAACAAAAATGCTACTCTATTGTCACAATGTAACATTAAAGGTCACTTTGTTTTCAACAACTCGCAACCCTCTAATAAAATTACACAGCCAAATGGCATAATTGGATGCCTCATAACATGCAATGAATTCTGCTTCCATAGTCAATGAAGCAACTAATGACTGCGTGGCACTTTTCCATGAAATAGCACTACCTGCCATGGTGAAGATATAATATGATGTCGGCTTTCGAGTGTCAAAGCTTCCAATAAAGTCGAAATCAAAATACCAAATGATCTCAAGCATATCTGACCTCCTGTATGTGAGCATGTAGTCTTTTATCTTCTGAAGATATCTGAAGACATTTTTGGCTACAACCCAGTGTTTTCTACCCAGATTAATTTGATATCTTCCAAGCATTCCTACTATAAATGCTATGTCAGGATGACTACAAACCTGTGCATACATAAGACTTCATACTACAGATGCATAGGAATGTTCAACATATACTTGGATTTAGTTTCTCCCTTAGGACAATGTTCAGACTAAACTTATCTCCTTTTGACAGGGAGGTGTCATGAGGCCTACAATTCTGCACTCCAAACCTTTGCAGTATTTTCTTGATATAGCCCTCATATGAAAAACCTAGGAAGGCTCATGAATGATCATGATGAATATGCATTCCCAATACGAAGGATGCTTCACCAAGATCTTTCAACTCAAACTCTCAAAAAGACATTATTTAGTTTCCCAAAGAAGCTCTACATTGAACTTGTGATACACACAATCCTCAGCGGTGTTCACCTCAAAATCGAGTGAGAACCACCTGATGAAACTTTTGATACCATTGACGGAAAACCTGCTTGAGCCCGTATATGATTTCTTAAGTTTGCAAACTAATTGGTTGGTCTCCTTAGTGATTAACCCTCCTCGGCCGCATCATATAAATGGTCTCCTCAATGTCTCGATTAAGAAAGGCCATCTTTACATCCATCTGATGTAGCTCAAGATTAAAATATACCACAAGTGTCATAATAGTCCTAAAAGAGTCTTTCGTAGAAACTAGAGAGAAAGTATCTTTATAATCGACGCCCTCCATCTAAGTAAATCCTTTCGCAACTAGACGTGCCTTATACCTCTCAACATTGCCTTGTGAATCCCTTTTGATCTTAAAGACCCGTTTGCATTCAATCGGTGTCATATCTTTAGGTAATGAAATAAGGTCCCAAATGTCATTGTCATTCATGGAATAGAATCCTCACTCATATTCTCGATCTATTTATGAGAGTTTGACCCATTAATGGACTTATGAAAAGCGAGTGGGCCGTTTTCCACTAAGTCAACATACCTTTTATGCTCATCGAGAAATACAAAGTAGTCATCCAAAATTGTCCTTCTCCTTACTCTCGTGGACCCCCTTAGAGTTATTAAGCTTGATGATATTGAGGTTGAATATCGTGTTCCTCACCTATAGTTGATTGAGGCGATTCTTTTTATTATGTAGGAATATCGTGTTGCCTTAGAATTAAAAGTGGAAGATAAACCTGACTGAGATCACCAACAACACTGGTTTTATCCACATCCTCCGCATTGACAAAGTCATTACTTTGATTCTCCCCCACAACCTCAATATCCACAAAGAACTGGCATTTTCCATCTCAAAGAATGTTCTTGATGCGAGATCATAAAATTTAAAACCTTGTAATCTTTTAGAGTAACCCACAAAATAGCTACTTACCATATAGTCTTTCCTCATTAGGTTGATAAGGCCTTGCCTTAGCTGAACAACCCCAAACACTCGTAAATGTTCTAGAATAGGCTTCTTGCCAGTCCATAATTCATAAGGGGTCTTTTCAGTAACCTTAGTAGGAACTCTATTCAGGAGAAAAACTACAGTCTTCGAAGCTTGACCCTAGAGAGAGTTAGGAGATGTTGTATGAATAATCATACTCCTTATCATATCTTTAGGGGTTTTATTTCCCTCTTTGCCATACGATTCATGCTTGGATAGCTCGGAATGGTGTATTGAGGAACTATCCCACACTTATCTAGGTATTAAGCAAAAGGTCTTGAATACTGTTTACTTGATCCATCATTCCTACCGTAGCATTCTCCACCACGATCGGATCTAATGGCCTTTGTAGTCTTGCCAAGTTGATTTTCAACGGTACCCTTAAATGACTTAAACATGTCCAAATCCTCCAATTTCTCATGTAACAAGTAGAGCTAACCATAGCAAGAATACTTATCTATGAGCATGATGAAATACCACTAACTATTCCGAGATGCTATAAGGAAAGGCCCACATATATCGGTATGCACAAGTTGTAGGACTTCTTTAGCTCCCTTATTTGTATTTTTTCCTTTAATACATTTAATGCATATGCAATTATCAATTTTGTCAAATGCATCAAGAATTCCATCTTCCAATAGGCTATCAATTCTCTTTTCAGAGATATGAACCAAATCCCTATGCCACAATGAATAGGAATTCTCATTTTTAATTTACATTTTGTTCTTTTAGTTTCGGTATTATGGGATTCACTGTTTTTGTTAACCATATGAAGCAAACAAAAATCATCACTTTCACGTAATATACTAGTTCCAACCAATATAGAATTGTGATGGAGAACACATCTTTTATTTAAAAAAGAACAAAAGCAACCTTATTTATCTAACACAGAAATAGAAACTAAATTTCATCTAAAAGACGGCACAATAAATTTGCCTTTTAATTCTAAATAGAAACCAATATGAAGTAATAATCTGAAGGTTTTTACGCCTACAACTTCTGCCTTTCTAGTTCCCATCATCACTAGGCATTCAGAGATCGGGAAATCCTACATGGATACACTTATGTGAATCATGGTGGCATAAACCTTTTTACCAAGTGTATTTACGAACTGAAGCCAGATTAACTTCAGTACAAACAAGAGAAACAAAAAACATACCTTTCTTTATGCGCCAAATAAGGTATTTAGGTTAGTCTTTCTTCACATGAGAAGTCTTCTTGCAGAAGAAGCATTTCATTTCTTTATGGTTGTTTTTACGGCCTTTGGGCTTCTTTTGAGGTTTTTGTACCACAGGTTTCTCGTGCTTTCTTTTCTTTTGAGGACTTGTGGACGAAGTTGCCAAATTAGCACTCTAAACCTTATGTTGTTTCGTCCTGTCTTCCTCCTATACTAGATTTGAGATGAGCTCATTCAATATTCATTTTTCCTTTTGACAATTATAGCTCACTTCAAATTGATTTAATCTAGGAGGGAGGGAAATTAATACCAGATGCATCAGAACATCGTCTTGCAGCTAAATTTTCAAACCCTTCAATTTCCCAGCAAGAATAAACATATTAAGAATGTAATCCTATATTTTTCCATCACCATTAGTCTATGCCTTATCACTTCTTACGAAACATTTTTCTGGGGTGTCGAGGAACCGCTTAGCATCTTTTCCTTAGACTATACGATTATAAGATCTATACGATTAGACTGCTCGCACCTCTCAAATACTCTCCTATCCTCAATAGAGCTGTAATCTATAAGAGGTGCAGGGCATGGCTCCCTAAAGGCATAGTCTAGATCCATACTTCCCAAAACAAGTGCAATCTTGTTTTTCCAAGTCTTAAAGTTTGTGCCATTAAGCACAAGAACACCATAAAGTGTAGCAGACATGTTGCCCACACTCATTATATCAATTGTTCAATGATCAATCAACAATAATTAGCTTACAATTAAACAACCACAAATCTAATAATCAAACTTATAAGTAACGATATCTCATCTCAAGCTAATTGATATTGCATCAAACCTAGTCTTTGGACAGAGATTTAACTCATTAGTGATTAACTTCTGGTAGTAATTAAGTTAGATAGTAAAATCCAATCAAACATATAGACTTCCTTTAGGCAAACTAAGTGCTTACAACGGATACCTTATAGTTATAAAGTTTACTACCACATATGCAAACAAATCTTGGTCACACAATAGCCTTCCTTTGGGCAAACGTGTCACCCATATTAGAATAAGTAGCCTTAACACCATGGTTATTGTCACGGCCTCAATCGATTACATTCGGCTGAGCGGCGCCGGACACGCACCAAGTAACAGCTCAGCCTTCCTTGTTAGACTAACAGTAAATCGACACTTGTTTACAATACAAGCACAACACATAAAGGAAGTGAGTAAAACAGGAAAACATTCACGGTACGAGAAGATGACACAAGAATCCAGTTTTGAAGAGAGAGAAACATAAACACTCTTAGATTAAGAAAAGTTTACAATAATGGCCAAAGATCCTCACCAAGAGGTCTTGTCCCCTCCCAAAGACATAAAAGACCAATTACAAGAGTTACCCCAAATCCCAAAGGTTAATTGAGCCTCTTGCCCAATACAGGTCTAGTGAGAAGTCCCCGACTTCGACCTAGCTTGTAGTGTCCTCTGATGTTACTGCAGTCTTAGTCAGTAACTCTTGGTCACTGCAAGCACGCAGTACTGGGCCACCCGTGGTAATACCATGTCCCATCCTCGCCCCGGCTCGCCCATGCTCCCCGCTCGTGTGCCTACATGCATACGGCTGCGTAAACCCCGACAGATCCAGAATTAGCATCTAGGTCTCTCGGTATGATCAAGTGTCCCACCCCGCCTAGACTTGCTAGAGATCCGCTCTCTAAAATAATCTAAGTCCACAACACTTGACTCTTGGTATAAGCGCACCTGCCTCACGTGCTCATCGGCCATGCGCACACCCACGGCCCAGCGTGCACATGCCTCATGGTCTCAACACATGATCGTGTGGGATATTTCACCTGATCTTGGTCTCAACACAACACATGTCTCGCGCTCCCTCATACGCTACCCAATCAATGCGGTTGTGCACCCTCGTGTCTTAGCCTATGTTAAGTTATTCTCCTAATAACCAAGTGCAAGAGTACCGACCCTTACAAACCACGCCCATTAGTTTAACCTGGCGTCTTCGTCGGTCTTGAACTCAAGAAATCTTGAACCAACTCCTCGAACTGCCAAAGAGTAGTATCACGCTCCAAGTTTGCCTCCGACATAGGCAAGTCCTTCTATTGGACAAGAAAGAGTATAATGTGATTCTTCTTGCTTTAGCCTTCTACTCTTCTGTTTAGGATCCACCCAGCCCTTAATGGATCCCTAGTGTTTCAGTCGATCACAGAGACCCAAATGATATGCCATGTTGCCCATCCGCTGGACAATAGTGAAAGGCCCATCATACCTCATGATTAAGCCTTTGTGTACATCCTTCCAATGTAATTTCTTCCACATCTGTGGAGTGAGTTTCAACCAAACCTTGTCCCCTACATGGAACTCCCAAGGACATCTCCCTTGATCTGTATACTTCTTTATTTAAAGAGCCGCCTTGGTGAGGCTATCGCGAGCACTTTCCATCATCTCTTGCCGTTCAATATCAAAGTGATACCCGGCAAGACATTTTCCTCCTGTCCTCTATTTCACCACCTCTGAAGGAGCAATAGGTTGGTATCCATATGCAAGCTCAAACAGACTTTTCTCCGTTGGTGAAGACCGATGAAGATTGTAGCTAAACTGGTCACATCAAGCAGAGTTAGCCAATTCTTCTGCGAAGCAAAACATAATGCCGAAGAAACTCTTTCAACAGAGCATTGATCATCTCGGTCTGCCCATCCGTCTGCAGATGGTTCGCAGTTGAAACCTTCAATTCTGTACCCAATAACCCAAACAACACCGTTCAGAATCGTCCAGTACAGTGAGCATCTCGATCGCTTATGATGTCTTCGGGTACCCAAAAGTGTTTCACCACATGCTTCAGGAATAACTCAACAGCCATCTCAGCCGAGCATACTACTGGTGCGAGTATGAATACTGCATACTTCGTGAATCGGTCCACGATCACCATCAAAGTCGACATCCCTTCCACCTTAAGAAATCACGTAATAAAGTCCATAGAAATTGACGCCCATGGCCTTTCTGTAAAATTCAACGACTAGAGAACACCGGTCTCCCGTCTTTTATTTCGACTTGTCTTGCTGGCACACGAAACAAGTTTTCACATATGCTTTTGTGCGTTCGCCCATATCTGGCCAATAGTAATGTTGTGTGAGCAAGGTATTCATTCGCTCATGACACGGATGTCCCGCCTATGGAACATCATGATGCTCCTTAAGAAGCTCCTGCCGAACTTTCCCTCTTTTCGGCACATAGAGTTGATTGCCTTATATGTAGAGCAGCCTATCCTCCACCCAGTTCTTACGCACGACTCCGTCTTAGACAACTTTCATCAGCTTTACATAATGAGTGTCCGTCTCTGCTATCTCCTTAATACGATTTTGCAAGTCATTCTCCACTTGTTTCGATGCAGCCACATACTGAACCACCTGTTTGTGACTCAACACATCAGCCACCTAGTTGTGTCTCTCCGGTTTGTGCTGCCATTCAAAGTCATATTCCTGCAAGAACTCTTGTAAATAAGCTTGTCTAACCGACAACTTTTTTTGAGTAGCAAAGAATGTATTGGCAATGTTGTCTGTTTTAACAAAAACCTTAGTGCCCAGAAGGTACACTCTACATACTTGTAAGTAATGAATAATGGCGAGCATCTCCCGCTCGTGCGCCGAATAGCGCTGCTCCGCGTATTTTAGCTTTCAACTCTCGAACGCCACCGAATGCGCATTTTGAACAAGGACACCACCAACCAACTTGTCTGACGCATCCGTGTGCACCTCAAAAGGTTCATCGAAGTTGGGCAATGCTAAGACTCACTCACTTGCAATTACGCTCTTAATCTTGTCAAAAGCAACTTCTTGTCTCTAGGTCAAATCCCACCGTTGGTTTTTTTTCAGCAAATCGGTGAGCGGTACGACCTTTGTTGAATATCCTTCAATGAATCGACGATAGTAGTTGGCTAAGCTGAGACAATATCATAACTCCACTATCTTGGATGGTGCAGGCCAGTCCAAAATCGCCGCCACCTTAGCCCGATCCATTCGTACTTCATCCTAAGAAATGACATGGCCAAGGAACTTAATCTCCTGTTGGGCGAAATGACATTTCTCCAGCTTCACATACAGCTAATGCACCCTCATTCTTAATAGTACCTGCTTCAAGTAAGCAAGGTGATACTCCAAGGATTCACTATAAACTACAACATCATCTAGATACACAATCACAAACTCATCATTGTAGTCTGAAAACACTTGATTTATTAAGTGGCAAAATATCGCCGGAGCATTGGTCAAGCCAAAAGGCATTAGAAGGAACTTAAACGACCCATAACGCGTAACATACGAAGTCTTGGACTAGCCTTTTTTAGCAATCCTCACTTGCGAGTGCCCCGAACAAAGATCTAGCTTGGAAAAATATGTTGCTTTGGCTAACCGATCGAACAAGTCCTGAATGAGAGAAATTGGGTACTTTCTTCACTGTGATCTTGTTCAATGCCCGGTAGTCCACGCACAGTCAAAGAATGCCATTTTGCTTCTTCTGGAACAACACCGGCACATCATATGAAGCTTTAGATGGCTAAATGAAGCCACTATTAAGAATATCTGTGAATTGTTTCTGCATCTCAGTCAACTCCAAAGGAGATATACTATAGGAAAGCCCGGGCAGGGGGTTTGCAGCCCGGCATCAACTCAATTTAGTGATCTATTGCCCGCCGGGGTGGGAGTTCAGGGGATAGCTCCGGCGGCATAACGTCTTGAAACTCCTTCAAGACTCTAGCAATAGCCGGGGGTAGATCACCTACTAAATCATCCTACACTTTCAATACAAGTAGAAACATAAGTGAGTTCTCCATGTTTCAACCCTTGCACCACCCGGTGCGCAAAAAGCATCACTTCATTTCACTTCTTCTCCTTTACAAAGAACTCCAAACTATAAAACGTGGGTTCTTCTTATCCATTAGCTTTGATGGACTTCAAATACTCTATCCCAAGAATCAACTCAAAACCATCCATAGTAAAAGCCAAGCAAGTCAATCTTCCCTTACCATCCACCCATGTGAACGGACACGGGAAGAATCTTCCCGACCACCACCCATGCCCGATAATTGATAGCTTTTACTCGGTTCGTGTGCGCTCCAACGCTCAATAACAACTAAGTGCCCACATCTTTCTTGATGAAAGTGTAAGTTGCTCCCGTGTCCACTATTCCTTGTATGGCTTTTCCATCCAAAGTCGGGTTTCACATAGATAAGGGGATCCGCCGAGCCATCACCCTTAACAGCCTCTAAAGTACCCAACAGTTGCAAAGGACTCACTATTACTGGGCACTTCGAATCACTTTATGCTTCATTCACAAACGCTACCAACTTCTCGCGTTTGGGGCAATCCCGTGCCCAATGCGGTCCGTCGTAATAAAGCATCCTCCCTGCCTTACTGCCTGAACCAACTGCTATTTTCGCATTAGTCTTAGTTCTGTTCTTCTTGTCTTGACCGTTGTTAGGCTTCTTCCTTTGAAACTCATTTCCGTCCCTTTTCTCCATCTCGCTTCTTTCTTTTGGTCTAAACTTCTCACCCTCTCCTCTAGGTAAAGTCAATAAGTCCTCTTCACCGTAATGATCGCGGAGGTGAGATCCTTCGCGCTTGCCTCCGTATCTTAATATGGGTCGAACTCGTTGTTCTATAAGGAAGTTAAACAGCTTGTCCTCCTCGGACATGTCCATAATGTCCAACATCAACTATGAAAACTTCTTCACGTACTTCCTGATTGTGCTGTCTGCCGTAGCTTCTTCAGATTTGAATGAGCCACCCAAGAAGTGTTTCCAAGCAAGCATTGCTCCCACAGCTCTCTTTTCAACTCTGCCCAAGAGTTCGAAGTGGTCCGACTTGTGCAAGAATCATCTTGTTGTCAAGTGCGGCCGTATAGTTTTACATCTCCGGTCATATACATTCCCACAAACAGAACTTGTTCATGGCCCGGCACTTTCACAGCTTTGAAATACTGATCAATGTCCCAAAGGAAATTCTCTAGTGTTTTTGCACTCCGTGCGCCATTAAATGGGGAAGGTTCTCTGACCTTCACTCGCTTGGGTGCCTCCCACGCAGCAACTGGTACGACGCTAGCTTCCTTGAGTAGGGTGACTTCGGGCTCCAACCATTGTACCTTCATCTTTAAAGCTTCAACAGTCAGCTGGCTTTCTCTCTATCTACCCACAAGATCTTCCACCATCATCGCCAACTTCTCGAGCTAATAGTCAACACTCCCGATGACATTCTCCATTCACTCGACAGTCTCCTCCAGGAGATCCAACAGATCATTCTTAACTACTAGCCGCCATCTTCAAAATCCCCACTTATATTTCTTCTCAAAATGCTCTTTACGCTACCCTTGGGCTCTAATACTAGATGTCACGGCTTCAACCGATCATCTTCGGCAGTGTGGCACCTGTAATGCACCAAGCGGCAGGTAAGCCTTCCTTGTTAGAGCAACAGTAAATCAACACCTGTTTGAACATAAGCACAGCACATAAAGGAAGCGAACAAAACTGAAAAACATTCATAGTACGAGAAGACGACATAAGAACCTAGTTTTGAAGAAAGAAAAACATAAACTCTCTCTGATTGAGAAACGTTTACAATCATGGCCAAAGTTTCTCACCAAGAGATCTTGTCCTCTCCCAAAGACATAAAAGACCTATTACAAGAGCTACCCAAAATCTCAAAGGTTAATTGAGCCCCTTGCCCAATGCAGGTCTAGTGAGAAGTCCCGGACTTCCACTTAGTTTGTAGTATCATTTGATGTTACTGTAGCCATAGCCAGCCACTTTTGGTCTCAGCGCGCAGCAGTACTTTTCATGCATGGTAATACCGCATGCATTCTTCGCCCTAGCTTGACCACGCTCCCGCTCGCGTGCCAACTTATATACTCCCTGCGTAAACCTCCCGGCAGATCCAGAATCAGCATTTGGGTCTCTCGGTATGATCAAGTGTCCCACCCCATCAAGACTTACTAAAGATCCACTCTCTAAAATAATCTAAGTCCACAACACTTGACTTTTGGTATGGGCGCACTTGCCCCACGCGTTCATTGGCCACACACAAGCCCTCGGTCCAACGTGTGCCTCACGATCTCAACACATAATTATGCGGGATATTTCACCCACTCTTGGTCATGACACAACGTATGTCTCGCGCTCCCCCGTGAGCTACCCAATCCACATCACTGTGTGCCTTCGCGTCTTGGCTTATGTTAAATTGTTCTCACAATCACCAAATGTAAGGGTACCGACCCTTACAGTTTATTCACAAACAAAAACCTTCCACAACAAATGTCACTTTGGTGACAATGCTGCTTCTACCAATTATTGCCAATCTACCAACAAAAGGGTTCCATAACCACGAAAGCTTATAACAAGCAACTCTACATTGTTATTTTTCCCGATGATTATTAATCATGGATTATGATCAATAAGAACTATGATAACATAAAGCCAGCAAATAATAGACTAAAAGAAAAGAATAAATAACTGGCATAATATTAACAAGTGGAAATTGCCAAAAAAACCCCTAAGTTTGCAATACGGCCAAAAACACCATGTTAATTTTGCATTACCTAAAAACCCCTTCTTTTAAAAGTCAATGTTTTCCAACCCTCCAAAGATTTCAATGGAGGTTAATGGAGTTATGTTTGAATTTTATGGACGAAATTACCTTTTCTTGCATGGGAAGTCGTTACACTGGAACTTTTGAAAAATGGGGTAATCCCAAGAGACGTCCGTATACGCCTTTCTTCTCGACTGCGCCTCTTCGGCTTTTACATTTCTGAAGTTGTCTCTGCGTTGACATCATCAGTAACTTCAGTTCTCAAGCCTCTGAATCACTCGTGGCAAGTATTCGGCACTTTTATCAGTTTGCAGTTCAAGGTATTGAAGAAGTTGTGTTTTAAGTAAGGCTTTTATTTGAACCACTCTGTTACAAAGGGATATTCGTCGGTTTTGTTTTGTTTATCTATTTTTATCGAAAGACAATGAAGTATGCGGGGGAATTTCTCGGCTGGGGTTTTTCTGGTCTGCAGGCAGAGTTGTCGGCCAGGGTTTTGGTTTGTCTTACATTTTCGGCTGTCTCCACGATCATAGAAAGAGTTTTCAGTTGTTTTATTTGTGTGATGTTTACAACTTGCGTTTCCCCTTTCATTTCATATGGTTGCAGTTTGCAAAATGAAGTTTCTGTGTAAGAAATGAGTTCTTGTTTAAAACCTTAGATCTCTGTTTAACTGTCCATATCTCTGTTTAATAATTGAGCTTTCCACTTAACAATTGATATCTCTCTTTAACAAATGTTGTCGTTATTGCAGTCTTGTGATTATGGCGGTAAACCTAGTCAACGGGAGATGCTACTTGACACTGGTGGTGGGGACCTTAGCCGAATTGAAAGTCCACATTGGGAAATCATCCAAAGGACACCGTTTGCGGCATTCACCGAGGTGGAAGCTGTATTCCAAGAGAGGACCTGAGGATGTGGCTCCCGTTCTGGGTCTGCGTTGCGATGGAGACGTAGTCCTGTTTAAAAAGTAGAAAACACTGTCAGCTTTCGAGGGGAGGTATTTATCGAAAAGCTACGAGAGACACCGAGACTCCATTAAGGCCACTCTTGTGCGGCTTGTTGGACAGAGGGAAGAAGAGGAAGATTTTGTGAGACACTTGATGGTGCACCTCATGGGGACAGTCCTCTTCCCGACTACCTCATGCTCGGTGCCCAATTGGATCGTTGATTATGTCGACGATCTACCAGGCATGGGGCGTTACGCATGGGCGCAGGCGACGCATAAATGGCTTATGGAGGATGTTCCACAAGCTGCAGCTCGAGTGTAAGCCAGATGCGCCGAGGGGGGGGCGCAGGCGACGCACAAATGGCTTATGGAGGATGTTCCACAAGCTGCAGCTCGAGTGCAAGAAAGATGCGCGAGCGCGCGCGCGGGGGGGGAGGAAGATAAAGACGGGGTACATTAAGGTTGCTCGATTGCGCTGAGCATCTGGTTTTACGAGCAGACCGGAACAGGCAAGAAAGTCCGTTTTGGCAAAACCCCAAGGGTGCTGTGCTACGGTGAAAGTACTTACCGAAAGCATGCGACGATAGAAACCAGTTGGTCAGCTCTCGAAGGAAAAAAGGTAATAAATCATGAACACTGTGTTTAAAATTAGTAGTTATTGTTTAATTAAAGTCTTTCCCGTTTAATAGAGGTAGTTTGTGTGAAACGTTTGGTGTCTGCGTTTAAACATTTTATTCTCCGTTTAAATTTGAGCTATACCGTTTACAAATGTTTAAATACGTCTGTTTTTTATTAAATTGAATGATTTGACTGAGATTGCTTTCTTTACGTATGTTAGTTTCCTGAGCTTGTCCCTGCGAATACCGATGAGGAGATATTTGTTCGGGCCAACCGGCGGAGGGATGCTATTGCGCCGGAACCACTTACACGAAGGCAAGAGGAGCGGCCAACCTCTTCCATGCGTACTCGATGACGTCGTTCCCCCACTTCCAGCCCAACACGCAATGCTCGGCGTCGGGTAAGCTCTCCCCTACCCCGGCCGACGGCAATACCCCCCATCCCCGGGCCGCAACAATGATAGCCCCCCCGATCGCCACGCCCCCACGACAGTAGGCCACGAAGTCACTGTAGCTTTTATGCAGGCGTGCCAGGTGACGATGAACGCTTTCCCCCAGCTTGTCGCTCAAATTGAGGCACTGGAGGCAAGGTCACAATCGATTGCACCGTCAGGCAAAATAAAAGAAGTGCCGGGGACAGAGGAGGCGTCGGAATTGGGTGACGAGGACTTTATCGGGACGGCCATTACAAGACGGCGACGTTTGAAGAGGCTTGGAAAAAATTCGAACCCTTTCTATCCACCACAGGCCGACGATGAAATAATGGCAGCACCATCGGCGGCTGATGCTGTTGTTGTGTCCGTTGCCATTGATGAAGTGCCCGTCGCGGTGGAGAAGGTCGACGACGCCGTAGCCACTACAGCGTCAGAGGATGCCTCCGAAATCCCTATCCCGGTGAAGCCGGCGGTCAACGGTGGCGCATCGAGGGTGGTGGCCACAATCCCTGACGAACAAGAACCAGCAGAGGGTGTGGCTCCCCTTGATGATGTTGCCTTATCCGCGGTTGAGAAGACCGTTGCCTCTATTATGAAGGAACTCCTGCACAAAGAGGAACGGGCGGCCGATAGTGCCGCATCCAATGTAGGCCCGATCCCGCATCAGCAAAAGGCATCTAATGATGATCCCAATAAATCTGTTGGTGAGGAACAAGGGAACGTCACCGAAAACAAAATGAAAGCTATGATCATTGCCAACCAAGAATATGAAGAAGTTCGGAAAGACTTCGTTCCGAAGAAGAAAAAATACGCTAGTCAATCGCGCCTCGGCGTATTCGAGCAGGAGTTGATTAAGATCTTCCTCAACTTCCCTATGGACACGTAACTGTGATAGTTTTTATTTTATTGTTTACATACAGATGTTACCATTAACGTTTTTGAGTTTCTGTTTAAGTATATGGGTTACCGTTTACGATAGTGCTTTACTGTTTAACTTTCGACGTTACTGTTTAACTATGTGCGTTATTGTTTAAAAATATATGGTTACCACTTAAGAATTTGTGTTATTATTTAATTACACCTGTTGTCGTTTAACTGCAACGCCGTCGTTTGGAGGAATGACTATGTCAGCACCACACGGGCCAACTTATTCTTACTAATCGACGGGAAGGAGATGGTCACAGATGATGTGATGGACACCTTCGTGTGCATAATACAAAAATCCCTGACTAGAGTACCATATCCTTACAAGAAGCGCGCTTCCATCACACGACCACTGGTATTGTTTATGTCAAAGCAGGAAGATGCGCATGAGATGACTTTAGCTATGATCGAAGATGCCACCAAAGTCTTGCATAACGTTGACATCGCCATCCTTCCCATAATCATGAATGGCCACTTCTATGTCGTGGTGCTCGATAATAACAACCAAGAGTACAGGCATTACAGTTCATGCCAAAGTGAAGAGTATGACAAAGACGCGGTTACAATGGTAAGTCCTTTGCGATCTGAATGTATCGATTCATAGAGTTTCATAGATGGTTGTTATTCAACCCTCAAGTTGTATACCTCGACAGCGGGAACTATTCGACACCTGTCTCGAAATAGAGTACAGCGAGACGGTGACCAAACATTACCCGCTTGTTCACGACAATGAAACACTGCGACAAAAAAAGGAAGTGTCGACTACGTCGTGTACATCATGCAGTTTATAGAGCAATTACTCCAGAGCGAGAAGCTACACACAATGCATAGGAGAAGTCTCTTATCTGAGATTAAAGTACGCTGCCCTCATACTTAAGGAAGGGCGCGCGGCCGGCATCCAACAAAAAGGGATGCTTCCACCTTCGGGGTAGAAGGATTATTTATGACTGGCATTCTTTATCAAATGTAAAACAGTTTTGTCGTTATTTTTTAAATTCAATTCATTCTTTCCTTAACTCTGTACTGTGCCGTTTAACTGTCATTGCTGCTTTATGAAATGACATGGCCACATCATGATTATGTACCTGTGTTCGTCGAAAGGATGTACTCTTGTGTACTTGACTTAAATTGTTTAAATGTTCACTGAATTGCTTAAATATCAAGGACTCTGTTTAAATTCAAACTTCTCTGCATAACATACAACGTCTACATTTAACATCATTTGTGTCACCCGTTGATAATACCCATTTCCGTTTAACATTCGGTGACCTCATTTAAGTTACAAAGAACGATAATTAAATTGGTTAGTTATTTGTTTAAATATAAAAGTTAAACAAGCAAACTTATTTGTACCATTACAGAATTATTTACCAACACGACTTCTTAAACGCTAACTTCAAATAGAATTGTACTTTTAAACGGAGCACAGAATAGTTAAACTGAACCACAGTAAGTTACACGGAGAACTCCGTTTGTAAACGGTCAGCCCATATAATTAAATATGGCTTGTGATAATTAAGTAATAATTAACATACAAAACTAGATAATGAAGCACTCCATGTTTAAAAACAGGGTCACTTGCAATGCCTATTCTACGACGTTTCATTACAACATCTACTATTTAAACGGCTATGTTCT
Organism: Dioscorea dumetorum; assembly: GCA_902712375.1. Taxonomy (NCBI): domain Eukaryota; kingdom Viridiplantae; phylum Streptophyta; class Magnoliopsida; order Dioscoreales; family Dioscoreaceae; genus Dioscorea; species Dioscorea dumetorum. Next base: position 38,586 of record CACTHL010000134.1, read on the forward strand.
AATGAAACGTTGTCCGTATAAACGACTATGTTTCAATTTTCACATTCAAGTGAATGAGGTGAAATATGAATGAATTATAAAATGAAGTCGTCTCTCTTTAAATTACGGATACACACAACGGACGTCACTCATATGAGAGTATAGTATGTTGCCTCGCGCATCGTTGTTCGTTTGACGCCTATATTTTTTAATACTTCGCATTCTTTGCAGCAAGAATGTTCAATTGTAACGTTTAAGCTTGTTTCAGTGTTTCTATTTAACATAATGTACTCTCTGTTTACAATATGATGTCGGGGTTTAAATATCTGCGTTACCATTTATAAGTTATGCTTCCCGTTCGATTTTCTGTTTCTCTGTTTAAATATGTGTGTACTGGTGTGAGAAATAGAGTCTCGGTTTACTACTTCCGTCCCCGTAATAATATCTACTATACGAAGTTCCATTAAATTTGCTCCTTGTTTCGGAAATTGCAGTAGTTTCATAAGTTAACATACTAATACCCATCAGGTTTTTATTTACAAAATGACAACTAAGCTAACATAAAATTTCACTCCGCCCTTTCCTTCTCCTTTAATTCTTGAAGCAGTTTTTGTACACATCTCTTTCAATTTTTGATTACTTCAAGTTTTGATGTTATTTCATGGACCAGGTATTCAAAAACCCACTCCCACTCTTCACCACTGGAGTAATCCCCACCTCCTGAAGGCACTGCAATGGAGACGTCTAGGTTATAGAGGAGGCAGCATTTTTAAAATATTCATATGGAAATCTTACGGTTCGAAGTGCCCGCATTGCTGTCATCGTCAGCAGCAGTAGCAACGGGGGATGAACTCGTCTTCTCACGGGTGGAAGGACAGAGGTGCTTGTACGGCACCTCAGTGGCAACGTTCTCAGCATCCTTGGCACTCTTTGCATACTCAGCGCAAGAGAATTGGGTACCATCAACTGTCATCGTCGCGATAAAATCGGGGTTGTGGTCGGGGCCACCATTCTTGAGGGTGGAGTACTCCGGTGTGGGTCGGTGCGTCTTCTGGCAATACTCGTTGAGAAGTATCTTTTACATTTTGTTAGGTTCTGGATATATGTGGATGTTTATCTTCTTCCAGCCTCTTGTTTAAGTAGGGATCTAGGGATGCCAAGAACGACGTCGCTTTTTAGTGAAAGTAACTGCTTTTGGTTATCGATGAGAGCGGTTACTATGCCCGATGACATTTATGCCTACGTTTTGAATTCCCATATCAAATTGAATTTAATTAACTACTAATAAATTTCCACAGAAGGGTTGCAGTAATTAAGTTTTCCCGACATAATTAACTTCAATGTAATCGTCAATTGTCTGTAATATTTGACATGGGACTTTCTTTGTTTAACTTCGCATTGTATTGTTTAAATATCGATGACCCTGTTTACGACGGTACTATCACAGTTTACAATCCGACAACACTGTCTAAATATATGTGTTACCCCTTAAGCATAAGAGTTCCCGTTTAACATCCGGCCCCCACGTTTAAATATATGCGTCCTTTTTTAAATAGCAAACGTTTACACTGAAACAAATTTCTTTCCCTTCATAAATTATTCCTTCACAAAGCTATTAGTCGGCGACGATTTCATTGCAGGATCTTCGATTGTGACTGGACGCTTGGCAACAGCTGTGATGTAACTCGCGGACCGCAAACGCTTGCGACTCGATCCTCCTTCGTCTAGGACGACCAGGTTGCCTTCTGGTCTCAGGCGGCCGCAAACGCAGATCGCGATTTTCGTCCGTAGGCCGCTCATTGTCTGGTATGGGGAATATGGCTTCCTTATACGCCAGCTTGTATGTGTCGACAGTGAAGTAACCGCTTATAAAACGATAGATGTTGGTGTTCGTCTCAGATTATTGCAAAGGTGCAAGTGTATTGCACGGGATGCCAAAACCTTGCCATTCTTGAGGGTGGAGGCGTCGGAATTGGGTGACGAGGACTTTATCGGTGTGGCCATTCCAAGACGACGACGTTTGAAGAGCCTTGCAAAAAGGCAAAAACAATAATGCCTCTCTCGTCCACCACCGGTTGATGTTGTTGTTGTGTCCGTTGCCATTGATGACGTACCCGTCGCGGTGGAGAAGATCGTCTACGCCGTTGCCACTGATTGCGGTGTAGAATTCTTTATCACTGGCATTCTTTATCAAATGTAAAATAGGCTTGTCGTTATTTTTTAAATTCAATTCATTCTTTGCCAGCGACATGGCAGATATGTCAATATAAATTTACTATTGGTCGTTATTGTTTCAAATTCGATTCATTCTTTGCTTAACTCATTATTGTACCGTTGAATGGTCATTGCTGCTTTATGAAATGAAGTATCTATGTTAAAACGACGATGCCAAAATTAAAATATCGTGTTATATTTTAATAATATGTATCTCCGTGTAATATTCACCGTCCCCATTTAACATCAAGAGTCTCTGGTTAAAAACTTCAGTCTCGGTTTAAATAATAAATGTACATGTTTAACCTTCCTTTTTCTTTGTCTAACATACAGTGACCATATTCAAGATTATGCGTCTCCACATAACTTTCATTGTCTCTGTTTAAATATCAACGAGTGACAATAAAACATATTTTCTCTCTTGAACGAAGATGCATAACATTAACCAAGCTGCAACAGAAACCACATAACTTCTAAACATAGTTAACAAAAAAATACGTATCTGTTTCCTAGTTTGTATTTTATATTCAACTCAGTGTTCGCGACTGAGGTGGCAGACTTTCCAATGTAAATATACTATCGTTCGTTCAAGTTCAATGTCTATATGTCTTTATACTTCGCATTCTTTGCTTGACATGCAATTGTAACGCCAGTTTCTTTATGAAATTAAGTACATCCGCTTAAACGACGCTGTCACTATTGAAACATTGAGTTACGCTTTAATGATAAGGTTTTCTATTTAATATGTCGCGTTCTCGTTTAACGTTAGGTGTCTTTCGTCGAAGCCTTCTATTTCCATTTAAATATATGTGACCCGTTTGATACTAGAGTCTTCGTTTAACTTTCTTTGTCTCTGTTGACTATACAGATTTTCTATATAGTAGACATTGTATCCATTCATCTCTGATTAAACGACGATGTCTGTGTTGAAATATTGAGTTACACTTTATAAATAACGTTCTTCGCTTACTTTTCAGAGTCTCCGTTTAACATTAGTTGTGTCTGATGAAAATATTGTCTCTATTTAAGATTACTGATTTGCAACTGAAATAAGTGAACTTTTAAATGATGATAACAAGGTTGCATTTAACAACATCATTAACAAAATAACACAAAACGAGGGTTCTTATTTTTCAAAATGAAAATAAAGGGGAGTAAAACTATTAGTCATCCCTTTTTGTCCCTTTCATAGCTTGGAGAAGCTTTTCGACGTGGGCCCTTCGTTTTTTTATTCCTTCGAGTTTTGCAGTAGCAAATACTTCTTTTGCTGCTAGCTCGTGGAGGAAGTCTTCGAAGAACCACTCCAACTCGTCTTTGCTGGAGTTATGTGGAGAAGGGGAAGGCCCTCCTGGAGTACTGGGGGCAGCGGCGGCGGGTAACACATCGGGAGTAGCGGGGGACACAGCGGGGGACGGAGCAGCTCTGTCCTTCCCACTTGACGGGGGACAGAGCTGCTTTAACGCCAACTCAGCAGCAAGGTTTTGGGCCTGCTTGGAACTTGTCTCAGACTCAGCACTGGAGAAGGAGATACCGCCGACTGATACCGTCGTCACAAAGAGGAGGCTGTGGTCGGGGCCTTCCTTGACGGTGGAGTACTCGGGCAAGGGCAGTCACTTCTTCTGGCAGAGCTCACTGAGGAGAGACTTATACATTTTCTTCGTTCTAGATATATCTGGATGTCTAACTCCGTCTCTGAGGCTTGTTTAAATAGAAATCTGAATCTTTATTATTTGAACTCTCTCCTCAAATTCCACGATGAATTTAATGAAAGCAATTGCCATCGGTTATCGATAAGGGTGGCAACAGTGATCGATGAGGTGACACCTAACGGTTCGAATTCAAATATCAAATTAAACGTGAGTAAGTAGTAATAAATTTGCACGGAGAGAATACTCCACTTAAGTTTTCTTCTCACCCTTCAATTAAATTAAATTCATTCTTTCCCAATGACATGGCCACATCATTATGACGTACATGTGTTAGTCGAACGGTTGTACTCTTGTGTACTTGACTTAAATTGTTTAAATGCTCACTGTATTGCTTAAATATCAGGGACTCTGTTTAAATTCAAGTTTCTCTCGCATAACATACAACGTCTCCATTTACGATCATTTGTCTCACCGGTTGATAATACCCGTTTCAATTTAACATTTGGTGACCTCATTTAAGTTACAAAGAACGATAATTAAATTGGTCGATTATCTCGTTTAAATATAAAAGTTAAACACGCAAACTTATTTGTACCCTTCCGTAAGTATTTACCTACAACGCCTACTCGGTGACAAGTTCATTACAAAATTCCGAATGCCTGCCAACACTTCAGTTCAAACGAAACCGATCAATATTTAAGCAGGAAAACTACTTCTTAAGCGGTAGCATCAAATAGAATTGTGCATTTAAACGGAGCATGGCATAGTTAAACAGTACCGCAATACGTTACGCAGAGAACTCCGTTTGTAAATGGTCATCTCATATAGTTAAATATAGCTTGTGATAATTAAATAATAATTAACATACAGAACTAGATAATGAAGCACTCCATGTTTAAAAACAGGGGTCACTTGCAATGCCTACTCTGTGACAGTTTCATTGCAACAGGTACTATTTAAACGGCTATGTTCTAATGAAGCACTGTCCGTATAAACGACTATGTTTCGATTTTCACATTTTGTGAATAAGGTGAAATATGAATGAATCCCAAAATGAAGTCATCTATGTTTAAACTACGGATACCCGCAACGGGCGTCGCTTATCTGAGAGTAAAGTATGTTGCCTGCATAATGTTGTTCGTTTGACTGCTATATTTTTTATTACTTCGCATTCTTTGCAGCAATGTTCGATTGTGAACGTTTATGTTTCAGTGTTTCTATTTAAAATAAAGTACTTTCTATTTAAAATTCGATGTTGGAGTTTAAATATTTGCGTTACCATTTAGAAAATATGATTCTCATTCGATTTTCAGTGTCACTGTTTAAATATGTGCGTTACCGTTTAACATCCGACCCCTACGTTTAAATATATGCGTCCCTGTTGAAATATCAAACGTTTAGACTGAAACAAATTTCTTTCCCTTCATAAATTATTCCTTCACAAAGCCGTTAGTCGGCGACGGTTTCGTTGGCAGATCTTCAATTGTGACCGGACGCGTGGCAACGATCGCAATGTAACTCGCGGACCTCAAGCGCTTGCGACTCGATCCTCCTTCGTCTAAGACGCCCAGGTTGCCTTCTCGTCTTAGGCGGCCGCAAAACCAGATCGCGATTTTCGTCCGTAGGCCGCTCATTGTTGGGTATGGGGAATATGGCTTCCTTATACGCCAGCTTGTAAGTGTCAACGGTGAAGTAGCCGCTTATAAAACGATGGACGTTGGTGTCCGTCTGCATTATTGCAGTGCAAGCGTATTTGCACGGGATACCAAAAACTTGCCATCTGCGACATGAGCAAATTCTAGTGGCAAGATCTACAGAGTTGGTGCACTGGTCAATCACTTTTTAACGATCATCAACACAGCGACCAACATGAAGACTTCGACTATCCTCAACAAGCGCCTCAACCTTCGAATGTATGTCCGGCATAAGTACGTCTCCCATTTGTTTGCTTGCTCACGGCGATTGCATAACATGCGCATCAACTTGAACCTGTACAACGAAGATCAGAAATTTTAACGAAATTTAAGTGGAGATATTGATACTTAAAAACGAAACGCATAGTATTAAATAGTATTATAAGGAACTAAATGGTAATCCAAAAAGTTAAACGCAAAAAATGATATTGAAACACATATAGGGTATTTTAAATATAGGCAATGGTTTTTAAATGATAAAGCAAAAGTGTAAGCGTTAAATAGAATCAACATTCGAATACTTTATCTCGTCGACCATTTTCATCACCGGTAAATGACGCGCTTCTTTGATCCACGCATTGAACGACTCCGCGACATTTGAATACATCTCCCCCCAGCGTTCGCCTTTGAACAAATAATTCGACCAATGTCACATGTCCGACTTATGAATCAACCACCGATAGGCTTCGGGTGATGCGGCTCGCAGCTCATTGACGGTGTCATCGAATTCTTTAGCCGTCGATGCCCGCGCAATACGAAAGTATATAGACCAAGCACTCCTCCCTCAATGCCTTACCAAGTCTGACATTGGCTTTCATAAAATTGACCTCCAAGTGTCGAAGGCAGTACGCATATGGGGATGAAGGGAAGACTCTAGCAATAGCGTTGACAAGGCCCTTTGACCTGTCCGACACGAATGTAATTATCTCTTCGTAATCTCCTTCGTCGTATAAAGCATCACCTAACTTGGAAATGAACCACGTCCAATTGGCATCGGTCTCGTTGTCAACAATAGCGAAGGCGACGTGGAAGAAGCCATTGTTCCCATCTTTGCCTCGTGGCACCCAATAGAGTACCCCGATACTTTTTCGGGAGGTGGGTAAAATCGAGAAACAAAGCAGCAGCCCGCATGCCCGCTTGAATCCCAAAATGCACGCGTTGAAAGAGAAGAACGCACATTTAAAACGCTCACCGTCTCTATCCACAAACGTAATGTTGTCGTGGTTCGTCTCAACCACCTTATCGACGTACCAAAGCAACAAATCGTAGCCGGAGACATCACCGCCGTCGAGGGTCACCCGGGCATGTTCTCTTCCCAACCAAGCCTGCTTGTATGGAATGTGGACACCATGCTCCCGCGACATGTCCTTATGAATGTCGATGGCCTTGAACAAGTGCCGGTCCTTGAGCTTCTGAATCACTCGTGCGCTTACCCATTTTTTATACGCTTTCGGGTGTGACACCGAGCCAATTCCACCACCGCAAGTGTGTGACGGGTCTATTGTCTTGATTCTGAATATAGTTCTATTATATTCCTTTGATGCGTGAACGCATTCACAACCACTAGCAGCGCATTCTACAGTGACCCGATATTTTTCATTCTTTACAAATTTGAAGTCAAATTCCGTTTGATGGAAAAATTTCGAAGTGCGTCTCTGAAATGTTCAACGCCTTGAAAACGTTGTCCGACATCCAAAGACAACATTTCTGGTTGTTTTGACGAGGAATGTACGCATGCGAGACCGTTAGGGTCGCCATGAGGTGGAAGAGAAGCGCTCCCAGACTCTGAATTCCTGCCAACACTTGAGTTCAAACGAAAATGATCAGGATTTAAGCATGAACTCCATTTCGTTAAACGGTAACTACAAATTTTAAACGTTAACAGAGATATTTAAACAGAGACTCCATAATGTAAACGGTAGATAAAAAGTTTAAACAGTAATGTGACAACTTACACGGGGAAATCAAATATTAAACGGGAACTTGTTTAGTTTAAACAGAGAAGGGAATTACTATACAATACCTAACATATACAACTATATAAATGTCTGAGAGTAACACATTACCACGAGAAGATCTCCTTTTCAGTAGGATGCGATGGCACACCATCCGTCTTGACAACAAAATCAACTACACCGCCTTTTAAGATGGAGAAAACATGACACATGCGTTGGAAGTCGACCTCGTTCTCTATCGGGCAAACCGTATTATGTCCATCGGGTATGATAAACTTCACCCTCACACGGGAAGTATCGAGACCCCATCTCTGACCTATCTCAGCTAACACTGACTCCCAAGTAGTCAGCGCCGTGAACATCAGCACTCGTCCCTCCCCGTTGTATCTAGCAATAGCGCAAAAACTCTCCATAATATCGGCGAACGGGCAGACCTCAGATCCAACAAACCAAATGAGAACAAGAAGAAGAAGAAGAAGATGTAATTCACCTTCTAAACTTTCTTTCATAAAAAACCAGCATCAAGGGGAAAAAACCCACAATTGTATGCATTAAGGGCGGACATGACATGATGTGATCGGGCGGGTTTTTTCCCCACTATTTCCAAGGGTAAAAATGAAATTTCATAACAAGAACACATTTGAAGTGACGGATAGGGGGTAGAAGGGAAGTTTACTATAACGGATGAGCTGTCTGGGGTGTGCAAAAATTGGAGGAGATTTTTAGGAAGTTTTGAAATTCACGAGAGGTGAACAGTAATTTTCTCTATTAACAATCAATTATGCGATTTATTCTTAAAAAAAAAACAGAACTTGATTTCTAATATACATCCAAAATTAATAAATAAGTATATATGGATTTCTAATTAACAACACTTCATTAACTAAAATTCAACCAGACATGTATTGGCATTAATCAAATGGAAAGGATCTCATTGCCACCGAGATCGCCATACATATATATGTATATGTTTTAATCGATTGAAATTCATCTCAGCCTGAAGAATAAACTAAAAACTATTCTTAAACCCAAAACCTTATATTCTTAAGAATTTGATCTAGATCCAATAATACCAAACACTGTGCACGAAGATCTTGATGAGAATAATCCCTTTAAACCCAAGATTTTTTTGCTAGAAGTTAATTGGGGATAGAGAAAATAAGGGAAGCATATTTGCATTTGAGTCCATCTGTATAGATGGTCGGACACTATAGTTTTTATATCTCATTGCATACAATAAAAGCGATGAAAACCTTACTTTAAGAAAAAAATTTTAATTTTTGACTAATATTGTTTGTATGCATCAATAAATAAAGGATGACACTCTATTTTTAAAAACATTTATGAGATTTATTACAAATCTACTCATCATAGACTTTACAATTTTACCTTTTAAAAATTCTAAACATCTAATTTTTTATCATTATAATCTTATGTAAATTTCATTTAAATAATTACAATTAAGTCCTCTATATTAAATATAATATATTATTATTATTATTATTATTATTATTATTATTATTATTATTTCTGTAAATCTACATCACTTAATGCATATATTCCTAAATCCGTGATGGTAGTATAACACCTGAATCCGTAGTCAACCAGTATAGCTTAAGTTGTATAAAATTACATAATATTATTTTAAAATGAACAATTAAAAAAGACGTGGTACAAAATTACATAAATTTCTTCATTAAAAAATTAATTCAAATAAAATACTATCTTTCTGCTTTAACTGTGGGTCCTATCCTGTCTGACCTTTCAACTGCCACCTGTCCAGAAGAAATGTCGGTTAGGGGACAGTTGGCCATATACGCGTCGTTAGAAAGCGGTACGAGTCTTTACGTGGAGAAAATGGCAGTCAAACTCAAAATGGAGGAAAGATTGGGACGAATCCGGATTCATCATTGCCCCATCTTTTATAAAAAAATGTTGGTTGGTTCATTTGTGTCCACAGTGTCATTACAGTGTCATTGAATGCGGCCATGTGATGATGATGATGCTGTTATACGTATTATTTTTATCTAAATATTTTTATTTAAAACAATCTATAAAAAATACAAAATAAAAAATTTTACAATGATATTAACTTTAATACATTCCAAATGGAAATAAACCAGGGTTATGAACTTATAAGCATGGAACCGATACAATTATTAGATTATATGTGTATTCCATGGCACTGGGTGTGTAGAAACTAATTGCAAAAATGAGTAAACTGAGTGGAAAAACTTTTTTATATGGAATAATTAAAACGTGAGTGCAAATTAACTTTTAGGCCCTTGGCATATTATTAAAAATTAAAAATTATAAAATTAAAATTGTATTTTTAAATAAATATAACTAAATATTGATACGGGATAGTATAAAACAAAACAGTGAATTATAGGCATGTCGTTAAAATCTTAAGTTAGATTGAATATATTTATGTAATAAAAAATAATAAGTACAGTTTATTAAAATAATATTACACAAAATATTTTTAATAATTTATGCGTTTTAATGCATCACAATGGTATCTTTTCAACAAACTTACCAAATTTCACTTAAATTCCACTTTGACAGATAACACAATAGAAAACAGGCACTGAGTTTCTCCTTTTCCTCTTTTTTCTTAAAAAAAAAAAAAGTGTGATGAGCAAATCAATTTTTTCTCAAGACAATCCGTTGGTTTTTATTGTTTTCTTAATAAAAATATATAAGAATATAAAATATTAATAAGAGTTGGTGAGTAAATATTGACAACAAAAATAGGAAGGATGCTTTATTATTTGTGGAAGAGTTTTTTTGTAATATGTAAGAATATATAACTTTATTTAAGTTTATCTATTTAATATATTTTCCAAAAAAATTAAAAAGTTATTAAAAACATATGCAGCCAGAAGAATTCAGTTCTTATTTAGAATAAAATTAAAATCTTCTGAAATTAATATTACAGAAATCTATAAATATACAATTTGGAATTTTTCTATATAGGCCTCAGATATACAGATTTGTTTTAAATTATGTTTTTTTATTATTATAGTTTTTGAAGAATGATCTTTAAGTTTTGGAATTTTTTGTGTTATAATTTATGAAAAAATTTTATTGTAACACTCTAAATATGACAAAGAGACTGATTAGTGGGTTTTGCCCTTCAGCCTCTTAATTGAGCGATAAAATGGCTATGTAAGTGAAATGGCAGCCAGTATGGGCAATGACATAACACATTATCTTTCACATTGTCATATAAAAATATTTTTAAGTTTTGATATGACAAGCTGTTTGCTGATATTATTTGAAATCATTTCTTCATGTTTTTCTCAAAACTAGACTAGTCCATGGGCCTTGAAGGATTTTGATATCAATGAGCTAATTTTGGTATCAATTCAGTAAATGCAGGAAGATAAAAAGATGAAAGCTGCTTCTTATATCATGTTGGTGCTTGAATCTGCTGCCATGATTGTACGTATTTGCACCTTAGGCTTGGAAGAATTATTTGTCATTATTTATGGAACTGTTAATGAAGTTTCATAATTCTCATTTAGATAATGAATCCGAAGGTTGATGCAATGAAAGGAAAGACTCACTACAAGAAAACAAGTATTTCGTGAAGAGCATTTTCTTCGCAGTTTATGTAAAGCCGCCACTAATTGCAGCAATCATGATAGTTATTATGGCTAGTTTTACAATTGTCTTGGCTTATTTTTATTTCGTGGCGATTTTTTTTTAAAACTGAATGCATGCATTTAGCTGCAGTTCTTCAAAAATCACAACTCTTTTGAAGCTCCCTCGGTATGCTCGGGATAAAATCATGGCGTTATGGTGTAAGCCTCATGCTCCATGTCACCACAACGCCTCTTCCACCAAACCATGGCGTTGTTCACAAGGTAGAGGGTTGCATGATCAACTTTCTTGGTGTCTACACCAAGGGCCTTGAAACATTGCTCCAAGTTCCAAAGAAAATTAGTCATTTCTTTAGCATGTCTTGCCCTTCCATATGATCTATACTTTGGTACTGTAAGGCGAGCCAAAAAAATTCTAAGTACACCCAATAGGATATAATAGCCTAATCCTATTGACTCATTTTATCGTATTGACCACGTGATAACTAATCTTGTAGGAAGGGATATTATAGAAATATGTAGGATATAATACAAATTAAATTAACTTTTTTTGTCCTTTGGTTTCACTCATTGCATCCTTCTTTTTGATCGTCGAACTTCAGCTTTGGGACAAGAAACTTGCCAACAACTGTAAAAGACACTAATGCCACCAAATTCACTATTTTTATTTGGGTTTCTCGCATTCCAAGTGGTTGAAGGATTTATTCATCGATCTCCTGCTGGAATATGTTGTTTTTTTACATGAATCTATTCTTTGATCATGTCTTATCTTTATTTCTTTTAGATGGTTTTTTTTCCTAATTGATTTTCATGTGAAAAAACTAAGATCTATTTATTAAAAAAAAAAGAAGAATATATAACTATGTTATCAAAGATATTTTTGTTTATTTACATACAATTCAAATTATATTTTGCTATTATCAACTCCACTACAAATGTAAAATAAAATAATAAAATGTTGTCTCATGATTTATCTCGTGTGTTGTGCTTCAAACATTGGATAGGTGCCCAAATCCTTTCTTATGCATACCTAGTCTTTATATCATATCCGTTCTTATCATCTCATGTCCACCAATCGGACCCTTATAATTCTTATTAGCCCAAGTCTAAATTATCCCAACCATTTGTCCATTTAATGTAACTTCAGTTTAAGTAAAGTAAGTTCTAATGTGATATTAAACTCAGTAGTTGGTTAGATGTTGTTTCATCCATAATCCATAATACCCAGAGTTTTAAAACTGTCTTATAGTTTCTAAAATCATATATAGAATTATATAATAAAATTTTGAAATAAATATAAATTTAAAACTCACACTATATTTAAAATAGGTAACAATTTTATCTATAACAAATTTTAAAATTTAATAAACTGTGATGTTACCAGCAACTATTTTGTTTAAGAAAAATAAAAGAAATCTCATACTTAAATTTTTATATAAAATCGATGGTTAATTAATTCGCTTTTTTTTATCTACTCAGATCCTTTGCTCAATCGTTTCGGAACGACCTATTTATGCTTTGCTTGTTTGGAGGTTTTAGAAGGTATGGTATGGCATGGTTTTATGCAAAACCTTGTTTGGATGGAGGGTTTTATGCATTGTATGGTTTAAGAGGGTAAAATGGAGCTTTGAGAACCTCCATTTTACCCCCACTTCTCAACCCTCCAAAATGGGGGGTTAGGAGGGTTTTGGTTTTTTACTGGACCAAAATACCCTTTCACATTTTGGATAATTACTAACATGCCCTATATTATACTAACATGTCATTTTAATTTTGGTTTGTATTAAGAAGTTTGAATGAAAAATGTTTAGCATTTATGGCTATAACTTAATTGTAATAAATAAAAATATTATTAAAAAATTATGTTTAGCATGTATGTATTTTAATATTTAAAGGGTATTTTTGTAATCTTAATATATAACTTTACTTTACCTTACATTCAAACCAAGCACAACATGGTTTAAAAACCTTCCTTTACTATACCTTGTCCCAAACAAGATTTGGTTTACAACCTTAGATACCATACCTTACCATACTTTATAAAACCATCCAAAACCTTCAAACAAGCAAAGCATTAGGTACAAGTGTTGGTTTTGGGGAGGGGTGAGCGGATTTGATAACTACGCCTAGAACTTCAGAGGGAGTATGGACGGAGCTCAAGTCACAGTGGGAGTGACTTTTCTGGCCTGGACCTGAAGCTCGCCTGAGTCCGAAGCCGATTGTATGAGCTATATCCGTCCGCACTGCTTTAGCCAAGAGGAAGCTCCAGGCGAGTGAAGTACTCTCTCGCGGGGGTTGGATGGTCAGGTCGAGGCTCTTGGTCCAGAGAAGTTGGAGGTTTTATCCAAGCTTTGAGAGAGGTACAGGAAGTTTGTATTTTATTAGTTTTGTTTGGAAATCCTGCAAGTGAGTATTGCATTCTGATTGTATATGTTGATGAGTGGCTAAGTACTTTACTTTTGGTTGCCGCCACCCCTTTAATGATAGTTAGCATATTGCATTTTTTCCTTTGATCCAATTAGCAAGCTTGGGCATTGTTAACTCTTCTGATTTGTTGGTAGAGATCAAGGAGAGGTGTGGCTTTTGGCAAACCAAGCCAGATTGCTTCAATGATTTGTAAACAAGGTGTTGATGAAATGTGTTTAAGAATCAAAGGCAAAGGGTTGACTAAATAGGTTTGAGAATTGAAAGACAAGTGTTTGCTGGAATGCTTTTGAGGATTGAATGTAAGTGTTTGATGAAATTTTTATGTGAATTAAAAGTGATTTTGGTGGAGATGTTGATGGTGATGGAAGTTCTGTTTAAAGAGATATAACATATTGGTGTTGTATTTGTTAGCAGCCTTGTGCTTGTTATATATGCTAAATTTGGGCACGTAAACGATGCCTGCAAGGTGTTTGAATCAATGTCTAAAAGAAGGGACGTTGTGGTGTGTAAATGGATGGGCATGCAAGGATGTGTTTTGTGAAGTTTGACGGTGGTGCTTGTCCATGCATGTACGGATAGGAGGTATGTTGGTGTTGTACGTGAGGAGATGAAGGGGTGGAGGTGGTGGTGTGGAAGAGAGGGATGATGATGGAGTTAATAAGGGGCAAAGAAAAAGTTTACTAGTTGTTTAAACAATAAAAATGATGCTCGTTGAGTTGGAAGTTGGAACTTGGAAGTTGGAACTTGTGGGTTCACTGAGTCGTTGATTGAGCTTGAGTTGATTGGAGTAAAATGAGCTTGTTGGGTCCAATTACCTTAGGTCAAATTAGGCGTAATTCAATGGAGTTGCATAGCTGATTTGGGCTTGGTTTAGCAAATTGGATTGAACCACTCTAATTGGACTTAGGTTCAATTGAACCAACCTGGTTCAAAAAATTTGTATAAGAAGTGAATTTGGCTTAAGTTGGTTTGGTTCATTTGGGTTAGTCCAAACTGGTTCATGTTGGTTCAACCAAATTGAGTTACCACAATCTCAATTGAAGTGAATTCTAGCCTAATTAGTTGGATTTAAGTAGGATTTGAGCTCATCAGGGTAATGGAAATCGGTTTTAAACCGATTGAGTGAGTGGGCTCGCTCACTTATAAAAGTCGGTCACTTTCTTGTATTTCTTCTTGTGTGATTTTTATATCTAGATATATATTAGTGATTAGTTATTAGTTATTTCTCTTATTTATTGATATGTTTTATTCATAAGGTTAGGAGAAAATGACAGGAAGCTCCAGAGATGAACCTAGTCAAGCGAGAAGACTAAGGAAAACTATGTGAGTAGTGGTGAATTTTTCTAGATTTTGCTTTATCAAATGCCTATTTTATCTGTTTTATTGACTGCTCAGTGTTTTACTTGCAACTATATTAGTAGCTATTTGCTAATGCAAATCAAAGTATTTTTTTTTTCCCAATTTTTGTTTTCCAATTTTTATATGTTATCAATGACTATATAAGTTGCTGTATTGGTTTTTACAAGATCTTTTAGCATGTTTTAGTTATTGTCTGTTCTTATTTTAAGTTGCTTCAATTTTTTTTATTGTTGTTATTTGATTGTCTTTATTGTGAGTAACCATTACCAACCAACTAAAGTTGGCGATGTAGCAGTTGTACCTATAAGCTATGAAACATGGACACGGATACGAGAATACGACACGACATGGATACGTCGACATGCTAATTTCTCAAATTCTTTTCCCATTCAATTGTAACAATAGAACACATAAAAGAACCGATAATTTTTTTGCTGACAAACTTAGTAGAATGGTTCAGGAAACTTTCCAAAATAAAAATTAATAACAAAAACTCATGACTTATCCATTTGCGATAATAGAAACGGGGACTACAAAGCACTGGGATTGTTTGAGTTTTTGTTACTGTAGGAGTCATGCACCTCTCACCTGAAAACATAGTTTGTCCATATGGGTTAAAAGAGACGGTGACTGCAAAACAAGCAAGATCATATGCGTTCTCTCTCAACTGTAGGAGTTATGTAGACCAATCCTTATAGTAATAAAAAACAAAGGTTTGCTCATCTGAGTAATAAAGATTGTGGCTACAATACCAGTAGGACCATATGAATTCTTTATTTTGGTGAAAACCTGGTCATACCTGACCCTCAAACAAAAATATTTCCGAACTAACGATATTTTATTCTTACAGGCATTGCAGGAAAAAAATTACCAACCTAACCAATATCCTTTTGAACCAAATATAAACTTGCCTATTTTTCCCCCAAATTCCTCACGAAGATTTAGAACCTTGACTCATCTTACATTACAACTACATGTCATTATCGATAACCTTTGGGCCAACCATCACGAGCCTAAAGTCTTAATTCCCCTACTTCACAATTTAGCCAAATTATTCTAACACATCAATGAAGAAAATCACCATACTCCTCGTCCACCCTCAATGGAAACATATAGCATAAAATTTTCTCTTCGATCTTAAACACTATATTATACGGTTGATCAAGAACGAAGAATCAAGCAACTAGAGACAGAGGTCACTCTCAAAACCGAAGAAATAATGAATCGAAAGCCTTACTTAAACAAGTACAAGAAGATGCTGATCGAATGAAGAAGATGATCGAGGACGACAGGAAAGAAAGGATGAAGAAACTTGAATTATTCCCTGAAGTCATATATGAAGTAAAGCAAATAATCTTTAAGAAGGTTATGAATACTTAGTACATAAAATTCCTCGCAGAACAATGAATCTTGAGACAGTTCACAACAAACGAAGATTTTCCTACCATAATGGTATCAACAGAAAATACTTTCAGAGAACCAACACACCGTGATTTGGGGTGCTACTATGAGAGCGGTTTCACTGTTATCAGACGTTCTCTAGATCTCACACGATGGAGAGACCAAGAAATAAATGGAGTCCAAATTAAAGTTTTAATTCTTTTTCAACATGGGTACTTATCAAGAGTAATTCTTACTAGCCCAAAATAGGCTAATGTTTTCAAGAATTATTGGCAGCTATGTCACCTAGTACTCTATAAATTCTTCAAAGACCTAGGACTAATGACTGAGGGCTACATTAACTTGAAAGTAAATTCTATTCCGCCCCACTATGAAGAGGGATAGCCTTATCAAGCTAGACACCATATCAAGATCACTCTTTTGAGACATCATAGACCAGCCCAAACCAGACTCTCTTCATTGGCCATGAAAAATCTCATCATTCCAGGAGACATCAAGGTACATATGAAAATTATGAAGAGTCTGCGCTATTTCTACTAATTGGAAAAAAGCCGATCTAACTCTTTGTTAATAACTAGAGGTGTAATTTGGTTATTGAAACTAAAGTCATGAAGGTGTATATGTAAAACTACATATATCCCTTATACTATCCTTTCCCCAGCTTAGTTTCTCAAATGCCTAGAACAAAATACCACATGAAGCACATCCTTGCATGGGCCAGCGAATATAGATTTGGGGACTATTCAAGGCTAAAAATCCCTTCTAGAGAACTAATGGAAGGATAAAAAGATGATATTGCAAAATAAAATCTAGACAACATGATGGAAGGATAAAAAGATTCGTTTAAAAGCGTTATTATAACATAAGGGCTAAGGCCTTAGTATGTTGTTATGACTTGTTTATATGTTATGTCTTGTCACTAGTCTAAAACCATGGGAGCCTCTGGTTTTAGTATCTTTATGTCTTGTCACTAAAAACCACAGGAGCCCTTTGTTTTGGTCCATGGTTTTTTTTAGGTTTTGTCAGAAGGAGTTTTGTTCCTTATCTATAGAAGGAGACCTTCTTCTTTGTTATGATTAGAAAGGATCAATAAATCCAAAGCTTTTTCTTAATTTCTCATCCACTTCCACTTTTACCTCTTAGTCGGTTGAACTCAGGGCTTCAACAACTTGAAGAGCATCCCCTTTTTGGTATCAGAGCCCAGTTTTGTTCTTGCATGTACAAATTATTAGAAATTAAAGTTTCGTTTGATCTTTGCATCTACAGGGGTAAACCTTTGCGGGATCCCCCTTAGTGTTTCTAAGATGAGATAATTTTCATAAAAAATTTATGCTTCTCCTAATTTATAAGAGTTTATACTCGGAGTCATATGAGTCCCTCGTCCTCCCTATGGCATGTCATCAAATGAGTCACAAGTATTACCTCCTCGATATTGTTTAAGGATAGGCTATTGGCTCCCCTCTAAATATTACACCACCACCTAATGGCATCCAAGAATTGATTTAGTACCGGAGGATAGGGGATGAAGGGAATAAGTTTTGCCTTATGGTCTCTAGTCTAATATTTTTAGGATCCATTCAGAGTGGGACTTGTTCTTAATCAATAAAACTAAATGAAATAGAGAAACCTAAATCGGATATTGAAGACTCATCCTAATAATGATAAACCTTGAAAGTGTCTCATATATTTATGATCTTCTGTTTATACTTAAATTTGCATAAAGTGGTAGTAAAAGTAAACACACAAAATATATATATATAAATGGATGATAAATTACGAAACATAGAAGAAAAATTATTAAGGCAATTTGAAATAATGCATAAAAATTTAGCATCATTAGAAAATCAAGTAAATAAATTAGAAACTATTCTTACAAATTTAGATTATTTAGAAACTATTCTTACAAAAGTTAGTAATAATAATGAAGAAATAAGTGAACTATGCACCTACATGAAAAAACTAAATATAGGACAATCAAAAGTTAAGAGACAAGTATCTCTATATGCTGTATGGATAGAAGAAGAATTAGCAAAACCTTCAGAATACAGACTGAAATTTCCAAAACAATTCTTTCCAAATTCAACCATATAAAAGAATTACAAGACTGTAGTGGTTTAAAGTATTATAATCAAATTTTAACAGATTATACCAAAATCAAAGTCACAAAATATGGTGAATATAAATTAGAAAACAAAATTAAGGAAAGACGGTTATAATGGCTAGGACGAGTAATGACTATTTAATATACAAAATTTATTTAAAACAAAGTTTTTTTTCAAACCTCCAAAAGTGAACTTAAAGAATTAGAAAAGTAGAAAAATGACTTAATAGAAGAACTCAGAGAAATAGAAGCTTGTTATTGTTAAATGGAAAATGAACAAGAATAGTTTAAAATTATTAAAAGTAATGATAATATTAGAAGATTTACTTTTAAAACCAAAAGAACATATAAGTCGAACTGATATGCTTTTATCACCAGAAAAACAAGTAGATAAACTTAGAACTAATAATATACAACTAATCCCTGGAGAACAATTATCTAAGCATGGAATCCTTGATTTTCAAAATAAAATTTACAAATATTATGATGAAATAGAAGTATGTTGTCCAAATGATGAGTCCCAAGTTATTGAAGACTTAACAACAGAAGAATCATAGGAAAAATTACTGACAACAGGATTCTCAGTAATACATTTGGGAATATTTCTCTTGGGAATAATAAGTATGCATAGAAAAGGTTAGGGAGCCAAAGCTATGGTTAGTCTAGTAGACACACGACACATGGAATCCACAGCAACAACAATAATAGGAATAATAGAAGTAGTTATGAATAATAATATAGAAATAGTCCATCTCACTCCAGACTATTTGGTTACACTAAGTACTTTACTTAAACATATAAAATTAATAATAAAATCAAAAGGATATAATATAGTTAATAATGAGCCTAATTTATTAATGACAAAGGCATTTATAGGACAAGTTGCAAAAAATAGTCAGATTAGGTATACATTAAGAACCAATAGAATAGAAAATATAATTAATATTTTAGGAAGCCAAGGAATAAAGGCAATTCCAACAAAATATAATGACTTAGAAGTTTTGCAAAAAAGAATGGGAAATAAAACCAATAAAATGCCAAAGCCTCCTTCGTCCCTTACAAACTGAATATTATGAGCATAAAGATGGTTTCTTAAGCTTTAGAATAGAAAAATATGATCGAAAGACAATTTGTCTAGAAGAACAATGGAAGGAGTGTACAGAATAAGTAAATGAGAGACTTATTAAGAATTAATAGCCTAGAATTTATAAATGAATACATACAAAGATACCAAAAACTTGTAGATCAAGATAATATAGTTAAACTAGAAAACTAAATTTTGACAAGGAGATACTTTGGCTCTTAGATGTAAGACGGTACCTTCAAACAAAAATAGCAATCGAAAGAGATGATTCAAGAAGAGATAGTTCTGACTTGAAACAAAAAGCTGCTCTTATAAGGTGGCATGAATTTGACTTAAATATTTGGAAACACGGAGAGGAAAGCTAGAAAATAAATTAGAATCCATTGAAGTCTGTAATTGTTAAATCAACGGAAAATTTGATTGAAAGTCTATATCCCGGCTATGATTGGGAAGTAGATTATTATGAAATACTAGAAGACATAGATGATGTTAAATTTCTCATGTAATGTAGATATAAATATCTAGAATATTCAATAAAAAAAATTGTAGGGTATCTCAAAAGGAGTTCCATATTGAAGAATTATATGCAACCACAAAAGAACAAGAACATCAGGATATTGTTAAGCCATTAGAAGAAATAAATTCAAATGAAATCATGGCGAATATTGAATCAAGAGGAAGTAATAATCAAAATAGAACAACCATATCATTAACATTCACAAAAAGAACTAGTAGAACTACTCAACCTTTACAAACACCCTCTCATTATGATTTTACACGGTATTCAAAGCAAAGTTATAGTAAAGGAAAAGGTAGACCAAATCCATTAGAAGTAGTTAAAACAATGCCAAAACAAAATAATAAAAGGAGTACGATAATCCTGAATACTATACACCCGCAAAAATGACCAGAATTGATAGACAGATGAGCATCAGATGCTATAAATGCAATAGAAAGGATATCTCATACATTTAATATTAGCATTACAAACTTTATAGAAAATTTATTAGGAACTGTGTAGCCAGAGATTTGCTTAATAGTTGAAAATTAAAGGTAGAATACCCTAATTGGTCCCTTTATTTGTCACAATCTGCCCTTTTAGTCCCTTTACTTTAATTTGACCCCGATTAGTCCCTCAATTATCAATTTGATGCAAATCAAGTCCAACAGCTGACCGACGTTAGGTTGTCCGTCTGAGTTTGCTGATGTGGCTTTATAATGGAGGGACTAATCAGGGCCAAATTAAAGTAAATGGACTAAAATGACATATTGTGACAAATAAGAGGACCAATTAGGGTAGATTGTGACACATAAAGGGACCAATTAGGGTATTGTACCAATCCATTATAAAGCCACATCAGCAAACTCAGACGGACAACCTAACGTCGGTCAGCTGTTGGACTTGATTTGCATCAAATTGATAATAGAGGGACTAATCGGAGCCAAATTAAAGTAAAGGGACTAAAAGGGCAGATTGTGACAAATAAAGGGACCAATTAGGGTATTCTGCCAAAATTAAACTATCTAACAGAATATCAAAGCATGATAGAAATGACAGATAATGCTTATAATGTGACAGGTCAAATATGACAAATAATATTAGGAACTAATGCATCTAAAGGAAACACTTTACTCCAAGATGTAGCAGCAAGAGACCTGGAATGATTATAGATAAGTAATTTTAGTGAAATAGTTAAATTTAGCCAATCTTATCTTACTCTAACAGCCAAAACAGGAAGAGCTTTTAATACTAATGAATTGATTAAAAGATGATTTAGAAAGTTAAAAAAACCCTTGGAAGATATAATATTTAAATCTTGGGTAGATAAATGAAATGAAAATGTAACAAGAATAGGACCAACCATATATTTACCTTTAATTATCTAAAAGATAAATGCCTAGAAGCAAAAGCAACAAGACAAATAACCAATTACAAGGTTAGCTAATTAATGAGGAGAAAAAGAGACACTAAGGTTAGCTAGTTATAAGGAGCAAGATTCTTGGAACATGTGTGTCGAGATGGAAAGACTAGCGAGAAAATCCTAGATTGAGGTTGATGAGAAGAAAGTGGTAAAATAGAGGGTAAGCACAAGTCTATAAGGGCATTGCTATCAAGCTATTTATCGGACTAAAATGATGTAAATGTTCCATTCTTGATAAGTACTAGTGGGTGAGACAAAAAAGCCAATAGAATTTACATGATTCCCATCCAAAACCAAGACATTCTCTTTGGTAGGATGAGATGGATGTTCTAGATGAAGCCCCTATTATAGTGCCTATAGTAGATAGCTAGGGATAAACACCATCTCTATCCTAAGCAAATCTTGTTTCACTATTTATCCATCATCGTGTTTCTAAAATCCTAAAGGTGAAGTATGTCCCATCCCTTGTCTGGGCCGGACTTGTATATATAGCTCTTTGTTACAAGCTGAACACCCTTTAGATCAAAATCTAACCCATGTTAGAGAAAGTCACTACAGACTCTATGTAGCATACTAGAGACCCCACTTAGAGGCTTCCAGATAGACTCCTGGTAGATCAAGATCATCGAAAGCACAGGACATAGAAGTGTAATTCTTCCTCTAAGAGAAATGTTTTTTGTTTACTAAGAAGAAAGCGTGGATGAGCTAGAGAATCAATTTCATCTAGTCATAACAATGAGGTCATTGACTCGAGATCGACACCCCTCTATAGCTGTTGAGGATCAAAGCTAAACCAATCTCCGAGAAAAGCACAAACTTACAGGGAAAAAGCAGCTCTTTCGATAATTGATAGCCATGCCCAAAATACCCTCAAAGAGGTAGAGCATTAGTTTAATGACTAAAAGATCTTCAATAGCTAAGGCCGCTAGAATAATAGGGTTATCCACATACTTGAGATGTGTGCCTCATATGTGTGAATTAGTGTAGAGAGAGGAAGAATGAGAAAGACGCCACACCTAGGGCGTTGGTATTGTATTCAATTTATACAGAGTACAAACAGATATTCGAGGCAATTATCTATGCATGGAAAGACTAGGTATGGCAAGCATCTTCATGGCAATTATCTATGCATGAAAAGACTAAGTATGGCAAGCATCTATACATGGAAAAGCTAAACAAGGCAAGTGTTATGCAAGGCAAGAGGTGATGCTAGAGATGATGCCGGAGATGATGCCATATTATCTTTCCAACGCCCCCCCTCAGTCAGATGGTTCGGCGCATGAACATGAAGACTGGACCAGAAATCAGCAAATAGTTGCGAAGAAAGACCCTTGGTTATGATGTCGGCAAACTGATGTGAGGACGGCACATGTAGAACACGAACCTGTCCAAGAGAGACATTCTCCCGAACAAAGTGAATGTCGATCTCAATGTGCTTGGTCCGCTTGTGTTGTACTGGGTTAGAGGACATGTAAACCGCGTTGACATTGTCGCAATAGACGACGGTGGCAGAGGAGAGAGGGGTGTGGAGTTCTTGAAGAAGCTGACGAAGCCAACAACACTCTGCGATGGCGTGTGCGACAGCTCGGTATTCCGCCTCCGCACTGGAGCGGGATAGAGTAGCTTGGCGCTTTGAAGACCAAGATATCAAGTTGTCGCCAAGAAACACAGAAAAACCCGAAGTAGAGCATCGGCTGTCGAGGCATCCACCTATTCGGCGTCGGAGTACGCCGTCAGAGTCGCCGAGGGAGATGCATGTAAGGAGAGCCCATATGACAGAGTGCCTTGAATCTACCGGAGAACACGCTTGAGGAACTGGAGATGAGGTTCCCGTGGTGCCTGCATATAGAGACATATCTGTTGGACTGCATATGCGATGTCCGGACGAGTCAGTGTAAGATACTGCAGAGCACCAGCTAGGCTCCGAAACTCCGATGGATTACTAATGGGTGCACCGTCACCAGCAGATAGCTTGGCACTAGTATCCACATGAGTTTTACAGGGCTTACAGTTCGACATCCTTGCACGCTGAAGATGCTCACGAGCATACTTCTGTTGGGAGAGAAACATCCCTTGAGGAGTGCGGGTGACAGAAATCCCAAGAAAATAGTGCAGATCACCAAGATTAGTCATGGAGAACTTGCTACCAAGAGAAGAGGTGATATCCCGCATAAGTGATACGGAAGATGCTGTGAGGATAATATCATCCACATAAAGAAGCAAATACGCAGTAGCTGGACCTCGGTGCAGAACAAAGAGAGAGTTATCTGACCTGGAGATGGTAAACCCAATAGTGCCAGCAAACTGAGCAAAGCACTGGTACCAGGCACGAGGCGCCTGCTTGAGGCCGTACAAGGAACGCTGCATACAACAAACATGAGAAGGCCGAGAAGGATCCACAAATCCGGAGGGCTGCTCGCGATGAGAGACGGTCTCATTGAGGGAGCTATGGAGAAAGGCATTCTTGACGTCTAACTGATGAACTGGCCAGGAGCGTGAGACGGCGAGACTGAGAACTATCCGGATGGCGGCCGGCTTCACCACCGGGCCGAAAGTCTCATCGAAATCAATACCCGGCCGTTGAGAGTAACCACGAATAACCCATCGCGCTTTATAGCGAGCTAGGCGGCCATCAGCATGGAACTTATGTTTGTATACCCATTTACCAGTAATGACATTGGCACCTGCTGGTCGTGGGACTAAGCACCATGTCTGATTTTTCATGAGAACCTCATATTCTTCTGTCATAGCTTGGAGCCAATGAGGATCCTTTAGAGCAGAGCGATAGCTCTTAGGAATCGGTGACATAGTTGAAGTAACCGCGGACAGATTTATCTTCTCAAGAGGCTTGGTGATGCCTGCTTTAGCCCTTGTGGTCATATGATGAGGCCCTGGAGTAGGCCCAGCTAGTGGCCTGGGTGGAGCAAAAGGTGTAGTCGACCCTCTAGAGGTGGTGCCGTTGTGTGCCGCGTCTGACTCTGTAGGCGAGTGCGAGGCGGCTTGGGAAGGCGCCGTAGCGCGGGTAACGGGAGAAATTGACCCGTTAGGAAGTGTAAAAAGCATGAAGAGGTAATTTTACCCCCTCACCGAAGTGGTGATTATATCCCCACTTCGGTGTTACCAAACACCAAAAAATGATGAACTGTGATTTTTTAGATACCTACTTCAGCCATCCAAACACAGGAAGTGGTCTCCGAAGTCCAGTTTTTAGTTTGAACCAAACACACTGAAGTGGATAGTTCCAGCTGAACTGTTCACTTCCACCGAAGTGCCACTTCCAGATTTCCACCACTTCGGCAATTCAACCAAACGGTAATTCACTTCCAGATTTCCACGGAAGTGCCTGTAAACATGTTGAATTCGATTAGTCTGGACAATTTTACCTTGCCATGTATTAAGTCATAAATTTATAAAAAAATACTTATAAAATAAATAAATAAATCCCTATATAAATGGCTTCTTATTTTGTATATCGTCCAGCTTTCTTTCAGAATTTTTCTGAATTATTTTAATATTTCAAATAATATATATAATATTTAAAATTAGACTACAAAAAGTTAAGTTTTATGTTTTATATTGAAACCCTAATATGATGTAAATAAAAAATTTTAAATGAGAAACATCGGCTTGTATATTCACATTCATTTTTTCCAAATTAAACAATATGGTACTATTCCATACTTATCTATTTTGTTCTATTCAATTAAAAAAAATAAAAACAAGCTCTAATGTCATGCTAATTGCAAACTAAAGATATTATTTTAATTTTATTTAATAAAAGGGCTTATGTGATAAGATGAAAAACCAACAAACCCCATCTAAGGAAAATCAGAAACATGTAAAAGTATGGAGCAATCTCAACAAACGCATGCACTCTCATTTTACATGAGTCTTGAGATTCGATCTTAAATCCTCCTAAAACAAATGCTATACCCAAAGGACATCATGCCAATAAACCGGAAAACCCTATACTTATATATTTAGGTCTATATTTTCTAAATTAATAACTTGATCCCTAAAAAGAACTATATTCCCTTGTTATTGTAAATTCAAGATTGAAGTTTACAGCAGAGATTAATAGGGAGATGCTTATGGAACTATACATTCCCTGAGGGCCTCCAACTTGGAGAGCTCTCTTGAAAAAAGAATATATATATAAATGCAAATGGAAGTTATTATTTCTTCATTTACACAATTTGTAACAATTGCACACCAGCACCTTTCACAACCACAACCACTGAGAATTTCACCTAGCTTGTAAACTTTTCTTTCTTTGGAACACTTGAATGACAATAGCTGAAATTCTCAATGCAGCATTCAGTGTTGGCTTGAGCAGCAAGAGGCCCTGGTTTATTAGTTTCTTTGTAAGCATTGTTGCTTGAATTGGGTCTCCCTGGTCTGTTCTTTCTTCTTGGGTATTTGCATTGAGGGATAAAGACTCCTGTACCCTTGCTCTCTCTCATGAATGATGCTTCATAAGTCAATGAAGACGGCATTATCACAGCTTGAGCAACTTGATGGAATCCCTGGACATGATAGTTAATCCATAATTAGATCAATCTTGCATTTCTGATAAAGGCATGCATTAATTTAACTAATAATTAGTGATCACTGAATTTCATCATATAACATTCATTGATTCATTCATTGTTTCTTTCTTTCTATTCTCATGATGTGCATTTTTGTTATAATAAGGCATCAAAAAGTTGCCAGCAGAAAAGAAGCAACATCATTCATGTGCCTGTCATAAAAGTAATAATGCTAGAGCTCAATGAGATTATTGTTTTTTTCTTATTGATAATATTCATTATTATTCCTCTTATTCAGTCAACATACGCAATGAAATACATTACGCATATATAGGATATTTATTTAGTGGTTCCTAATGTAACAGATTGACTCACCATGCCAGCTGTCCATGTGTGTTTCTTATAATATCTTGGCTTTTTTAGTTGACGAGAAGGTAATTTGTCACATCATTATGGGAAAAAATTGTGAAAATTATACAAAAAAAAAAAAACATATGTGACACTTAGCGCACACATTAGCAACTATGTGTAATGTGTGTGTGTGTGTGTGTATATATATATATTAAATATCACTAAAAAAGTACTGAAAAATATATTCTAAAAGTACATTGACCTAGTAAAAAAAATGTATTTAAACATAGTATAAAACTGATTAAGAAACCAGTTATTAGAGTTGGATATATAGTAACTGTGCTATATATGATACGAAAGGAAGTATTTCAAAAGAAAGAGAAGACAAGAGGGAATGAATCCTCTGATCTAACAGTAGTTTCATCTCTTTAAGTTAAATGAATATGCAAGTATTTATTTTGGATTTTCATACTACAAGTAAAAACAAAGTAGACTCACCGGAAAGGGAAGAGGAGGAGGAGGAGGAGGAGGCTGAACCGGAAATTGTTCGTCGTCATCCATGATCAGAAGGGCAAGTTGGCGGCTAAGTTCAGCAAAGAGAACATCATCTTCAACTTCCATAGCTTGAAAACAAGCTTTTGTATGGATAGTAAATTAAGAACCCTCAAGACTGCAAACTATATGTATCCCTGGCTCTCTTTTCCTCTTTGACTCTGAGGCATCACAAGGAGGTTATTAATAGTGGGAGAGAAGGGATGGGTTGATGGAGAAGCATGTGGGTTAGGGAACTGTGTGGGCCATAGAGGGGCAGTCAGCAATCCAAGCCATGGTTTTAGGACCTCAAGAAGGACCTCAGAAGACCATGGATAACATGGGTAGGAAGAGAATTGTATGCCTTTTCTTGTCTGGTTTTGGCCAATGAATAGAGAAGCAGTGGCAAGCACTCATGCGTCATGATGTTTTGTTGGGTGCAAAGATATGGAATCCAAGAATGGTTGGTTTGCTGCATAAAAAGGCAAATCCTAGCCCTCTAAATACTTTACCAACAGTGAAAAACAGATAATAAAAATATATTTTTGTCTTTTAGCTATACCTTAACAGGCAAATTCTAGGAAAGATAGGGAATATAATTAATGACTCAATCAGTGATAAATTTAATGTATTATTATAAAATTAGAATTTTGTGGTTATAACTAAGGGGATGTGGGTGGATACTGATAAATTTTTTATTAGTGCATTAAACTATAGTTTTTTTTTTTTTTTTTATTTTGGGATTCAAACTTCAATTTGAATCAAAATAGTTATTCAACTTTAATTTTATTTTACAAGATAATTAATAAAGGGATTCCAGCTTATTTTTGATGATATGGATAGTGAAAAATTCTCTAGCAACGGATGATAAGGAATTGCCAACTAAATAGATAGCATTATATATATGTAATGAAGGAGAATTTCTAACATCTATATTATAAAAAATAGGTGGTAATCTTTTAAGTAATCACCTGGTGAAACAAAATTAAAGTTGGATAACTATTTTGATTCAAATTGAAGTTTGGACTCAAAAATTAACAAAAGACCATAATTTGGTATATCTTGTCAAAAAGTTTACCCGAGTAGAGACAAATTAAAGCCTCTAATTAATGTAGGTAATCAAAACATTAGTTTTGAGTCCAAATTCTTGGAATAATATTAGGGTTTTGATCTCTCGTAAGTGACAAATTTTTATCTTATCTTCATTTTGTGGTTAGAGTGAGCATACTTTTAAAAAGCGGCCAATATGTCCATTGTGATATTATCGAATGATGAAGATATGGGGTAAAATCTCTCTTAAATATCAGTTCTCAAAGATCATTCCTTTGTTACAAGCCAATTAACAAGTATGACAATCTTACTGACCAAATGGAGATTTTGAAACTTACACAGGTTATACTATTGATTTTTCCAAAAGTTGCCATAATTTATTTATTTTTAGATAAAATATATATATATTTGGTTCAAAACCTCAATAGAATACCGCGGATTGTGTGGATATAAGGAGAAACGATTTAAATCTAGTGTGTGATTTTAGTTATTATATTCTCTCTCTCTATTTCTTATTTAATCATGAGCATTTCTCTCTACCTTTAATTTTAGTATTTTACTTGTAATTCCGAAAAAGTCCCTGTCAAGTTTTGTTATTTCTTACAAGTCCCTAAAAGTTTCAAATTTTATTTTAAATCCCTTTTTGTTTTATAATATTTTTTTAGTCATTCAGTTAGCTAACACTATTTACTCCAACTTGATGCATTACCTTTAAAACAGAAACACACATTATTACATGGTAATGTAAAATATTAATTATTAAATAAAATTATTAAACGTGAACGTCACATACTAATTGAAAACTTATGTGTTTATACGTAAATATGTAATAATAGTAAACGAGAAATATACAAGTAAGCTGGAAAGTACATTTCGCAGGGTAAAATTACAACTTTAGATAAAGAAACTGACGAAGTGAGCACCAGAGACAAAATAATTAAATTGTAAAAGAATAAATTGCTTGGGATATTTAAATGTCAAGGGACTAATCGGGAAGTTTTGAAATTTTCAAAAACTAAAAAAATGATTTTTTACTTAATTTTTTTACTGCCTTGTAATTTCAATGCTTTTCATCAATTTGAGTGTGGTACTCTCGTTGTTTAATCTTTTTATTAAAATAAAATTTTATATATTAAAAAATATTTTTTTTGACAAATTTATCAAGCACCGTCAAAAGAGCAGATGGGTACGGAGATGCACCGATTATTATAATTTAATAACCATTTTAAAATGCACCAATTTCACAATGTGGGATGGGCTAATACGTGGAGCAATAACGATCTCTTATATATATTCAAGATAATAGTATGATGGTAAATTTCTCTTGTCATACGACCTTGGAAAAATGAAGAATATGGTTTCTCCCATAAAAAACACAGTAAATAATAAATGAACAGTATAATATAATATTTTTGTAATATTATACAATATTTGATGCAGACACAAGCACGAAGTTGGCAAGCATAACTCTAAGATAGAGCGGACATGCGAGAAGACCCACTAAATTCAAGGATTTTGTGGTTTAAATTGGGTTATCATTAGAAACAGGATGATATTGTTAGCATAAAAAATAATTAGTAGTTGTTATTTCTATTATAGTGATAAGGATTTAGTGTTAGGATGATAGGATTTACTAGTGGCTCAGGATGCCGTTTGTTATGAGACAATTATATATAAGCTATGAATGCATTAGGAATGGCATGACAAGTGCTATCCCTTCTTTCCTAATTCTCCGCTCTCCTTTACCCCCTTACTTCTCCTCCCTGTTTCTCTTCTTTGTATCTGACTCATTCTCTTTTCCCAAGTTCCTTGCTTAGCCAGCCTAATTGGTGTTTGTTTTCTCTTTTCTAGAATCTTCAGCTGTTCTTCGTTGCCATCAATTGGTGCTTTCGTTGAGAGATATTCGAACTACGAGGAACATAGGATAACGGAAGGGATGCTCACCCACTCCCGGGCGATAGAGGAACAATTAACAGGGATAGGCGAGCAACTTTTACGCCATGATTATGTTCTCTCGAAGGTTGATTCCTTTTGTTCTACAGTTGAACAACATGCAAACGCATTAGAGCTTATACAGAAATCACATGCTGAATCATTCGAGATGATACAAAAATCTCTCACCTTGCAACAGACGGCCATGGCGGAGATGATGGCAAAGATAGCTAGGTTGGATAAACCAACAACTCCACCACCCCTGTTGCCATTACCGGTGACTCCATCCACAGCTATCTCTCAATCGCACTCGATGACCCACTTGACGGCGGGCTCCACTACCACTCACCGGTTGCCCAAACTTGAAGTCCCACTCTTTAATGGAGACAACGTTTTGGGATGGGTTTTCCATATTGCACATTTTTTCACTCATCTCCAAACACCAGCTTATCAGAAACTCATCATAGCTGCATTTTACATGACTGGACCGGCACTCAAGTGGTATCACTGGATGCATTCGATGGCCCAATTGACAAGCTGGGAGGAGTTTTCACGACAACTAGAACTCCGATTTGGCCCATCCTCCTTCGTTAACCATGAAGCTCAGCTTTATAAACTCAAACAAACATCATCAGTCGCCAATTACCTTCATTAATTTAAATGCTTGTCGACAAGGATTTCAGGTTTAAGGCAACACAATCTTTTTAATTGCTTTCTTTCAGGCCTGCATGAAGACATACAAAGAGAGCTATATCTCTTGAAACCTCCTTCTTTGTATGAAGCCATGGGAATGGCGAAGTTGGTTGAAGATAAATGCAATGCCAACCGGATGAACTCTTTATGACTAATAGCTCTGAAACCAGCCAATCTTTCTCCAACACCACCCCCAGCCAGCGGACGAACCACCACACTATACCCATCAAAAGGCTAACTTCAGCAGAGATAGCGGCACGACGGGTTAGAGGGCTGTGTTATAATTGTGATTCTAAATTTACACCAGGGCATCGTTGTCGACCTTCACTTTTTCATTGTATCTTAGTGGAACTAGATGAAGATGTTGACATGGTTGCGGAGGCATCTGAGATGGAACTATCATCTCATTCTCCCGATGAGCAGCAACCGGACACTCCATGTATTTCTTTCCATGCGCTCAACGGACAGATGGTGCCATCTACCCTCAAACTCACCGGATCCATAAACGGCCATGAAGTGGTTGTCTTGATCGATGGAGGCTCTACTAACAATTTTATCCAAACAATGCTAGCGTCACACTTAGGAATACCGGTTCAGCCATCTCCCTACTGTAAGGGTTGATGACCTTACACTTGGTCAGGGGGCATACAGTATCACATAGGACAAGCTACGAGGGCGCACAGCTGCGTGGATTTGGTAGCGCGCGCGGTTAGCGCGACGCGTGTCTTGTGTCGGGACCAAGAGCGGGTGGAATATCCCGCATGATCATAGGCTAAGAATGTGAGGCGCGCGCGCGCTGGACCGTGGGCGTGACCGATGAGCGCGTGGGGCAGGCGCGCCCATACCAAGAGTCAAGTGTCACAGGACTTCATCATGTAGAGTGTTGGATCTCTAGCAAGTCTAGGTGGGGCGGGACACTTGATCAGGTCGGGAGACCGAGAGCTGATTTCGGATTTGACAAGGTATTACGTAGGCGTATGCAAGTGGGCACGTGGTCGGGAGCATTGCCGAGCCAGGGGCGAGGATGGCACGCGGTATTACAGCGCGTGACCCGTACTGCTGCGCGCTGTGATCAGGGTGGCTGGTTAAAGCTACAGTTGCGTCAGAGGACACTGCAAGCTAAGTGAAGTTAAGGAATTCACGGCAGACCTGTATTGGGCATGGGGCTCAATCAACCTTGGATTTGGGGTAGCTCTTGTAATAGGGTCTAATGTGTCTTTGGGAGAAGACAATACCACTTGGTGTTGGTTTTGGCCATGGTTGTAAACATTTCTCAATCTAAGAGAGTTTATGTTTTTCTCTCTCAAAATGGGTTTCATGTGTTGTGTTCCTCGTACCGCGGATGTTTTCCGGTTTTGCTCATTTCTTATTATTTTCGCTGTGCTTTGTACTGCAAACATGAATTCACTAACTGTTTTTGCATGGAAGGCTGACCTATCGCTATGGTGCATGTCAGGTGCCGCACAGCGGAAGGTGATCAGTTGAGGCCGTGATAGCTGGTATCAGAGCTACGTGTTTGTGGCTTGAAGCGAAGCGCGAGAAGACACACAAGTGAAGACGGTGGAAATGGCGACTAGCAAGAAGAATCGTTTGGATCTCCTTGAGGAGATAGCCAAGCGGATGGAGAACGTCATCGGGAGTGTTGATGATCAGCTCGAGGGCCTGTCGAAGATGGTGGAAGATCTTGCGAGCGGACAGCGCAAGAGCCAGTTGACTATCGACGTCTTGAAGACGAGGATACAGTCTCTGGAAGTCGAAGTCGCTCAACTCAAGCTAGTGCTTCACCGGTCTAGTGGGAGGCGCCCACGAGAGTGAAGGTCCCCAAACCTTCCCTATTTGATGGCGCGCGGAGTGCCAAGACACTGAAGAACTTTTTTTGGGACATGGATCAGTACTTTAAGGCTGCAAAGGTACCTGGCCATGAGCAAGTTTCGTTAGTCGGGATGTATCGTACTGGCGATGCAAAGCTGTGGTGAAGTAGTCATCAGCAATAAGACGCTCAGGCGGGTCGGACAAGTTCGAACTCGTGGGTCGAGTTGAAGAACGAATTGCGGGAACAATTCTGGCCTGGCAACACTACTTGGGTAGCTCGTTCTAATCTGAAGAAGCTACGGCAGGCAGGCACTGTCTGGGAGTACGTGAAGGAGTTTTCATCCTTGATGCTGGATATCAGGGGCATGTCCGAGTAGGACAAGTTGTTTAACTTCCTTACGGGACTCCAAAGTTGGGCCCAGATTGAGGTACGAAGGCAAGGCGCGAAGGACCTCACCTCCGCGATCATAGCAGCAGAAGCACTGGTGGACTTGCAAACCTTACCCGGTGGAGAGGGTGAAAAGGTGAAGTTCAAATCCAAAGACAAGATGCCGGTGGAGAGAAGAGCCGGAGATGGGTTCCATAGGAGGAAACCCAATGGCCAGGCCAGATGGAATAGACCCAGGAATGATGGGAAAGCAGCGAGTGGTTCCGACAAGACGAGTGGATGCTTCATCTGCACCGGACCACACATGGCAAAGGATTGCCCTAAACGCGAGAAGTTGGTAGCGTTTAGAAATAAACCAGAAAGCGACTCGGATGACCCAGCAAGAGGGAGTCCTTTACAACTGTTGGGTGCCGTGAGGACTGTCAAGGGTGACGGAGCGGTGAATTCTCTGATCTATGTGGAGCTAGTCTTGAATGGGAAGGCCATACAAGGGATGGTGGATACAGGCGCAACTCACACTTTGATCAGGAAGGATGTGGCCACTCAGTTGGGATTGAGCGTGGGGACGCACACGAGCCGAGTGAAAGCAGTCAACTCCCCAGTACTGACGATGATTGGGAAGATCTCTGGCGTAACCGTTCACATGGGTGGATGGCAAGGGAAGATTGATCTGCGGGCGGTCACATTGGATGATTTCGAGTTGATATTGGGGATGGAGTTTCTCAAGTCTGTAAAGGCCGCTGTTGTTACACATTTGGGAGGTCTTCTTATAATGGATAAGAATAACCCATGCGAAGGAGAAGAAAGGGAAAGAGCCGATGCTTTCTGCGCACCAGGTGGTGCAAGGGTTGAAACATGGAGAACCCACATATGTTGCTGCTTTATTAGAAGTGTAGGAAGATTTGGTGAGTGATCTACCCTCAGCTGTAGCTGAAGGCTTGACGGAATTTCAAGACGTGATGCCGCCCGAACTATCCCGTGAACTCCCACCCCGGTATGCAATAGATCACCAAATTGAGTTGATGCCGGGCTGCAAACCCGCTGCCCTGGCTCCCTATCAAATGTCTCCGTTGGAGTTGGCGGAACTGAGGAGACAACTGACAGAGCTTCTTGATAGTGGCTCCATTCAGCCATCAAAGGCTCCATATGGTGCACCGGTATTGTTTCAGAAGAAGCATGATGGCTCTCTTCGAATGTGCGTGGACTACCGGGCATTGAACAAGATCACGGTCAAGAACAAGTATCCAATTTCTCTCATTCAGGGCTTGTTCGATCAGTTGGCGAAAGCAACATACTTTTCCAAGTTGGATTTGCGCTCGGGGTACTAGCAAGTGAGAATTACAGAGGGAGACGAGTCCAAGACGGCGTGTGTGACGCGTTATGGTTCGTTTGAATTCCTTGTAATGCCTTTTGGCTTGACTAATGCTCCGGCGATTTTTTGCCTCTTAATGAATCAAGTGTTTTCGGACTACATTGATGAGTTTGTGGTGGTGTACTTGGATGATGTTGTGGTTTATAGTGAATCCTTGGAGGATCACCTTGTTCACTTGAAGCAGGTACTATCGAGATTGAGGGAGCATCAGCTGTATGTGAAGCTGGAGAAATGTCATTTCGCTCAACTGGAGATCAAATTCCTTGGGCACATCATTTCTCTGGTGAAATCCGAATGGATCGGGTTAAGGTGGCGGCGATTTTGGATTGGGCTGCACCGTCCAAGGTACTGGAGTTACGATCTTTCCTCGGCTTAGCCAACTACTAGCGCCGATTTATCGAGGGATATTCAAGGAAGATCGTGCCGCTTACAGATTTGTTGAAGAAGGACCAGCCGTGGGGTTGGATCGAGAGGCAGCAGGTTGCTTTTGACAAGATCAAGAGTGCAATTGCAAGTGAACCAGTCTTAGCATTGCCCAACTTCGAAGAACCTTTTAAGTTACACACCGGTGCGTCAGACAAAGCCGTTGGCGGTGTCCTTGTTCAGAACGGGCAAGAGTTGGAAGCTGAAAAACGTGGAGCAGCGCTATTCAGCGCATGTGCGGGAGATGCTCGTCGTTGTTCATTGCTTACAGGTATGGAGAGTTTACCTTCTGGGCACCAAGTTTCTTGTCAAAACAGATAATATTGCCAATACATTCTTTGCTACTCAAAAGAAGTTGTCGGCTAGACAACCTCGTTGGCAAGAGTTCTTGTAGGAATATGACTTTGAATGGCAGCATAAACTTGGTAGACACAACCAGGTGGCTGATGCATTGAGTCGCAAGCAGATGGTTGAGTACGTGGCTTCATTGGCGCAAGTGGAGAATGACTTGCAAAGTCGTATCGAGGAGGTAGCAAAGATGGACAGCCAGTATGGGTAGCTGATCAAAGATGTCCAAGACGGAGTAGTGCGCAAGTACTGGGTGGAGAATGGGCTTCTCTACGCGAAAGGCAACAGACTCTATGTGTTGAAAGGAGGGAAGATTCAGCAGGAACTCCTTAGAGAGCATCATGATGTTCCATGGGCGGGACATCCCGGTCGTGAGCGAATGAAGGCCTTGCTCACAAGACATTACTTTTGGCCGGACATGGGCGAAGACATTGAAGCATATGTGAAGACGTGTTTCATGTGCCAACAAGACAAGTCGGAAAGAAGACGGGAGGCCGGTCTTCTCCAGCCGTTGAGTAATCCGGAAAGACCATGGGCGTCAATTTCTATCAACTTTATCACTGTATTTCCTAAGGTGGAAGGGATGTCGACAGTGATGGTGGTCGTGGACCGATTCACAAAGTATGCGTTATTCATACCCGCACCGGTAGTGTGTTCGGTAGATGTGGCTGTTGAGCTATTCCTGAAGCATGTGGTGAAGCACTTTGGGGTACCGGAAGACATCGTAAGCAATCGAGATGCTCGCTTTACTGGCCGGTTCTGGACGGCATTGTTTGGGTTGTTGGGCACAGAGTTGAAGTTTTCAACAGCGAATCATCTGCAGACGGATAGACAGACGGAGAGGATCAATGCTCTAATGGAAGAGTATCTCCGGCACTATGTTTCGGCTTCGCAGAAGAATTGGCTAAGTCTGCTTGATGTGGCGCAGTTTAGCTACAATCTTCATTGACGGAGAAGAGTCCGCTTAAGCTTGCATACGGATACCAACCTATTACACCTTCAGAGGTGGCGAAGAGGAGGACATGAGGGAAATCTCCTGTCGCGTATCATTTTACTATTGATCGGAAAGAGATGATGGAGAGTGCTCGGGATCGCCTCGCCAAGGCGGCTCACCGAATAAAGAAGTATGTAGATCAAGGGAGACGTCCTTTGGAGTTCCAAGTAGGGGACAAGGTTTGGTTGAAGCTCACTCCACAGGTGTGGAAGAAGCTATATCGGAAGGACGTACACAAAGGCTTAATAGCGATGTATGATGGGCCTTTTACTATTGTCCAAGAGATGGGCAACGCGGTATATCGTTTGGATCTCCCTGATCGACTGAAACTCCATCCAACTTTTCATGTGAGTTTCTTGAAGCCATGCCACGAGGACCCCACGGATCCATCGAAAGCAAAGAAGAGTCGGGCTCCGCCCACTATTCACAAGGAGTTCAGTAGGGTGGCTGAGCAGATTCTAGACCGAAGGGTTGATGGCCAAAGCAAAAAGAACCGCAGGGTGTTTTTTCTTGTCCAGTGGAAGGACTTGCCTATGTCGTAGGCAAGCTGGGAGCGTGATACTACTCTTTGGCAATTCGAGGAGTTGCTGGAAGACTTCTTGAGCTCGAGACCGACGAGGACGTCGGGTTCAACTAGTGGGTGTGGTTTGTAAGGGTTGATGACCTTTCACTTGGTCAGCTGACATACATTATCACATATGCCAAGCCACGAGGGCGCACAGCTGCATGGATTGGATAGTGTGCGGTTGGATAGCAAGGCGTGTGTTGTGTAGTGACCAAGAGCGGGTGGAATATCCCCACAATCATAGGCTGAGACCGTGAGGCGCGCGCGTGTTGGACCGTGGGCGTGCGCGTGACGGATGAGCGCGTGGGGCAGGCGCGCCCATACCAAGAGTCAAGTATCGCAGGACTTCATCATGTAGAGTGTTGGATCTCTAGCAAGTCTAGGCAGGGCGGGACACTTGATCAGGCCGGGAGACCGAGAGCTGATTCCGGATTTGACAAGGTATTACGTAGGCGTATGCAAGTGGGCACGTGATCGGGAGCGTTGCCGAGCCAGGGGCGAGGATGGCACGCAGTATTACCGCGCGTGACCGGTACTGCTGCGCGCTGTGACCATGGGTGGCTGGTTAAAGCTATAGTTGCGTCAGTGGACACTGCAAGCTAAGTGAAGTCAGGGAATTCATGCCATACCTGTATTGGGCGTGGGGCTCAATCAACCTTGGATTTGGGGTAGCTCTTGTAATAGGGTCTAATATTTCTTTGGGAGGAGACAAGGCCACTTGGTGTTGGTTTTGGCCATAGTTGTAAACATTTCTCAATCTAAGAGAATTTATGTTTTTCTCTCTCAAAATGGGTTTCTTGTGTCGTGTTTCTTGTACCGCGGATGTTTTTCGGTTTTGCTCGTTTCTTGTTATTTTCGCTGTGCTTTGTACTGCAAACAGGAATTCACTAACTATTCTTGCAAGGAAGGCTGACATGTCACTATGGTGCATGTCAGGTGCCGCACGGCCAAAGGTGATCGGTTGAGGCCGTGACTACTATCGTGTAACAGTTGGAAATGGTGAATCCGTATCTTGTAGCGGAGCCTGCGTTCGAGTTCCCTTGCAAATTGATCAGAATTCATTTCCCGTTGATTTACTGCTGCTTCCAATATACGGTGCTGACGTGGTACTTGGCGTCCAATGGATGGCAGAGTTGGGGCCAATACTGTTTGATTATCACCAGTTATTGATGGAATTTGTCTGGAATGGAGAACATATAAGACTTCATGGGGTTAAGCAACCACATTATAATTACTTTTCATCATCAAGTTTAATCAAGATAAGGAGCGATTTGGATCTAGCCTAATACTTCCATCTCACGATGGAACCCAAGATTCCACACTCAATACCCAAATTTTGGTTAGACATACCAGCTGAGTTCATAACTCAACTACAGGACCTTCTCTTCCACTTTGACGATGTCTTCGCTACTCCCCTTGGGTTACCTTCACTGCAAGACTTGGATCACCGGATTCAACTATTGCCCAAGTCATCTCTAGTCAATATGCAGCTATACTGCTACCCGCACTTCCAAAAGTTTGAAATGGAGAAATTAGTCACCGAAATGCTTCGAGATGGCATAATCCGGCCAAGCACTAGTTCTTTCTCATCCCCGATCCTGTTAGCTAAGAAGAAGGATGGCTCATGGTGATTTTGTGTGGACTATCATGCGCTCAATGCCATTACTCTCAAAGACCGTTTTCCTATTCCAACGGTCGATGAACTTTTTGATGAGCTCGCAGGCGCACAGGTCTTCTCCAAATTAGATCTCCGAGCAGGCTATCACCAGGTTCGTATCCATCCCAATGATGTCGCGAAGATGGCATTTCGCACACATGAAGGGCATTACAAATTTCTTGTGATGCCATTCGGTCTTTCCAATGCGCCATCAACATTTCAAGCCTTGATGAACACCATCTTCCGACGAACTCTGCGAAGGTCTGTTCTTGTCTTCTTTGATGATATTGTAATTTATAGTCCTTCGCGGATAGCACATATAGAACATTTGAGCATTGTATTCAATTTACTTCGCCCTCATCATCTATCCGCCAAATTGGTCAAATGTGAATTTGGATGTTCGGAGATTGGATACTTGGGCCATCGGATTTCAAGCAAAGGTGTTGTTGTTGATCAAGAGAAAGTTTCTGCAATCCAATCATGGCCGATAGCAGACTCCATCAAAAGCTTGCTGAGTTTCCTTGGGCTTGCACCATATTACCGACGATTCGTGTCCGGTTATTCAGCCATTACTGCACCTCTAACAGATCTACTCAGAAAACATGCTTTTCTTTGGAATTCTGCAGCTACAACTGCTTTCCATACATTAAAGGCTGCACTTGTCCAAGCTCCTGTACTAGTATTGCTTGATTTTAGCCTTACATTCATTGTCCAAACTGATGCTTCAGCCTCTGAAAATTGGTACCGTATTGACCCAAAGTAAACACCCAATTTCCTACTTCAGCAAACAATTATCACCAAGATTGCTGACTGCTTCAGCTTATGCAAGGGAGATGTATACTGTGACCGAAGCCATCCGTAAGTGGCGACATTACCTCCTTGGTCGACAGTTCACAATTCAGACCGATCACCAAAGCCTGAAGTTACTTCTCACACAAACCATATAGACTCCTGAGCAATAACGGTGGATACTAAATTGTTAGGCTATGAATTCGACATTGAGTATAAACCCGTTGCTCAAAATGGTCCGATCGACACGCTTTCTTGAAGGGATCCAGTCACCTTTAATTCTCTTCTTATAAGAACTAGACCTTTGACAGCTTTATGGGATATTCTACGCCAAAGTTACAAATCAAATCCCACTTTGAAGACTTTGCATGAGACAATGCAAGATATTCCTGATGACCACCCTCATTATACAATTCGTGATGAATTGATATTCTTCAAAGATCGTGTCTATATAACACCAGAATAAGCTCTGTAGGCTGTCCTTCTCAATTAGTATCATAATTCTCCAACTAGAGGCCACGCAGGAGTGCAGCGAACCTTCGCGCGCATTTCCAGTATTTTTTTATTGGCCTGGTCTTCGTCAGACAGTGCGTGATTTTGTTTCTAATTATACGATCTGTCAAACAGTGAAGCCATTTAACCGGGCACCCCAAGGTCTCTTGCAAGCCCTACCATTTCCCGGAAAGGTATGGGATTCAATTTCCTTGGATTTCATTACTCATTTGCCACCATCTGCAAGCAAATGCACAATTCTTGTTATTGTTGACCGCCTCAAAAAACATGCACATTTTTCGGCAATGAGATCACAAATTACGGCTCCACATGTAGCTGAAATTTTTTATCGTGATATTGTTCGTCTTCATGGCATACCGTCAAACATAGTTTCAGACAGAGATACTCTGTTTATGAGCTCTTTATGGCAAGAACTCTTCAAGCTTCAAAGGACAGTTTTAGCAATGAGTAGCGCGTATCATCCTCAGACCGACGGACAAATGGAAGTGCTCAACCGATATCTTGAAAACTATCTTTGTTGTTTCGCCGGCGATCATCCCCAACATTGGTTCCGTTTCCTACATTGGGCGGAGTGGCATTATAATACATCTTGGCACTCATCATTCCGAATGACACCATATGAAGCTGTTTATGGCCGATCACCGCCATCTTTGTTGGATTATGTGAAGGGTTCTTCCACCATAGCTGATGTCGATGAGTTATTGGCTAGTCGTTCTAATATTCTCTATACACACCGCAAGACAATCTTTGACGGGCCCAAACTCGTATGAGGAACCAAGCAAATTTTGGTAGGACAGATGTTTCTTTCGACATTGACAATTGGGTCTATCTTCGCCGCCAGCCGTGTCGTCAACGCTCCATTCATGGACACCACAAAACTCACAAACTCTCCAAATGCTTTTATGGGCCATTTCAGATCCATGAAAAACTGGGACCTATTGCTTATAGGCTTCATCTGCACTTGGGTTCTCGACTCCACAATGTGTTTCATGTGTCCAATCTCAAACGGTGCCACAATGTCAATTCTGACCAAGCCAGTCCCTTACCTTGTGAATTTGTGGATCACATGCCCGTGCAATAACCGGCTTGAGTTCTTGATACCCGCACAATTCTGCAGCAAAATCTACCATAGACCCAAGTCTTAGTCCAATGGGAGAATCAACCAGTGTCCGATGCCACCTGGGAAACCGTCGCTGATCTACGCCGAGAATTTCCTACCTTTTACCTTGAGGACAAGGTGTGCATCGCAAGGGGAACTACTGATGCAGACATAAGCACGAAGTTGGCAAGCATAACTCCTAGGCAGAGCGGATGTGCCCGAAGACCCACTAAATTCAAAGATTTTGCGGTTTAGGTTGGGTTATCATTAGAAACATAATAATATTGTTAGCATAAAGAATAATTAGTAGTTGTTATTTCTGTTATAGTGAGAAGGATTTAGTGTTAGAATGATAGGATTTACTAGTGGCTCAGGATGCCGTTTGTTATGAGACAATTATATATAAGCTATGAATGCATTAGGGATGGCATGACAACTGCTATCCCTTCTTTCCTAATTCTTCACTCTCCTTTTCCCCTTTACTTCTCTTCCCTGTTTCTCTTCATTGTATCTGACTCATTCTCTTTTCCCAGGTCCCTTGCTTAGCCAGCCTCATTGGTGTTTGTTTTTTTTTTTCCAGAAGCTTCAGGTGTTCTTCGTTGCGATCAATATTATATATAGAAATGCACAATACTAATAACAAACGGTTTTGAACCATGATCTATTTATCCATTTTAATGAAATACCACTAAGCTACAAATGGTTTTTAAAAAAAAAAAAAAACACATATAATTTTGTTTAAAAATAAAAGTTATCTAAAAAATAAATATTACTGAGATTAGGTTCATATCGGTAATAAAACATTAAAAAAAGGTTCTTCCTATCCAAACCCACCACCAGATGAATGGAACAAGGTGCTAACTACACGTCAACAAGTGAGTCTTTTGGATCATATGTAAGCTCATGCTCTCAGTATAACCACTGCTATGCACCTGTCTCTAATAAAGCAAGAGTGCAATCTGCCGGATCTTGCTGTGCTTGACATGAATGGTAGGCCTAGGTAGGTGTATTTGGTGATCTGTCAATTAGATTATATAGCATTTGAGGTCTTTGTCCCACTAAATAGCTAAGATTAGGTATTAACAACCTTGTAAGACATACAGTGCACCTCTTCCATCGAATTATTTTTTTATTAAACAAAAATTAATATTTCAAATTATTTGCTTAAATAATTTATATTTGGGAATTTTAATTCATTTTCAGTTTAAAATGTCATCCTATTATATTATTATCACTGTAAAAATATATTGGTACAAGGCTCCAGTATATATATATATATATATTTTAAATTTGATGAATGGTTTGGATTATAAGCAAAATTTAGGTACTAGTTTTGTAGCAGTTTTTTTTAATTCAAATAGTAAAAATATTAATTGATTAAGGATGAGTTTGTTTTTTTGGAGATGTGTCAAAAGCATCAAAGTATAATATATAACTAGTAGAAGCCATGTTTTCTTCCAAGATCTCCTTTTTAGGGTATATTGGAGTAATAAATAAGAAATTACAAAATGGTTTAGTTTGGTTTAAAAAATGAATAAATTTTATTTTATTTTATTTTTATATGTTAACATTAAAATTAATTAATAGATTTAGGGTTGAAATTATACTTATTGCTTGTTAACCGTTCTCAAATAAAAGATATATTCAATTAATTTAAATTGAAATTCTCATCGCCATGGACCAATGAACTGCTTTCTTCTTTCCTGAAGGCTCAACATGCTTCTCCAATTTAGATTGAATGGTTACAAGTGTCAAAAATGTTTATAAGAATTTACATGGTTACTAATAAAATTATTTTATATTGTTGAAGTTTG
The DNA here is from genome assembly GCA_902712375.1 of Dioscorea dumetorum. Classification (NCBI taxonomy): domain Eukaryota; kingdom Viridiplantae; phylum Streptophyta; class Magnoliopsida; order Dioscoreales; family Dioscoreaceae; genus Dioscorea; species Dioscorea dumetorum. The sequence continues at coordinate 80,839 of CACTHL010000134.1, forward strand.
AATTACTTATCCAATTACAGTACATCTTTATGATAAATTATTTTATGACGTAGTGGCTGTTTAGAATGATGCATCTTGTTAGTATCTAACTAAAAAAAAAATTTATAATATTTTAAAATATAGTATCCAATTGATACGATATTTTGTAATGTTCTATCTATTGATAACACATCTATACCCATGTTATTAATATGAAAGAGATTGTTAGTTTTCATACATAACAATAACAACTATTATCTTACTTTGAATATTGAGAAGATTAGAATGTATTTTCATTTTCTAATTCCTGTTTGAAAAACCAAAGGCTTGTCTTTTCCACTAAAAATATTTGCATTCAAAATGTTTTTGGAAAAGCATTTATCAACGTGTTTCAAACCTATCTTTTTTACTTAGAAAATTTTCCAATAAGTCCTTCTTTCTTCTAATAGAACAACAAACTTTGGTCCCAATAATTAAGCGTTTTGTACTTACAAAAAAAAAAATTTTGAATATCAACAACTTAAGATACATATTTTAATATATCAGCTTATATCAGCTTAAGCTTTTGAACTGAATTAAACCCAAATTATATATTTGATTTACAACTAACAATAAAAACCATCATACTTCACATCAGATTCCAAGAATTTTTAAACCACTGATTAGAGAACCCCAAAGGGCAACTTCTCTTTAGACTTGTACTTGCCTCTTTGAGAGGACAACTAGTCTGATGGGGGAGCAAACAAAGAAGATCATGGTCCACCTAAACAGTGAGTTCCTGTGGTTCAAAGAGATTTGTTGAATTTTAGTGACAAGTCATGTGAACCAAAAGGCAGGCAGTCCAGCATGGAAAGACGAATCATGTGGATAAGATATGATGGTCAAAAACATTAGTAATGGAAGCCAGAAGAAAACAAGAAGATTCACACCATTCAAGGCATTAGAACAACTTGATCTGTGTCGGTGATTGGAATCTGTGGCACTGAGTTGGATCCCAATTTTAGAGTTTACATATAATATTGTATGTATGTGTTTTGATCTATGGTAGGATCAAACAGTTAAACAATAAAAAATAAATTAAAAGAAAAACAAGAGTGATTTGCTGGTGTTTCTCTTCGTCTGCATCATATGAATGTTCGTATGCTGTTTTGTGGGTTGGATCTTGATTATATTATAAGTAAGAAATTGATTCTCATTTTCTTTGATATGAACAAACAATTGGTTTTGTATTTTGGTCCTAACACGTACGATTTTAATGGGGTTTTACTTAAATATATGTATCCCTAGTAAAATTATTATATGACATTATTAAAATGTTTGCAATTTCCATTTTTTTTAGATGTATTGTATTACTGTATTTGCATTTTTTCCCTAGTAATACTGTATTGAGCAAGAAAACCATGAAGTGACAAATAATTTTATTTTTTATGGACTAACATAATGATAAAGGGACATGGGTCTACTAGGACAAGCTTCTCATGCCCTATAGATGGGTCGGATCAAACTTTAGCTACACACGCACTAGACATGACGGACTTGAAAAACCAAAAAATTTGTCTATAAGAACATTCTGAGTGGTTAAATGTTTCATGAGTTTGATACTCATATTCTCTCATCAATCCATTAAATTTTTATTTATTAGATTATTTTTTATAATAATTATATTATAATATAAGACTCACAAACATTTCATTCATTATTTTAACAATTTACATTACACATTTTATTATAAATATAATTATCTAATAAAATATTTCATTGTATTTAATAAGATATTTTGGTAATATATTCAAAACAAATTTATATTTTAAAATAGATTATTAAAATATTTTTAAAAATCATGAATTTCAATAAAATAATATGTCATTAATTTTTTAATGACTATTAAATTTCACTAAGAGATAAAAAATAAAAATAAAAATAAAAGATAAAAATTAAAAATAATTTGTCAAATTTAGGAAATAAAAACCAATTTAATATAATACAAGAGTAACTAAAAATATTACATAATCAATGCCATTAATAATAGATTAAAAAACTAATTTTCATCTTCATTTAATTTAAATATAATGGTTACTTTTTTTAAAGAAAGTGGCTTAAAGTGTAAAAAGATAAAAAGCGAGGATGGACCCACCTTTTGAGCGGTTGGTTGCCACTGAGGGCCTAGTGACCACCACCGCTTTTAATGAAGCCACATTTGCTTAAGCACCCAAGGAGCTCACCATTAAATTAAGGGGGTATTTGGATGTAAAGAGTGGAATGGGAGTCATTACTTTCCCATTCCACTTCTTTGTTTGGATGTACATCAATGGGAATGGATGAGGAGTGGGTGAGGATTGAGTGAGGAGTAGCAATCCTCCCAAAATTGGGAGGATTGTCATTCCTCCTCCACTCATTGAGGGTAATTTTACAATTTTACCCTCTTGTTTAATAAAAAATTATAATTAATTAATATAATTAATAAATTGATAATTTTAATACTAAATAAAAATTAAGTAGATAATAACAACTAACCATCAAAATAACAATTTTACTCAAATAATAATAACTAATAATTAAAATAATAATATAACTCAAATAATAATTAAATATATATTTTTAATAATAAATAATAATTAAAGTAAAATAATAATAATTAACCATTAAAAGAATAATTTTATTCAAATAATAATAATTAATAATTAAAATAATAATATAAATCAAATAATAATTAAATAGATTATTTTAATAATAAGTAATAATTAAAGTGAAAATATTTAATTATAAAATTAAATATAATAATATTCAAAATATTTTATAATAATTAATAGTCATTAATTAAATTAATATTTTATTTTATATATAATATGATATATTTGTTTTAAATGTATAAAAGTCAATATACAATATTTTTTTATTTTACTTTTCCCATTCCCAAGGGACTACTCTCTCATACCTTACCAACCAAACATGTTATTTATTCCCAATCTTTCTCCACTCCCCCTCATTTCCATTACCTCCTCACTCTTTTCCATTCCCAATCCGGGAACCAAACGGCCCCTAAGAGTAATGCTATATCATACGAACCGGTCGCACGAACCAGCCACAAGACTGATGTGGCTGGTGACGTGGCGACCGGCTCTAACCCCCATGAAACATTTTTTTTTTTAATTTGTATTTTTTAATTAAAAAAACAAAAGCAAAGTTTCATGGTTTTTAGAGCCGCAGGCCTTCCCTCTCTCTTAACACCGTTCTCCTCTCTCCCGCTCCTTCGATCCCGGCCGCAGCCGATCCCGCCCGCCGCCCCCTCCTGTCGTGCCCCCGATCTTGGCGCTCTCTCTCTCGGCATCTCTCTATCTCTGGGTTTCTCTTCTATCGTGACCGGTCTCCCCTCTCTCAACTGAGTGGTCTCCTCTCTCCCGCACCGCCGATCCCCGCCGCCGCCCCCTCCTGTGGTGCCTCCGATCTTGGCGCTCTCTTTCTCGGCATCTCTCTCTCTCTCTGGGTTTCTCTTCTATCGTGACTGGTCTCCCCTCTCTCAACTGAGTGGTCTCCTCTCTCCCGCACCGCCGATCCCCGCCGCCGCCGCCTCCTGTGGTGCCCCCGATCTTTGCGCTCTCTTTCTCGGCATCTCTCTCTCTCTCTGGGTTTCTCTTCTATCGTGACCGGTCTTCCCTCTCTCAACTGTGTGGTCTCCTCTCTCCCGCACCGCCGATCCCGGCCGCCGCCGCCTCCCAGCCTCCTGTGCCCCGATCCCTTCGCTCTCTCTCTTGGCCCCTCTCTCTCTCTCTCTGGGTTTGTCTCTATCCTGTGCCCCAGTTAAATTTACATATTAGCATTTATTTTCCTTGATTGATTTCATTAATTTGCAAGTCTTAGTTTATGATAAGAATGGTATTTGTCTAGTTTTAATTTGGCTAGACTCTTTCTTGTAGTACATTGTGCTAGCTCAAGTGTGATGGATCTGGATCATGGGCTTGGTGTTGATGGGTTTATTGTGTTGTGAACCATTTTGATTCACAAGTTGAGATATATTACTTATGTTTGTGACACAGTTATAATTATTAATAACATCTGATCATAATTCACAGAGTCATGATAAATTGCTTGCTATGATCTCCTTCAGAAGTTACCTGAAAAGGATAACAGAAAAGCTTTTGTATGAATGATTTTATTTGATTTGAAAATGGAATGCACATTCTACATGATAAGTATAGTAATAGCCATGTCTATTCTTAACCAGGACAATTATGCTGTTTCACAGAAATATGCAAATTATTTATGAATTTATTGTTTGTCTAATTTGTGTTTAGACATATACCTAAAGCAAGAATATGGAAGAAGTGGTACTTGAGTATTTTGAGCAAGGAAAAGATAATGTCGAAGTTGGATGTTCAAGTCATGGAATACATGGCAATGAGAAACCGGTAGATTTGGATTTAATTGACAATGTCGTGCCAAAGGCCGGTATGATGCTTGATTATGAAGAAGAAGTTTATAAATTGTATGTCCAGTACGCGCGGCGTGAAGGGTTTGGCATAAACAAAAAAAGCACGAGATTAGGTGATGATGGAAAATTGAAATATTACACGCTAGCATGTGCAAGAAGCGGCAAACGAATATCTACTTCAAAAAACTCCTTCAACCCAAGGCTATCCACTAAAGTAAATTGTCCGGCAAAGATTAACGTCATTGTTGGCAACGATGGGCGATTTACCATTTCTAGTGTTTATTTGGAGCATAATCATCCACTTAGCCCACAAAAAGCTCGTTTCCAAAAGTGCAACAAAAAAATAGATGCGCATGTGAAAAGAAGGCTTGAATTAAACGACCAAGCAGGGATAAGCCTAAGCAAAAATTTTCACTCCCTAGCAGTTGAAAGTGGGGGTTATGAAAATTTAACATACACTGAAAAAGATTGTAGAAATTATATTGCGAAAGCAAGGCAGCTAAGACTTGGCGTTGGAGATGCTGCGGCACTTGGAAAATATTTCTCTCGTATGCAACAAAGAAACACAAACTTTTTCCATTTGATTGACATGGATGAGGAAGGTCGTTTGAGGAATGTCTTTTGGGCGGATGCGAGATCTATAGCTGCGTATGAAGCTTTTGGTGATGTAATTTCCTTTGATACAACATACTTGACGAACAAGTATGACATGCCATTTGCTCCGTTTGTGGGTGTAAATCATCATGGTCAGACAGTATTGTTTGGGTGCGGCTTACTGTCGAAGGAAGATACAGAAACATATGTTTGGCTTTTTAAAACTTGGCTGGAGTGTATGTCAGGCAGAGCTCCTAAAGCAATTATTACATACCAGTGTATGGCTATTCAGGGTGCAGTTAAATTGGTTTTTCCAAATTCCCATCACCGCCTTTGCCTATGGCACATCATGAAGAAGGTTCCTGAGAAGCTTGGAGGTTTAAATGAATACAAAGCAATCAAGAAGATTATGAAACGCATCACGTATGAAGTATTAGATATTCAAGAGTTTGAAGACACATACTTGAAGATGATGGCAGACTATAATATTGAGAAAAATTAATGGTTGAACTCTCTATTCAAAATTCGTGATCGTTGGGCTCCTATATATGTCAAAGGCATATTTTGGGCTGGAATGTCTACCACTCAAAGAAGTGAAAGCGTAAATGCATTTTTTGATGGTTATGTTGGTCCAACAACTTCACTGAAGCAGTTTGTTGAGCAATATGATAATGCCTTGAAAAGCAAGATTGAAAAAGAGAACAAAGCTGATTTTGCTTCATTTAACTCATGTTTTCCATTGATCACTGACTGCTATTTTGAGAAGCAACTACAAGAATTGTACACAAATGAAAATTTTAAATTGTTTCAAGATGAGTTGCGAGGAATGATATATTGTAATTTTACTCTCAATGGTTCACATGGGGCAATCCGCACATTTCAGGTGTTTGATATTGTCAAAGGGAAAGAATGTGCATTTAGAAAGCCAATGATATACCATGTTTACACTAATGACGAAGAGTTTGACATGAAATGCTCTTGTCAGTTGTTCGAGTTCAAGGGGATTATTTGTAGGCACATTTGCAAGGTGCTTATTGAGAAGAATGTGAAACAGATTCCTTCTAGGTATATTTTACCACGATGGAGGAATGACATCAAACACATGCATACATATGTATTAAACTGCTATGATGACCCTAAAACCAGTGAGGAAAAACAAAGGTACAATAAATTGTGCGCTCATTTCACTAAAGCCGCAGAACTTGGAGCAGCATCAAATGACAAATACATCTTCTTGATGAAATACGTGGATGAGGCAATTGAGAAGTTGATGGGCAACACAACTTGCAAGGAAAATTTTACACCTGTGTCATTGGAGGCGAATGATGTGCCACACCAAAAATTTCTGACTCCTTTGAAGGTGCGGAGTAAGGGGCGTCCACCATCAAAAAGGAAGAAATCAAAAGTTGAAGAAGTAATAATTAGAAACAAGAAAAAGGTATTTGGGTGTAGTATCATATTCATTACTTCTTTATATCTTTTTTTTTTAAGATGCACTTTTCTTTTTTTTTGGTATATAACATCCATGTTGTTATTGGCAGAAGGGTCAAACAAAGGAAGATGTAGCAGCTGAGAAATTTGCACAAGATGACCATTGCACACAAGAGAGCGTGGTAATTCCCTTGTAATTGTCATTAATGTCCAAATTAATTGTTTCAATCGTTTAATTTTTTGTAATGATTTATTTGATTACAATATCTTTTCTTAGGTGATTCAAATTCTATATCGATCAATCTGAACATGCTCCATAGTTCTTCTCTAGGTTTTACAAGCCAATGCAATGATCTCTGATTGAGGTGAGTTGCAAGACGTACATATTTATTTTTGTATTCAATACTTAGTGATTAAGATTATTGGAAAACCATGTTTTGTTAGTGAATAATGAGGAAGGTGCAAACCTTAGACTTAGATTAGTTGTTTAAAAGAACATAATTCAAACACCTATGGTGTTAATTTTTTTTTCATCGAAGTATATGCCATAGTTCATTTTATCATGAATTAGCACACAAGCATGATATGTTATCAAGCAAATGAGATTTATATTTACTTCCACAATATGGTTTATCATGCTTGTCATATTTTCAAGGTTGTGATTTTCCTTCTCATTTGTAGGGTTCATGTTGTGCAATAATAAAAAGTGGGGAAAGAAAGTAGAAGGGGGATTATCGGAAAGTCTGGAAGCTCAGTGAGGCTCGCGGAGAGGGAGAAGGCTTGGGCGACGGGAGACGTCCGAGTTATCTTTAAATTTCCTACTAAATAATTGCTTGAGAATGAACTGTACTTGTTACTTCTTGCTTGAATCTTAACTGCATGGTCATGTTTATGGTTATGTTTTAATATTGTCTGGGAATAGGATCTATGTTTCTAACATCTCAAATAATATGGAGCGAAGGGCTCTTATCTGGCGATTGTCTTCTTATCCTGGTTCTATAATGAGCAGAATGAATGAATCATAGTTCACTGCCAAATATAAGCATTGCTGCATTATACTTCAAACTCCTGACAAACATACAGAACCAGGGCAAATCTGCAGTACAAGACATCTCTTTCCCTGTCTATTTATTAAACTAAAGATGGACAAGAGTTGGTTGGAAAATTCAAACTAATACAAGCTCCCGAAATTTATTTGAATTGTATGGCAAACTATATATTTACATCTGCATTGAGGTATCTGCAGGATTTCAATATAGAAAAACACACAACTACTTCAGCATGTGACACTTCGCTCGAAGATATGCAGGATTATATTCTCAACTTCATCATCACCTCAGCCGAACTCATGCTTCATAAATGGGGAGAGATCCACATGGAGATTCAAGGATATCTGCAGGGTTCTCCATTTCTGCATACCCATGCATCTTATCTGCAAACTATAGACTCCAAACCCATGCATCTTATCTGCAAAATACTCTCCAGCATAGGTGTCTCCATTTTTGCATACATAACTAATTATATGAAACCAACAACAATATTTTTTATTACTACTCCAACAAAATTTAGCCAACACAAATAGAGACAAATAGATACCACAAGCCATCAGCAAGATGACTATCATTCCAAATTTGGTTATGTTATGTTAATGTACATTACCAACCTAAGATCTATAACTCTACATAATTGCAAGTTTGCTGGTTTATTAACTGGTGCTGCAACCATTAGCCCACATGGACTCATTCAATACTTCAATGCAAATAATTCTTTCCAAATTGCACATTATAAAACAGTCCACACATGTGCTGCACTACTGCATCAATTGGAAGTATCTATGGAATTGTAATAATCACATGATTTTTTGCTCTGCCATGTAAACAAACTACAACATTATAAAGAAAAAAGTACCATCGCAAGTTGGAAAAGAAACCATTTGTTGTGGATGATATCTACCAAACTAGTTTGTGTTAAAAGAAAGTAATTGTTCACATGAACTATGATTTTAGTTTTAAACGTAGTAGAACAAATAGCAATGATCAACATGTTCACAGATGAATTTTATCCGTCAATCTAGAGTTCAAGTTAGGGCTTCTCTATCCGCTACTTCATCAAATTTTATCCCCGATCCTGGCACTCCAATGTCCCATTATAATTCACAGTTACTGAATCTGTCTCGTCCACCTTCTTCTCCCTCCTAAAACCAAACCTCATGTTCTAAAATGCCTTGCATCTTCCTAACAAGATAATTGACACCAAGGCTAACTCAACCTATGAAACATCATATAATAGCAAAAGTTGGTGAGTTCATGCCCATCTCTCAAACCTACTCTAATTGAGAATAATAATCAGCCTTCATCAAAACAAATGACGGCCCTTACTAATCACTCATGTTAAGAACCATCGATTCCTTCACAAGTCAAAAACTTGCCGGTGATTCTCACACAATTTTCCAAATAGATATTTACTTTGGGAGAATTCTAAATTGTATAATAAAATAAATTAACAAACACTACACTAGTTAAGAGATGTCTTCACAAAAATTAGCTTTCAATTCCCTATCAACAGAAACAAGTAAACGACTTAAACTTCAATAGAGAACAAGCACAATTTGAAACATGGTTTCAAGAAAATTTCAGATAATGAATTCATGTTTCATCATAGGCTCAGATCTTGCCCCTCTAATCTTACACATGGAAAAACCTAAATCAAGGGCTGCAACTATAGTTGCCACGCCACCCAATCTCCATACTCTTTTATAGGGCAAATCATCATGGCCAAAAGAACATCTAGAGTAATGCTATATCATACGAACCAAATACACAAACTAGCCCCATCGACAGAAAGAAATACACAAACAAGCAACAGAATGAAAAAGAGGCTCAGATGCAACAATGTTAATTTTCTCCCACCTTTCCCCTTCCCTCTACAACGATAGGAGTAGCGGTTGCCTGCTAGGCCATCCAAGCTACTACGTTGTCGTTATAAAGAGACGAGGGCAAGGGAGAATTTTTTAGGGCATCATCATTGCCTCTGTACCTGACTTCAAGGAGAACCGAGAGCAGCGGGGAGCGACGGCCATGCCTCAAGAGAGAGGGGAGCGGTGACCGGCCGGAAGCGCCGACGGGGGCTGCGAACCGAGAAAACTAGGGCACAGGATAAAGACAAACCCAGAGAGAGAGAGAGAGGCGCCGAGAGAGAGAGAGCGCCGGGATCGGGGGCACAGGAGGCCGGGAGGGGGCGGCGGCGGGGATCGGCGGTGCGGGAGAGAGGAGATCACTCAGTTGAGAGAGGAGAGACCGGTCACGATAGAAGAGAAACCCAGAGAGAGAGAGATGCCGAGAGAGAGAGCGCCAAGATCGGGGACACGACAGGAGGGGGCGGCGGGCGGGATCGGGGCGGCCTGGATCGGAGGAGCGGGAGAGAGGAGAACGGTCTTAAGAGAGAGGGGAGGCCTGCGGCTCTAAAAACCATGAAACTTTGCTTTTGTTTTTTTAATTAAAAAATACAAATTAAAAAAAAAAATGTTTCATGGGGGTTAGAGCCGGTCGCCACGTCACCAGCCACATCAGTCGTGTGGCTGGTTCGTGCGACCGGTTCGTATGATATAGCATTACTCTTAAATTAAACTACGTTTATGGAGAAATCTGATATCAAACGATAATTTTTCTGAAAAGTACTGTAGCACTCCAAAATACAAAAACCTGCAATCTGTAAGGGCTGAAGCACGGGCGAAGAATGGTCACTGTAGTAGATGCGCTAATTTCGGGTTTGTAAGCACTGTAGCATGATTACTGTAGTATTGGTAATGTAGCAAAAATATTGTAGCAGTCGAAAATTCATAAAACTGCAAAATACACGGGCCGAAGCACGGGCGAAGCACGGTCTCGCTGCCCAGAGCACGGGTATGCTAAATTAAGCACGGCCGTGCAAAGCCTGTTTTCTGAATTTTGATGCTCAAAACCTCCCCCTTTTGAGTAGAAGCTTTTGGAATCTTAACGACACAATAAAAATGTCAAAAATAACAAGCAAGACTCATGATTTAGCATGGAAAATCCTTTAAATCGAGGGAAAAACCACATGACTGCTCAAAGTCACTTCGAATTATTTTCACTATGTCAATGAAGGATTACAAAATCTTCTTTAGATTAAAGTAGAGGCGCATATGCCCTATGGCATCAACATTCATCAAGCATCATCATCATCATTGATGGATGGATAATAAACTAAATAGGAATCAAAGGAAAGATCAAACCTAATCAATAGGAAGAGCTTCTTGCAAGGATTCTTTACCCGAAATTTGAGTGAGATCCAGCGCGGAATCGCCGTCTGATCGTCTTGCCCTAGCTCAACCTTTTCCTTCTCTCTTCCTCTCTTGGTCACACTGTTTCCTGATGAATCACTCTCATCTTCTCCTCTACTTTTTCTTTTCATTGACATAGATTTTTTTTTCAACTTGGGCTGGAGCCAATTATATTACAGCCTAGCAAATAGGCTGGACCCAACAATTCTCCCCCTCAGCACCATTTGGGGGGCTCAACCAACCCTGTTCTTTCCCGACATGCTTCAAGCTTCTCCTTAGATAATGCCTTGGTGAACATATCGCATCCATTCTCACTAGTGTGTATCTTCTCCAAATACAACTCTTTGGCTTCAAGAACATCTCGAATCCAATTATATCTAACATCGATATGCTTGGACTTCGAATGGAATGTTGAATTTTTGGAGAGATAGATTGTGCTTTGGCTATCACAAAGGACTATGCACTTTTCCTGTTGCATGTCTAATTCTCCAAGAAACTTCTTCATCCACAAAGCATCTTTGCAAACCTCAATAATTGCAATGTATTCAGTTTCTGTGGTGGATAATGCAACACACTTCTGCTGCTTTGACTGCCAAGAAACAGCTCCCCCCGCAAAAGTCATCATGAGCCCTGAAACTGACTTTCTAGAGTCCACATCACCTTCCATGTCAAAATCTGTATGCCCATCCAAAATGGGTTCACCTCTACCAAAGCACAAACATACCTGGGAAGTACCTCTCATATACTTTAGTATCCACGTCACTGCAGCCCAGTACTCCTTTCTAGGATTGAAGATAGATCTACTCACAATCCCAACTGCATTAGCTATGTCTGGCCTTGTACATACCATGGCATACATCAAACTACCAAAAGCAGATGCATAGGAAACTTTGCTCATTTCTTCTTTTTCTTTATCACTTGTAGGACATTGCTTTGAATTGAGTTTAAAATGGCCTGCAAGTGGAGAAACAACAATCTTGGCCTTACTCATGTTAAATCTTTCAAGAACCTTCTCAATGTAGCTTTCTTGAGATAGCTATAACTTCCCATTCTTTCTATCACGGGAGATGTTCATGCCAAGTATTTACTTTGCAATACCTAAGTCATGCATAGCAAAAGACTTGTTCAACTCTCTCTCTTTAACTCTTCAATCTTCCCAGCATCATGTCCTACAATGAGCATGTCATCAACATATAACAAAAGAATAATGAAGTCATCTTTGGAGTTTTTCTTCACAAACACAAACTGATCAGAAGCAGTCCTAGTATACCCATGATTCACCATAAATGAATCAAACTTTTTGTACCACTGTTTTGTTGCTTGCTTAAGCCCATACAAGCTCTTTTTTAACATGCACACCAGATGCTCCTTACCCTTGACTTCAAAATCTTCTGGCTGCTCCATGTATATTTCTTTTTCTAGATCACCATGGAGAAAGGCAGTCTACACATCAAGCTGCTCTACCTCTAAATTCAAGGGGGCTGCTAGACTGAGTACAACCCTGATAGAAGACTTTTTCACAACTGGGGAAAATATTTCTTCAAAATCAACACCCTTTTTCTGGCCAAATCCCTTCACAACCAATCTTGCCTTATACCTTGGATGTGAGCTATGATTTTCAGTCATCAGCCTGTACACCCACTTGTTTTTGAGTGCTCTCTTACCCTTAGGCAATTTCACCAAGTTATATGTGTGATTCTCATGCAAAGATTTCATTTCTTCTTGCATGGCTTTAAGCCACTCTTGCTTCTTCTCATGTGCTGTAGCTTCTTAGTAGATTTCTAGTTCTCCACCATCACTAAGCATGATATACACAGTAGCACTGTATCTATTAAAAGGACGATGTTCTCTAGTAGACCTTCTCAATTGAGGCTCTACAGGTGGTACTTGTGATGCTTGCTCTGTTTCTTCAGTTGGCTGTATATCATCAACAGGAGGAACTTCATCATGAACAGTATCATCACCATCTTCTTGGACTTCTCCCCTTTTGATCAACATTCCTCAGAGGAGGAGGAATAGAATCTAAATTGACAAGAGTTTTAACAGAGGAATTGGATTTTTCACCCTTGTCACCATCATTAGTCAACTAGTTTTCAAGGAACACCACATCTCTGCTCCTGACAATTTTCTTGTTTAGTGGACCTCTCATCCTTAGGAATGTGAACAAATGCCTTATAGCCAAACACTCTGAGATGATCATAAGATACATCTTTCCCTGTCCAAACCCTCTTTGGTACATCATCATTCAATGCTGCTGTTGGGGACAGATTAATTAGGTCAACTGCTGTTCTGCCTTCCTCCTTTATCTCACCGTTGAGTAAAGCAGTTTTAATGTCAAGTTGATGAATAGTCCACCCTCTGTGAGCGACTATGGCCAAGAACAAAGGTTTCCATTCCTGCCACAAGAGAAAATACCTCTTCGAAGTCAATTGTTCAAGCTGCGAGTATCCATTTGCAACCAACCGCGCTTTCTTCCTCAACAAAGACTCGTCAGGATTAAACTAGGACTTAAAGATCCATTTAAGTCTGATTGCTCACTTATCTTGAGGCAAAGTGGACAGCTCCCACGTATTATTTTCTTGATTGCATTCAGTTCTTCAAGCATTGCAATAGCCCAATCTTTGCTCTTCACTGCCTTCTCATAAGTTGTCGGGTCTACAGTAGTTAGAGCAAACGAACATGTATTGTATATGTCTGATAGGGATTTATACCTTGCAGGTTCTCTGTTTGAATATGCATTGGATGAAAGTTGCACATTGTGTGGACGTTCATAAGAAAACGCAAACGGTTGAGATGCTTCCAAGTGCTCCATAGTTATGTCATTTCCCAAATCACCAGTACAAGAGAATTTTCGTGTTGCTGACTCATCATTCCTTGTCCAATCACAGCTTCTATCTTCGAAAAACGTAACATTTCTTCTTATTTCGACTTTCTTGTTCTTTGGTTCCAGTTTTGGATTTTCAGATATGGGACTGACCTCTTACCTGTCAAGGGTATTTGAGTTTTGGTCCATGTCTACTCATAAGCTAAGCCAGACGGAATGGTCTTGAGTGGAACTCCCTTTTTCAGGGTTTCTGCGGTTGGGAGGCTTTGAATGGTTGTAGTAGTCAATGAAAATTTAACTGCATGACTTGGCGTCGAACTTGCGCCTAGATTGAGGGTCAGCTATTGCATAAGAAAGGCTGCCGAAGACCATAAGGCTATCAACTATTGGTTTTGACTCGATGAGTACCTCATATGGCGTCTGGTGGCTGAGAGCACTGGTTGGAGAGTGATTCAAAACATGAATGATGGTCACCACAGCTTCTGCCTAGAGAGCCACTGGCAACTTCTTCTCCATCATCATGGTTCTTCTTGCCATCTCTGTAACATTTCAGCTTTTACGTTCGGCCACACCATTTTGCTAAGGTGACTATGGTGCGGTGAGTTGTCATCTCAAGCCAGAGGTTTTACACATAAGCTATTGAACTCACGAGAGACAAACTCTCCTCCTTGGTCAGTTCGCAGAGTCTTCATAAGTAACGAAAGTTGCTTCTCCAGTGATATCTTGAAAGTTTTGAAGCTCTGAAGTGCATCCGACTTGTTGCAGAGGAAGTAAACCCAACTGTAACTCAAGTAATCGTCAGTTAACAAGAAGAAGAAGATACTACCTCCAAGAGAAGGGGTCTGCATGGGTCCAACCAAGTCTCCATGTACAAGTTCCAACAGAACAGCTACTCTTTTGGCATGTCCTTTTGGAAACACATGTCTTGTTTGTTTTCCAAGAGAGCATGCTTCACATGTTGGTTGTACTGGTGCAATTGGTGGAAAACCATTTACTAGATGTTCAAGTGATAGTTTCCGCAAGCTTTTTTGATGCAAATGTCCGATTCTATTGTGCCAAAGTATAGATCTAGCTTCTTCTTCTTAGACAACATGAGCAGAGACAATATCATTTACATCTAGAGGGAATAACCTATTAGAGGTCATCTGAACTGGAGCAACCTGAGCATTCAAAAGATTATCTTTGATTGTACATTTCCCATTTGGAAACTCCACCATGTATCCGGACATCACCAGTTATCCTACATTCAACAAATTATGAGCAAGATCAGGGATGTATTAAATGTTAGTTAAAATGTGGGTTTTTCCAGAACTTGTCTGCAAAGCCACTGTGCCGATGCTTGCGACTTGCAAGGTCTTCCTATCTCCTACTCTGATTGTCTGGTGAAGTGTTTCTTCAATGTGTTGATAGATACTTTTATCTCCCGACATGTGGTTAGAGCAACCACTGTCAATCAACCACATCCCTCCGTCTCCTTGGCTTCTTCAATAACGTTTGCCTCCTTAGTTCTGTACCAACAATGGGACTTCATGTGCCCATATTTCTTGCATATAAAGCACTGTACTCCCTTGTGTTGCTTCCTAGCATCAATGCCATGACTGAGCTCGTGATTCTTTCCTCGTCTGCGGCCTCTCCCTCTGTAGCAACTGCGATCGCGTCCTCAGCCTATTCGGTTGCTATGCTCGCCAAATGGAAAGCTTTTCACATGGAGAGCTTTCTCCTCTTCCTGCTCATTTGCAATGTTTAGGATGTACTCATGGATCTTCAAGGAACCACTGAGTGCATTAATACTAAGGGTATTGAGATTCTTTACTTCTATTATGGAGTGTACAACATTTGAAAACCCGGAGGTGAGGCTTCTCAGGATTTTCGCCACAACAACCTTCTCAAGTAGATGATCACCCATCATTCTAATTCTAAACACCACATTCAACACTCTACTGATTAAATCCAGGACCACTTCTCCTTGTTTCATTCTCGCAGCATCAAACTCTAGGTGAAGAGAGTGCAACTTCACCGTGTTTTTATATGAGTTTCCTTGGAACTCCATTTTAAGAGTTTCCCAAGCATCTTTGGCAATCTTTGCTTTTGAAATCCTAATGAGAATCTTCGAATCAAGCGTCTGTTGGATGAGGTACAAGGATTTCACATCCTTCTTCATGCTCTCGTTCAATCATTTGCCTTCCTCTTCCTTGTTGAATTTATTCTCGACGAAGTTCCACAGATCTCTTGATCTGAACATTGTTTTCATTATGAGTGTCCATAGGTTGAAGTTTTCACCATTAAAGAATGGAACATTCACCTGTGAAGAGGATGAGGCACCCCCAGTCATTGTATATCAGTTCTTTGATACCACTGATGATAAAAGGAAGAGGAATAGGAGAAGCTTGGCTAAGGAGAAAAGGGAGAGGAATGGGTGAAGCTTCAAATATTCTCAGCTTGACTTCATTGAATTACAAGATAACATAATATAAAGACTCGAAAGTAAATTGACACAATAGTAAAACATAAACACACCAAAAGCAAACATCCAGTCAGCCACATTTTTAGCCATGCATGTACACTGCACCTTTAGCCATGCAAGTACACAGTAGCCCAACATTTTGAGCATTCTACTAGTAAACCTCAACATCTTCCACATTGCCTTCTTTATATAATATTTTGTATCGGACTGTAACAGTCTTCTAAAAAAGGGCTAAGCTTCACCCTTTCTCCCATTTACTTGTGCTGCTTTGGGTGAGATTGGATGGAAACCTTTTTGCATAACCTAGGAACCAAGGGAGGCTTCAAGGGGGTGGTGCGGATGGTGCTTCTTCTAAGTAAGTCTTTGTTAGGGTTCTTCTTGCTTCATATGAATCTAGGTTGCTAGATTTTGGCATTGTGATTTTTTAGCATGAAGTTTTTAGTTCAAATTTGTTGGTTCTTCTTTATCGTTTTATGTGAAATGTTGTGTATTATTTCTAGCATGGGTTGATTGTCAAGTGGTGCAACTACTAGATATTTTTATCATGCTCTTGAAGTGTTTGTTGAAATGCCCATGAATTTTGGTTGATAGCCATGCTTTGAACTTTATTGTTATTCATGTGAATTCCTTTGTGTCGCTTTATTACACTTTTGCTTGGCATGCATAAGTTTGTTGCTTTGTGTAATGGGAAGTTTTGGTCTTGATCCCTCAATATAGCTTACAAAGTCTAGTTGTTCTCAATGTTTTTTTATTTTGTTATTTTGAAACTTCGATATGTATACATTTTCAAAGTTTTAATGTGTGGTTAGTATCTTTACACCTAGACTTGTTGGCCTAATTTCTAGCTTTATTAAATATTTTTATTTGTTCTGTAAAATGTGTTAGTATTCTTTAACCTTTGTACTAGCCTAATAGGTGTTTGAGTTGGATATGTGCTAAAAATTGGCTAGAACTTTTTCAAAGGCCTTGTTTAAGTGCAATATGTGTTTTTTTTTGCGCGATTTACATGGATTGTGATTCTTTTTCATCTTGGTTGTTTAATATCACTATTGTGCCATTAGGCTATGACAACGTGCACTATTACTTTGGAGATTTAATCCTATTCCAATCAGAGTTGATCTGATTATGTTATGCGAAGGACATTTTCAAGGGGTTTGATCTTGTTAGTTGAGTTGAATTTTGGAGTTGGGAGATTTTCAAGTAAGTAATCCACATATTACTATTTGGTTATTTTTTCTTTTAGTTTTAATGTTTATCTATTTATTTTTTATAATAATTCCTTTATTTACCTTGAAAACAATTGGTTTAGATCTTTGAAAAGTGGGCTATTATTTTGAAATTAAGACTATAGTTTTGCATTAGTTCATTGGTGAAGGTTCCTAATATTTTGACTTAGGCTACAAGGTAAAATAAATAGGTTTCAGTAATTCTGACTTTCGGCCATCGAGGTAAATAAATGATTTTTGATAATCTGACTCGAGTGCCACAAAGGATAAATAAAATGTAAATACTAAGTTTGGGTGATAAGTGTCTAAATACAGTATATTTCACCGAAGAATTCTATGCACTTTCATGCATTTTTAATAACATCGATACTCGTTTATGCCATTTCTTATGTAATTTTATTTCAGAACATGGAAAACCCTTTGAAGCTCGTGGAAATGTTTAGAGGTGTCTTTGGAGGCTAAAAATACCATTATCAAAGACCATTCGAAGATCATATGAACCCTTAAGCATCGGGCTATGAGAAAAAGAGTGATCAGGGCAAGAACACATCCAAATACCCCCAACCAGGGGCTGTGGGGCCAGGTGAGGCAATTATGTGACCACAGGGCACAGGGAGAAGCCTGTGTAGGCTGCATGCAGGAAGAGAATTGCCGTACAACTCCAAGCTCTTGCAATGTACAAAACCATTGGGGAAGGGTGTTTTTGGCTGAAAAACAACGAGAGAAGAGGATAGAACTCAAAGGAAGCCTCCAAGAACTTGACGGCGCGGATGGGATGAGTGCTCACCACCGCCATTAGTCGGCAAACAGGGAGTTTTACAATATTTTTGGATTGTTTCATTTCATCTATTGTATTCTCCATTTACATGATGTCGAACTAATCTCCCAAGGCCGTCGGGCTCAGGTAAACCTTGGGAAGATGACTTGTATGGATGATTAATTTATATTACATTGATGTTTGGTTTGAAATCAACTTTGATTCTCTTCTGTTATTTTAATGTTCAATCTGCAATGGATGGTTTTCGTAGATTTAATCTTGACTGATGTTTGTAGAGCGGGTTGCTTGTATGCAATATGTCCCACACGGATCAGAGAGGGATCCAGTGTATCTGCATACAAGAGGTTCTGGGTGTCAGTAGCCTCCCGCGTTAGGGTTTAACTCTAGATAAGGACTCATTATATCTAATGACATTGTAGGAGTATCACGGGATCGAAACCCATATGAGATTAGGACGATCACTGGAGGTTTCAGGGTAGTCGACCTTAGAGTCTCATGGATCAAAGCCTAGCCAACATCATACTCTATTAATATTTCATATGTACTTGTTATTTTGCCGAGTGAATCCTTGCCTGAGGCCTTCCTTCTCCTCTGTATTTCTTTATCAATTTAGCTTGTATGGTGTTTACTTTCCCTATTTTCTTTAATATGCTATTAATTAAACAACCATTTTTGTTGGTAGACTAAATAGTGCTGTGAATGATGAAGTAACAGTACTTCTCGGGCCCTAGGGAATATGACTCCCCCTGGTCACACGCGCGGGATTTATTATTTGACGACCCATGCACTTGCTGCCAAGGAAACGTTGCATTCGTCATACGATGACACACACTCACAATCATTGGGAGACATATACTTTTCAAATTCTATTATGTTATAAACCTATATTTTTGTTAAATCATTCTAGTTTTGTAAAATAGCATTCATGCTTTTTTATAAAGCACTCAAGTACAAGTTGTGATTATCATTGGTACCTATGTCTTGATATCTAAACTTGGTATATTTCATAATCTTTTTAGTGGATTGCTTATTGGGCTTTTAAGCTTATAGTGTTGTTGATTATCTCTTTCAAATCAGGAGTAAGGTCTTCTAGGTGTAGTTTAGTAGGGGTTAATAAGTAGCTGGCATAGCCTTGGCCTGACAATTAAACTGCAGATTGCTTACCATTGTTGTAGTTGTGAGACTTGTGCATCGTTATTTTACTCTTGTTTAAGTCTATGGACTTGTTTTGGTAAGTAGCTAGACTCCTTGTTATTTTGTGTTCTAATTAAACTGGTCCTAGTATGTTTTGTTTTGAATAGGTTTGAGGCCTTACATACCCATTGAGTTTTCCCTCTAGGTGTGTGGTCATTTGTCAGCAGTCAAAAGTCTACTGAACTAGGTTCAAGCCACAACAATATTGTTAATTTTAAATGTGTTTTCTTCCAATTTCTTGCTTCAGATAAATTTTGAATATTATTGAAAAAACATGCAAGTAGGGTTTCAATACGTTTTGCAGTGTCTTGAAGTTATGTGGGCATATGCATCACCTACTTCAAGATAGGAAGGTGGTTGTCATGTGCTCAACATGCATGTTGGGAATGACACTCACCATCTTTCTTCGTCTCCTTTGTGGCATTCATTCAAGAACTCTAAAAGAACATAAGCTTTCTTTTTAGCCTCATTATGGCCAATATTTCAGTCCATAGAAGATGTCATTGAAGTACGTCCATCAGAAACCTCATGAAAACTTTAGTGAGAAATCCCCATTGAAAGTTGAGTAAGATGCTCCCATTCAAGGATGAGTAAAAAGCCCTGTCGAAGGTTAAGAGAGAATCCTACTGGAAGTGTAGCCTAGAAAAGAAACAACGTGCAACTATGAAATTCTATTGAAGGTGTGATTTTTTTTTTGGGTTATTTTATCACCAGTTTCTTAGTGCTTAGAGTAATAACTAGCTTAATTATATAAGTGACTTTTATTGCAAGCCTTGGATAATTAATATTTTTAGTAGGTATAAAGAGGAAAGTTTATGTCACACATCGACCCCAAAGGCGGGCAAGTTGACAAACTGGCTACATAGGACAGGGCTGGGCCCCACCGAGTGCAAGTACATCAAATCTAGTACAGGATACAGATAGTAAAATACCGAATAAATCGATTCATGACATACTTAAATTAAATAAATAAATTTCAAGTACAGGATAATAATAAAAGCACAAACCGAAATAATACGAGAATTTCAAGAATAAAATAAATTTCTAAATAATTACATATTTACCGTGCAACAAAGGTACGGAGTTA
The DNA here is from genome assembly GCA_902712375.1 of Dioscorea dumetorum. Classification (NCBI taxonomy): domain Eukaryota; kingdom Viridiplantae; phylum Streptophyta; class Magnoliopsida; order Dioscoreales; family Dioscoreaceae; genus Dioscorea; species Dioscorea dumetorum. Next base: position 101,145 of record CACTHL010000134.1, read on the forward strand.
GACGGGTGCAAGAGCCTACCTGGTTCCGAATTACGAAGCTGGGTTCAACAGACGCTATTGGATCTAAACCTCAAGGCCTGAAGTTAAGGTTACACTGACGAGGCGATCCTCAGAACCACCTTAAATCACAGCAACAACGACGGCCGGCGATCGGAGAGAAGTTAAATCTTGGCGAAGAATCTAGCTGCCGGAGCACCCGAGAGTAAGGTTTTGGAAGCATCTCCTTCTTTTCCTCTCTCTCTCCAGACATGATTAGGCTTTTATACAACCCTGAATTTCGGCAAAACGACAACCAAGAGGGACCAAATGTCAAACAAGTGGGGTAGTCATGGTCGGGTATCTAATGCTGTTAATAATACAAACAATACAATATTCCTCCCTTAAAAGGAGTTTAGTCCTCTAGACTCGCATCAAGAGTCAGCAAACAACTCTGGGTAATGCTAGCTCAAGTCGACCTCTTGCTCCCAAGTCACTTCACCACTGGAGTGATTGCTCCATCTAACCTTGATCAATGGGATCACTTGACTCCCTCGATGCTTTTCCCTGTAGTCGAGAATTTCCACTGGTTGCTCTACGTAAGACAGATTCTTCTGAAGCTCCACTGGTTAATGCAGAATGACATGCGATGGATCAGACTGATACTTCCTCAGCGTAGAGACATGAAAGACATTATGGACCTGAGCTAGATCTGGAGGTAGGGCCAAACGATAAGCGACAGCTCCAACGTGCCCTACTATCTCAAAAGATCCAATGTAGCGTGGGTTGAGCTTCCCATGTTTTTCCAAATCTTACAACACCTTTCATAGGAGATGCCATCAAGAAAACTATGTCACCTACCTGAAAGTCGAGGTCTGAGCAGTGTTTGTCTGTATAGTTCTTCTGTCGACTCTAAACGGCTTTCAGTTTTCCCCTGATAAGCTTCACTTTCTCTTCTGCAATCTACAACAACTCTGGACTTAACAAATTTCGCTCTCCTACTTCATCTCAACACACAAGAGATCGACACTTCCGCCAGTAGAGAGCCTCATACGGTGCCATTTGAATACTCGCCTGAAAATTGTTGTTATAGGCAAACTCCGCCAAAGGCAAATAGCGATCCCAAGGGTTAGAAAAGTCGAGGGCCCATGCGTGAAGCATGTCCTACAGAGTCTGTATCTTCCTCTCAGACTGACCGTCTGACTTTGGATGAAATGCTGTATTGAAAGTTAGTTTAGTGCCCAAAGCAGACTGTACACTCTTCCAAAATCTCAGCTAGGTGTAACTCAGCTAATTTCTCAAGACCCATTCCAAGCCTCAAGGGCAGGAAGTGTGCTGATTTGGTTAGTCGGTTAACAATCACCCACACTGACTCGTGCTTTCACAAAGTGCGGGGTAAGCCAGTTACAAAGTCCATCGTGATGTGCTCCTACTTTTATTCTGGAATCAGTAACGGCTAAAGGTAACCTGCCGGTATCTAATGCTCTGCTTTTACGTGCTGACAAGTAAGACAGTGAGCTACGAAGATAGCTATCGCTCGCTTCATGTTGTTCCACCAGTAGTGGTCCTTGAGCCCTGTGTACATCTTTGTACCTTCGGGGTAGATTGTGTAACTGGAGTAATGGGCCTCCTCGAGAATGCCCCTCTTCAAATCAAGATCATCGGGTACACATAACCGCTCTCCAAATCGTATAGTACCATCTTCATGCACTCGGAATTGAGATGGCACTTCCCGCTGAAGCTTAGCACAGATCTCTTGCAATTTAAGATCTTGCATCTGGGTTGTCCTGATCCTATCCAACAAGTTAGGTCGGATGTGCATGTTGGCAAAACTCACCTTGGAGCTTAGTGGAACGACCTCCAACTCAAACTTTCTCATATTCTCTAATAGTGGTTTCTGCTCAGTCAAATCTACGGGGGCTCTATAGTTGTACCTCCTACTCAGTGCGTCAGCCACTACATTAGTTTTTCCTGGATGGTAGTGGATACTGAGGTCATAATCCTTGATAAGCTCCAACTACCGCCTTTGTCTCATGTTGAGCTCTTTCTGAGTGAGTATGTACTTTATACTTTTGGGGTCTGTGTACACTTCACAAGCTTCCCCATACAAAAAATGCCTTTAGATCTTCAACGCAAAGATGATTGCTGCCAACTCCAGGTCGTGGGTGAGGTAATTCGCTTCTTGCTGTTTAAATTGCCTTGAAGCATAGGCAATGACTCGAAAGGTTTGTTTCAAAACACACCCCAAACCTGACTTCCAAGCATCACTATAGATCACGTATCCACATCCACTTTCTGGCAGGGCAAGAATGGGTATCAATACGAGTCTATGCTTCAGCTTTAGGAAACTACGCTCGCAAGCTTCAGTCCAGATGAAACGGGCTCCTTTCTGGGCTAGTATCGCCAAAAACTCTGCTAACTAGGAGAAGTCCTGTACAAACCTCCGATAGTAGCCAGCTAAGCCAAGAAGACTCTGGATTTCTCTAACCGTGCTCGGTCTTTTCCAATCCACCATTACTTCTACCTTTTCTGGATCTAGTGAAACACCGTTTTTACTGATGGCGTGCCCCAAGAAAGCCACACTATCAAGCCAAAAATCACACTTGGAAAATTTAGAAAATAGCTCGTGCTGTCTCAGTGTCTCTAGTACGATCCCTAAATGCTTCGCATGCAGTTGCTTATTGTGCGAGTAGATCAGTATATTGTCAATGAAGACAACTACAAATCGATCTAAGTAGCGTCAGAACACCCGGTTCATCAGATCTATGAACACCGCCGAGGCGTTAGTGAGTCCAAAAGGCATCACCAGAAACTCATAGTGCCTATAACTCAACGGAAATCACTTTTCGTAATGTCCTCGCCCCTGATTAGAACTTGATGATACCCAGACCGCAGATCAATCTTGGGGAAGATTTGAGCTCCACGCAGCTAATCCATAAGATCATTATTCCTCAGTAACGGGTACTTGTTTTTTACTGTCACCTTGTTCACCTCACGGTAGTCGATGCACAGCCTCAGTGATCCGTCTTTCTTTCTCACAAACAACACTGGAGCTCCCCAAGGCGACGTGCTTGGTCGAATGAACCCTTTCTCCTACAGCTCCTCCAGTTGCTTCCTCAGTTCTTTTAGTTCAGCAGGTGCCATCCGGTACGGTGTCCTGGATAAAGGAACTATGCCTGGAGCCAAGTCAATGGCAAACTCCACCTCCTTCGCAAAGGGTAATCCAGGAGGATCCTCAGGGAAGACATCAGGGAACTTGCTAACAACTGGTAGGTTTGACATTGAAAAGCCGATATGAGTTGCCTCTATGACAGAGGCGAGAAAACCGATACAGCTACTATTGATCAGCTTCTGAGCCTGCAGGGAAGAAATCACCCGAGCTAGGGTATACCCCTTACTGCCACAGAAGGTAAACTCTTCCTGTTAAGGGAAACGGAAGTACACCTTTTTCTTTCGACAGTCAACTACAGCATACACTGATAAAAGCCGGTCTATGCCGAGGATAACGTTATAGTCTCGTAGCTCCATTAGGTACAAATCGGCGGTAAGCTAGCGTCCCTCGATCAAGATAGAGCATGCGACTACTAAGCGGTCAACAATCCTTACCGCTCCCATAGGAGTAGTGACACATAGAACATGTGGTAACTCAAAAACAAACAGAGAATTCTTACTGGTAAAAGACATCAACACAAAAGAATGCGTAGCTCTGGGATTAAATAATGCACAAGCATAGAAGGAATGCACAGTAATAATACCTGCCACCACATCTTGGGATGCTTGGGCGTCTTCCTGTGTCAGAGCAAAGACTCGGCCCCATGTTGCTGGACTACCACGGCCTGTTGGGTGAGAAAAGGAAAAATGTTGGTCTTACATAGGCGCCTTCCCCTTCCTATCCCTCGAGGTGCCCTGCTGGGACTAACTTGGACTGTCTATCTGTTGTGATCCCCCAGATAACCTACATTACTCACCTGCTACGTCTTGGGTCCCACCGCCTCCTTAGGTCCAGGGCGGGTTCTTTGGATACTGAGCCACGAGATGCTCTTGGCTGTGGCAATAATAACACGCGCCTGCTGCGCGTTTAAACTCTGCCTGTGTATGGCGTCCCCCATAAGTAGGACACTGGTCTCCTGGGCTACAATGCCGGATGAACCTCTACCTTCAGAGCTAGATGATGAAGCCGGGGGTCTACTGTAAGGTTATGACTGGTGCTCTCCCCTAAAATGTCTAGAGCTACTCCCGGAAGACTAACTCTTCCGAGGGTTCTGACCACGGTTCCGTTACTGATCACGCGTACCAGGATCCTGTGTCTCTTGCCAAGTAATCTCAAGGTCCTTGGCAATGTCAACTATCTCCGCATAAGGTTGCCTCAAAAATGGTATAATAGCCCTCCGAATATAGCTCTTCAAGCCTTCTGCAAAATGACGCGATCGGCTCTTCTCATCTACCTCTAAGGACTAGGCAAATTCAAACAACCTGTCAAACTCAGACTCATACTCTTCAGGACTCATAGTTCCTTGCTTCAGGCTCAGGGACTGCCTCTCCAATTGAGCTCGTCGCCTCATGAGAAATACTTAGTGTAGAAAGTTGTCTTAAACTGTTCCCAATTATGGAAGGCTTATTCTCCCATGAGTCGCAACTCATTTTTGAACCAATGAGCTGCACTGTCTCGTAGCATGTATGTAGCCAGTCTGACCTTGTCTTCACTTGGGCTCTACATTGCCCTGAAGGTTCTCTCCATCTGTCAGATTCAGTACTCGGCAGCTGTAGGGTCAGTGGTTTATTCAAACGATGGTGATGCGTGCCGCATGAACTCTGTCAAAGAGTCTCTGCCACCTCCTAGAGTAGGCTGCTGCTACCACTGCTGATTATGCATCACCAGCATCATCTTTCTCATGATCTTGGTCAAGGTAGTAGGATTTGGCTGTTGCTCAACTTCAGGAGCATGCTGCTGTCCTTCATCATATGATTGAATAGGAGCCTCTTGCTCCTGTTCCATGAATTCTGGGGGTGGGCTTGCAGGCCTTTTGCGAGGTCGCCTTCTACCCCTTGGCATGATCATTGAAACACAGGGACCAATCAGAACTTGAGAACAAGCTACTCTACCCAAACCCACTCTCAGAAAAGCTTTTCACATAATGGCAAAGTTTTAAATTAGAAGGGTGACATCTGACGGTAGCTCTGATGCCACTTTAATCTGTCACACCTCGACCACAAAGACGGGCCCGTTGACAAACTGACCGCATACGACAGTGCTAGGCCCCACCCATTGCAAGGTCTCAGATCTCAAATCTCGTCAGAGTCAATCCCAATAGACAAAACATGGTACAAGAATGCAGAAATACAAACCAAATAACAGTAAATAGAAATGATTCAAGTATGTGCTTCAACAGCCCTGCAGAAACACAAAGTGCCACACTTAACAGTTTGAAACAAGAGTACAATCTCACTCACAGAGGATAGAATTATAGCAAATAGAACTGACAGCTAGAAGGACTAGACCCTAGAAAACCCCTTGCTCGTAAGCTCACTTCTCACCTGTAAGAAAGGGAAAACATATAGTACATGAGCTACAAGAACTCAGTAGAATTGCAACATAACAAAAGGAATACGGGATATCTGTATAAATAAAGTTATACCAGACAGAAATATAGATAATAATCAGAATACAGAAACAATTAGAACACAGAAATAAACATAATACAGAGAATGCGAGAAAAACCAGAAATGCACATCTCTCTGACTAATAAACAGAATCAACAGCTTAAGGTTAGATCTTCGACTGTAAAGTTAGAATAAATAGAATATCAACGGCCGAAGCCGGATCTTCGACCGCAGTCGGAACGGACACACATGTCCGGTAGCGCTACTACAGAAGACATGTACAAATGGCTAGAACTTACTTCTCCTAACTAGGTAATTTGCCACAAATGGAGATGTACTAAAACCACAATAAATTACAGAGTACAGACAGTAAAATACCAAATAAATAGATTGCGACATACTTAAATTAAATAAATAAATAAATAACAAGTACATGATAATAATAATAATAATAATAATAATAATAATAATAATAATAATAAAAGCACCAACTGAAATAATACAAGAATTTCAAGAATAAAATAAATTTCTAAATAATTACATAATTTACCGTGCGCCAAAGATACGGAGTTATACGGGGACAACAGCCTACCTGGTTCTGAATTACGAAGTTGGATTCAACAGAAGCTGTTGGATCTAAACCTCAAGGCCTGAAGTTAAGGTCACACTGACGAGGAGATCCTCCGAACCACCTCAAATCACAGCAACGGCGACGGCCGACGATCGGAGGGAAGTCGAATCTTGGCGAAGAATCTAGCTGCGAGAGCACCCGAGACTAAGGTTTTGGAAGCGTCTCCTTCTTTTCCTTTCTCTCTAGACATGATTAAGCTTTTAAAAAACCCCTAATTTCTGCAAAACGACAACCAAGAAGGACCAAATGTCAAACAAGTGTGGTAGGCATGGTTGGGTATCCAATGCTGTCAATAATGTAAACATTATAGTTTATGTATTAGAGTTTGTTGTCTTCGTAGAATGAGAGTTGGAGTTAGATGAAATATGTAATGGTTGGTGTCTTGAAGCTCCTCGGGTAAGACTGAAATATTTAATTCTAGAAGACCTCAAGATGATGCTTTCTATTTGCTCATAGGATGATTTTCAATGGATCTATAATATTCATTATATGTTCAAAAAATAATAGAGCGGATATGATGGTTAAGGTTGTGAATAGAATGACACAGGGTCCTACTAGGTTATGAATGGCATTGTAAATATGATTTCTATCTATCCTTTTACATCTCAATAATTCTAATCCCTCAAAATTTTTTGTTTCTTTTTGGAAGTGAATGCTATGTATCATGCGTAAACTAAGATGATGATCCTTATAGTGATTTTACTCTTATTTTTAAGTGTTTATACTTATTTGGCCAATAATATGATTGCTAAGCCCCATTATTGTTTATTGTTTTTGTTTCCAATTTCAAATAATTATTTACTTGCATGTATAATCAAAAGTCCATTATCACGAAGAGATCCATTTAACCCTACTACATGTTCCTATTTCATTATAAATTGCTTACTCATGACAATCCAAGGAATTAATTATGAGTAAACAGTAACGCTCACAACTCCATTCATCGTCACACATAATTTAAACAAAATAAAGAAAGAATAACACATCCAAAAAAATCCTATTTCCTAAATTAAAACTAGGGTACAAATGAACAATCAAATATTACTAAATAATTCACTCTAAACAATCTCACAGTCATCACCATCTTTGCATAATAACATCATTATCCCCAATATTGCACAATCGTGAGTTTCACCCGGGCTTCAAACTTCTTGGGCACAAGGTTATGGCGGTCTTGTTTCTTAGATATGGAGGCTTTCTCTTTCTTTATCCACTTGGGCTCTTCCTCTCTCTTTTTTGGTTGGAGCTGCCTTATTTTCTCAAGTGCAGTCGAATCCAAATGCAAATAGTGACAAGAGCGGCTAAAGCATGGTTCAAGCGATTCTTACCCCTCCTATAATATCATCTTTAGCCATTGAAGAATAAACTCCAAGAATCCTTCTTCCTCTCTAATAGGTTATGTGGAAGAGGAAGAGGAGGAGGAGGAGGAGCATAAGAAGAAGAAGAAGAAGAAAGAATGATTTTTAAGAATCTTCGCCTGACAGAACGATGTGGCAGAAGATAAGATTGCAGCTCTCAACTTTTAGGGGCGTTTGGTTGAAAGGAGTAGAATGTGAGTCATTACTGATATTGTGTAAACCTTTGTTTGGGTGTGAAATAATGAGAGTAAGAGAGGAGTGGGTGAGAAGTGAGCCAGGAATGAGAGGATTGCTCATTCTTTGTTGACTCCTTTGGGTGAAATACTAAATTTACCCCTCTCATTTAATAATTAAAATTATTGAAGCAGAGTGGATATTCTCTTTTTTACACTATGACTAAATAGTTGAATTGAAGGATGTCTTTCTTGAATAGAAAAGAGATTGTGGAGATATTAATAACTTGAGAGAGTCTTTGTTCAATTAAGAAAAAAACAGTGGGTCTTCTTACTTCCCTCTTGTCTTTTCATCTTCAAAATACTATGTTTTAAGTAAACTCCCTCAAGCATTTATGATGATCTGGCATGCATTACATTTAGGGGGCGTTTGGATGGAGCTTTGACCCCCAAAGAATGGTAATGGGACTCCTTGCACAACTCTTATCCCATGTTTGTTTGAGGGGAATGAATAGGACCAAGTAATGGTAAGCCCAATAGTAGAGGAGTCCCATTGATCCCAAATTTGGGGGTAATATGATTCATGTGGGGTAAATTACCTTTTTGCCCATCTATGGTTATTTATACAATAATTATCTATGGTTACTTATTAATTCATTATATATACAATAATTATTAAAGTTAATTGTTTCTTTAACTTAATAGTTATAATAATTTAAATTAATAATAATAATTATTTAAAATTATTTAAAATTCAATTTGATAAATTATAACGAATAATAATTATTCGTGTTTTAATTATACTTATACAATAATTATTAAAGTTAATTTTATAATTTAACTTAATAGTTATAATAATTTAAATTAATAATTATTATTATTTAAAATTATTTCTAATTCAATTATTTAAATTATAACAAATTAATAATTATTCATATTTTTAATTATGCTTATAGGATATTTATTTGTAGTTTCTTATTAATTCATTATCTTATATGATACTTACAACCATTAATTAACTAAAGGGCATATAAGTAATTCACACAGTTTCTCTCTCATACTTTTCCTCATTCCCAATACACATTCCTTCAAACCAAAAATTGTTTTCTCATTCTCTCCTTCTCATTCACCCTACTTCCATTCCCCCCATTTCCATTCCCCCATTCCCATTCCGTGATCCAAACGCCCCCTTAGTTTTTATCATCTTTTACATCTACATAATTTTTAGAATTACAAGACTCATTAATCTGTCTAACCATGAATTATTCTTTAGGAAAGAATTTATAAAATGCTTAATTTACTCAATTGAACAAAAAATAAAAACTATATCCACCAAATCTACCAAATTGTTCTTTTCAGAATATATATATTAACTTTCTAATATAGCATAAACTCTCAAAATATATGAAAAAAAGTGCGTTCTATTCTTAAATTTACCGTCATAAATAAATATATTTAAAGTGTTTGTTCTATAATATGATTCAATAAAAATATCTTAGACAAACTTTTACAACATATTATCTCCCAGTTGTTCTCCTTAGTTCGTTAAATCTTGTGCTTATATATGTTGACATCCTAATAATTAATAGCAAATATATATATATATATATATATATATATATATATATATATATATGGCACATTCATGTAAATTATTATTTTTATACCTTTTAAAATTGAAAAAAAAAGAACTTAACTCTTATAAACAAATGCCCAGTCAAGTTTGAGATCAACCTACTTTTCCATAATTACTCTCAGATCTAATGGTGTCTATTCAAACGGACAAGTAATGAATGCTCATTAGGTCAATCATTTTTAGAATATATATTTGTCTATTATTTAGCCAACTGGTTTGATATAAATTATCCTTTCAAAAATTTGAGATCTAGCGTTTATTTGTAGGCCTATGCATTGAACTTAAAATTCAATGGATCCAATGCCTAACCTGAAACTAATTAAAATAAGTAAAACTTCAGGCTTGACCGTTTGCAAGCAGGCATGCATGATGAAAGCCAAAAGTAAAGTGTCTGGGTGATTGCACTCTCAGGAGGAAAAGCTATTTAGAGTCCTTTGCGTATCATTCATTCATTATTAAAGAGTAGAAGAGTAACAGCCATCAATTCCATGATTAGGCCCATTCCATTGCAGAAGTTAGAGATCATTGAAGAACTAGGAAAAGTAATTCCGTGCTTGATACTAATTTCAAAATCAATTATCTCTTTGTCCTACATGATTGCTTGGCCGTTCTGGGTGGTGCATGACCAAAAGGTTTAGTTAATTTATATAAAATCCAACATAAGGAAGAGGAAGGTAACCACCCATCCTTGTTGCTTTATTTCCTAGACTTCCTATCAGTCCATGTTTTCTTACAAAATGCTTTTTGTTATGATAGGAAATCAAGCCATGCAACAATCTTGAGGGTCAACTCAAACAAGACACCTGACAAGTTGGATTGATGAACAACTATGTTTACAACCAACAATAAAACAAGATTGAGAAAATTGGGGGAGTTGTTGGTGAGTAGACCAAGGAGACATGATTAAGGAAATTGGGGGAGATGCTGGTAAGCAGATTAAGAAGAATGATTGCCATTCCTTAGATTATGCATGCATGTATGGGAAGCATAAATATACACAATTTAGCTATAAAAGGAGTTATATCATAAGAAGGAAAGGCACTGAATGCGACTTTTAATGTTTCCCCTAATTCCTTCATTCTGTTCCTCCCACTAAGACTCATATATAATATCAGGTTAGATTGTCCTAAGTTTATTGGCTTAGACCCCCATGGTGGATATTCCAAGTACAAGAGTATTTTCATTTCTGCAACGATCCTAATGAGTAACGCTTCCCATTGGTTTCCTTTATGGTTGACAGAGAGGCGTTTGAGTGGTCTTGCTAGATGAAAAATAAGAATTTGTTATACTCATGGACAAAATATACTGAGGAGATCAAACTTTGTTTTGATTCAACTTATTTCAAAGATTTCACCACACAACTATCAAAGACAACCATGTTACAATGGTGATCTCCTACCAAGCCGAATATGAAAAATTATCGACCAAGGTGTCTGGCTTCTCAAAACTAATGCTTATCTCAATGTTCGTTAAAGGTCTGAAATCTTAGTTGCGTAGAGGAGTCCAGATGTCCATGCCGGCAACACTAGCAAGTGCTTTTGCATTAGCTTGTGAAGGTGAAACAAAATGTATAGAAGTGCAAGCAGATCGCTATTCTCGCAAGATTTTGTAATGGCAGACACATCACAACCATATCACTCATACTCCACAATCACCTGCAAATATTACAACAAAATCACCCAAACTGATATCCCATACCTTATGTCTTTTCTCCATCCCATCAATATAAGCCAAATATTTCCAACCATCTTTACCCATTAGGAAATAGACATCAATTGAAATGCAAGAAAAATGTGAGAAAGGTGTTTGTTACAAAGGTGATAAAAAATGGTCGGGCAAAATTATAAGTGTCGCTTTCTAATTTTGTTTGGATCCGATGACAACATGGATGACCAACCCTTCCCTGCTTAAGATGAAGTGGAGGACACAGTCATATGTGGTGATATTTCATCTCTCAATACTATGGTCAGACCAAGACTCCCTTTAGTGGGCACTATCCTTCGAGATTTAGTAGAAGTATTAATTAATGGAGGAAGTATTCATAACTTAGTTCGACCAATATTAGTAAAAAAGTTACAGCTACCTATAACTCAAGTGCAACCATTTCAGGGTAACGGCAATTCCTTGGCATTTCATTAATCAATGGAGGACGTATTCATAATTTCATTTGATCAATATTAGCAGAAAAGTTATAGCTACCTATGACTCAAGTGCAACCACTTCGGGGTAATGATAATTCCTTGGCATTTCACTAGTCTTGCAATACTACCCCTCTAGAGCTTTAGATGCCCAAATTTTGATCGACCTTTTCGTACAATTGATTCATGGACCAGATATTGTGGTAGGATGGCTACCAGCGCTCGGCAATGACTATGCCAAACTGATTATGAAGTTTCGGTGGAATGGATAGAAGCTATTTTTGCAGGGTGACCAACCCGTTCAAGTCAAAAGAACATCCATCAATCATCTGGGAGCCTTATTTCAAGCTGAACAGTTGTGCAATCTTAGGATACACACTTAGTAAGGAGTCTGATTTCCAATTTTAGGAAGACATCCCACATCTAATATTGGAGGTATTACCCTAGAATGAACAGTCTTTCATTCACTAAAAAGACTTCAACGTCAATAGCTAATTGACCACATAATCGATATAAGGAAGAATGGCTCATATTGCTTTTGCATCAATTACTGAGCAATGAACAAACTTACAGCCTGTAACCATTGTCATATCGCTACTGCTGATGAACTGATAAGTGCTAATTTATATACTTCCCCAATGCGATGTCATGTATTTATGCTTGCCTTCAAGGTTATTTTTAGACTATTTTTCTAGGCTAATATACATGCATCTTAAGCCAAAGAACAAAATTGAGAGTGAAACAGAGCAAAATTTGAACAATGGAGAGTATCTAGAGATATATGGCTAAGTACACTTCCTTGCACTTTGCCAGTGCAACTTTAGGGTTTGAGTCAGAAACAGCCAGAGAAATACACTCCATGTACATGCCCATGTACATGACCTTGTACTTATATATTGAATGATTACAAGCCCATTCAACCTCCCAATACAGGGTAGAATGAAATCATAAGAGTTACATGGCCAAATTAAAGGCTGTGTACTATGCCCGTGTAACTCTGGGGTTAGTATAATCTTAAGAGCATTGAGCCGCAACCTCACATACATGGCCGGATATATGGCCATGTACACGCCCGTGTACTTACTCGATTTCTGGGCGTATAAAAGGTTTTGGGGAAAAAGAAGGACGGATCTTTGGACCTTTTTCGGAAATACTGACTGTTAGGGTTCAGAGCACTAGAGAAGACGAAAAAGAAGACTGTGGACGCTGAGGGAATGGCGTCCAATGGCGATTACATCGATCTTGATTGATTCTAAGCGTCATTGCCACTAGCAGGGGATTCTCTCTCATGGATCTTGGGTTTTACTCTTGTATTTCTTGCTTTGCATTGAATAAGACTTCAATGGAGGGCTAACTTCTTTAGGAGTACGGATTTGATGTAGTTTTATTCATACTTCTATGTTGCTTTTAATTTAGATTTCTTTTGGTTTGTTGGATTGGTTTATGTTGTTTGAAGTTGGTTTAGTGTATCGAGAGAGGCTCTGCCTTTATGTTTTCACAAGGTATCGAGAGATCCATGGGAGGAGATCACACATAGACGAATAGTTTCATTGACGTGCGCTAGAGATAGGGCATCATGTACCTTCCGATTAGGATAGTCGTAGTTCATTTCCCATTCTTGACATGGAATTCCTAGAGCTCTATGCAATCTTGTGAAAGTAGGTTTGAAAGAGATTTTGACCTATCGTAACATGGGTTTAGTTGTTGAGGGGTATCGAGAGAGTACTTAACATAATCTTGAATTTTGTCTGTCCAACAATCCTTAGACCCAATATTAATTAAGTTCAATTACTTTTCTCTAATCCAAGCGAAATCATATCCGAACACTTGTCTCATCTTCTGATTCAATCACTCTTAGAATTGCTTTTCTAGCCAATTGGTATTTTTCCTTACCTTCTTATAAATCGGCATTTTGCACTTTGATTTTAGGTTAGATTGAGTCATTAGGATTAGTACTATTGTTCTCCAATCCCTATAGATATGACAACCCATTTTCTCATCTCACTATGAGTTGATGACCCTTATACTGGCGGTATAAGGTTGCGTAGCACACACATCAAGCATCATAAACAATTCGATGAACTAGGGGAGGCACAATTCTTTTTCAAATTGGATCTGATGACAGGATATCATCAGATTTGCATGGATAACAAAGACATGTACAAAACTGCTTTTCTTACTCATAAGGGCCACTTTCAGTTTCTTGTCATGTTGTTTGGATTGTTAAATGGCCCATCCACATTTCAAGCCATGATGGATTGCATATTTGGGTCATACCTAAGGAAATTCACCATAGTTTTCTTTGATGATATCCTCATATCCAATTTAAAGTTGTAGTTTCATGTCCAACATTTATACCTCATTCTTGAGATGTTGAAAAAACAGGCTTTTTATCTCAAGCAGACTAAGGGCGTGTTCATTTAGGCGTAAGTGGGAGGAAGTCAGGAAGTGGGGGAAGTGGCACTTCCTTGAAGTGCCCTGAAGTGGTGGAAATGATATGACTTCCGCTACTTCTTGTGTTCATTTTCCAGGAAGTGTTTTCATGAAGTATTCATTTTTCCACTTCTGGTGTTCATTTTGGTATAAGTGGTGTAACTTCTGAAGGGCCTTTGGAAGTGGAGGAAGTGAGCTTTATAAAAAACTCACTTCCCCCACTTCGGTGAAAAAAGTACCGAAGTGGGTTTTAACTAAAACCCACTTCAGTCTGAAGTGGGGAAAGTGGCCACTTCCCCACTTCAGAGGAAAAGAACATCAGAAGTTAATATCTACATTTTCTTACGCCCAAATGAACACGCCCTAAATGTTCTTATTGCACGACATGCATAGGCTATCTTGGGGCATATAATATCTGAAAGAGGAGTCCACATTGATTCAGAGAATATAATAGCAATGCAAAAATGGTCGAGATCGTCTAACTCCAAATAGCTACATTTTCTTTGGCCTTACAGGTTATTATTGGTAGTTTATTAAAAACTACTCCCAAATTGTAGTGCCACTCATAGATCTCTTGAAGTAGGATTCATTCCAGTGGCCTAAAGGAGCCAAGAATGTCTTCTACATTGTCAAAGACACAATGTCCATAATTCCATTAACCCGGCTTCACGACTTAACCAAAAACTTAATGGTTGAGATTGATGCATCCATAACCGGGATAGGAGCGACACTCATGCAAGTGGAGCAGCCCATAGTTTTTCTTATCAAACAATTGTGACAACGAATGTAGGCATCATCAACATACCACCGAGAGCTTCAGGCCATTTTCGAAGCAATGCATAAGTGTAGACTATATCTTTTGCAAAGACCCTTTGTCATTAGGATAGCTTAGTGAAGTCTTAAGTAGTTGTTTCAACAACTTATCCGAGCAACAATAATATGTCCTCAAGTTGATGGTGCACTAGTTCATGATAGAGTATAAACCTAGGGGAGTAAACAAAATGGTTGATGCTCTATCATGACAACAAGAAGTTGTTGCACCACGAGCTTCAAGAAGAAAAACTTTCTAGCCAAATCTAAAACAACTCCATACTTAGATTGGAAAAGGAAAGACACCAACGATTCTATCAATTAGGAATGGGTTTGTGCTATACAACAAATGGTTCTACAGTAGCGCCCATTCACTACTCGAAGGACACATTCTACAGGAATTTTACTTGACCCCAATGGTTGGGCACACTGGTGTGAAATGTACTTTTATCCATTTTGTGGCAAATTTTATCGGCGTGGGAGCATGTCACAATGTATCTCATGCGATATTGAAAATTTTGTGGCATTATGCAGTGTTTATCAAACAACCAAGTTCACCATGCAAGCCTAAGCAAGATTGCTGCAACCATTATCGATTCTAATAATAGTTTGGGAGCATGTCATAATTCAGGCTTATCATTTGGAGTAAGATCCACAAGTCGACCTAAGGCAACCTCAACCTAATACAAAATTAATGTTTGATAGGCCTGTCCAAGCCCAATCCAAACAAATCTTGGATTGGATATGGATATCACTTTTAAGTGATGAGCTGTCCACTAGAACGGTTCTTTTGGACTTTTTTTTGCTAATCCAACTTTCCAGCCCATGAGTCGGGTGATAAACGTCTAAATATACGTATTTTATACGTATTCATTTGTATTATTTTATTATCTTTTTGATGACTCGATGCCCTTTTTATGGTCTAAATCCCTTTATTTTGTGTTGCAGACCCTAAATAAGCCAAAATGAACGCAAGAACATATTTAGGAAGAATTCGACACCAAATACGACGTTTTTGGGCTTCTTCACTGTAGCAGACTGTAGCGGAATCACTGTAGCAGGGTACTGTAGCACAGAGGTGAAATTTTCTGCGAAACTTTCTGGATGCCTCACGGGCAACCTCACGGCCGTGAGGTAGCCTGTGAGGAGACGCGACTTTCACCCTTTTCAAGGATTTTAGGGCATTCTAACGGAGAACTTTTGCCTTTTCTTGGAGCTCCACACCTACACTCCAGATCTGACCAAGAAGGAGAGTTTAGAGGGCATTTCCACCGAGGAATCGGCGAGGAGAGCGCGATTTTGTGCGGGATCTACTTCTAGGGCTTCAAATCTTGAGGTTGAAGACGACGGGAACCCACCCCTTCGAGTGGCGTCTTTGGAAGCTTCTTCGACTTTTATCTTTGGAGGAAGGTCTTTTATGTTTAGTTTAGTTATTTTCATGCTTTTATTCATGTATTTTGAGACTATGAGCAACTAAAACCCCAAGGTCACCGGATATGGGTGAACCTTGGGGTGAACTTGTGATGTTTGGATGATTTGGTTTAATTCATGCTTGTTAGCTTGTTTGTGATTCATGTTTGGTGTTTTTGAATGCTTGGGTATGCATGAGAACTCTGTGTATCCATACTTAGCCAATACTAGGTTGCATGACCATTGCCCTAGTATTAGACTCACCAAGCTTGGAAGGGAAATACGCACAAATACGCCGTGACCATCGGGTATTTGTACCCCTCCAATTCTAGGGTTAATTACTCATGTGTGATTCAACCTTAGTTTGAGAAAACCATCTTGCCCTTTGCAATCGTAGGAGGAATTGTACGGGTAGAGCCCGTATTCAATACTCGTATCGGATTAGGGGTCAATTGCCGTGACCATCAGGTTGACCTAATCTAGGGTTTTCTCGGTCCATCAAGCCACTTGCATGTTAATCCAACATCCTTCGCACTTTAGTAACCCCGAGGGGATCCTTATCCGTGACCATCTTCTTACCCTGATTTTCCTCCCGTTTAACGCCCTTGGTATTTAGTAGTTTAAGTGCTTTTGTTTTACTTCTTTACTTTCTCATTCCAAATCTCAAGTCTGATCGGCTAGACAACATTGCAAAAAGGAAATAAGAATAGATTCTCGGGCCCTTGGGAATACGACCCACTCGTGCTTGCGAGAGTGGTTTATTACTTGACGACCCCGTGCGCTTGCGGGATCACCACCATCGGGACATTGGATTTATTATTCAATATTTTTATTATTAATTTAAAGATTGATAATAAATTAAACCAATTGGTTTAACCTACTTGGTTCTTGGGAAGGTAGCCCTTGGAGTCTTGATTCTTGCAATTTTAAAATATAATTGATATAGTTTAATACTTGATAATGATTCTGAAAAATTTATAATACTTTATTGTCCTTTAATTGTAAATCATATGTGATATAAATAATTTTCATAATCAATGAATTGAATCTCAAAATTTTTATTTTTCTTCTTCTCAATGTTCTTCATCTACATCCTCTTTAGGTTTTTATTAGGTGGTCAACTACCACTGAAATTTAAATATTATTCAGTCGTTTTTAAATTAAGACTGATTCTTCATACAATATTAAGCCCAATGATTTAAAAACTTGTATTAATTAGAATGATTAGAATCTTTTAATATTTTGGAATAGTGAAAATTGTGTTAAAATACTTATTTGACACTACACCTTATGGCTATGGCTCGAAGTATACTAACCATCCAAGTTTTAGCAATAGCTTCATAGCTGACTTTTAGTGCAGGTGGTAAAACTATATTAGAAACAAAGAGTAGCTTTGAACTTTCAACAATGAAAGCACTAATGTGCGTTAAAGATTGGTAGTTGGCAAATTAAAGAATGCGTGAAGCTCAAAAAATTGGAACATAGAAGGAAGAAATGCAAAAATTAAGTTCATGTAGAATGAAATTTAAGGATTATAGTTCTTCCAAAGATTAATTTTTATTTTTTTTAATATCTTTTGTTGTATCATTATAATTAGAGAAAATGCATTAACAAATAAGTAGGTTTCAACCTAGTTGGGATGCACATTTATTGTAATGTTGCAATATGTTTCTCAAATAAAAAAGTAAGAATACTAATCATCTAATAAAATTATTCGTTTTTATTTTATATTTATTTTTATTTTTAAATCATCACATAATTTAATTAAGTTAAAGAAGAACACAATGAGCCTATCCAAACCCAATCGAACGGGCCAATCCTACCCCAATCCAATAATTGATCCAACTAGCCAAGCCCATGAGTTGGGATATGGACTTCATATTTTAAAGTTTGGCCGGTTCAACTCACCCCAAATTATTCATGAGGTTTGTTAGATCAGGCTTGGGCTAAGCGTGGACCTTAAATTCTTTTGTTCAGGTTGGCCAGGCTCAGCCCAATGGCGAGAGTGAGTCAATAGATTTCATCACCGTTTTGCCATCATCCAAAAAGGAACTCCGTAATTATGTTGTTATGGATAGATTAGGGAAATACTCTAACATTGGTGATCTATCCCACTTTGATGCACCAAAGGTGGTCCAGATTTTCATTAACTTTGTTGTAAGATTTCATGGCTTTTTGAACTTGTTGTTTAAGACCAAAACCCTTACTTCTGGTCAGCCTTTGACGGATCAAAGGTTGGTCAATGAATAGCATCCCCATTAAACTAGAGGTGTGAGGCTGATAAAAGTGCCCAAATAACCACAATATTCACCACTTTCAATTGAAAACAAATTGTAGTGGAAATTCTTGTATTCCGTATGTACATGTTCTTGCGGCTCAAATGAGTAATCTTGTTCATATCGCTATAGCTGGGTCCTATTACCCAAAACGGAGGTAATTGAGGGTGCTTTCACTATCACTTGGATGCTTAAAACATAACAAAACCATGAAAAGACTCTTCCCTTCTTTGTTGAAAGTGTCACTTGTCAGGTGGCATAGTGTCTTAGAAAACTCTCGGATCTTGATAAAATCACTATATCTAGCACTGAGCAATTCCAAAAAAATTGTTCAACGAGACGTTGACAAGTGGTACGAAAGAAGAATTTACCCATGTTTCCGGGTACCAACAAATATGGTAAGGAAAGAGGTATAGGATGCAAAGTCTCATTCAATAATATGTTTTGGGGTATGTATTTTCGTGTTAGGAGCAAGCTACTTCTTTTAGTCCAGAGCTTTTTCTTTCGCCTAAAGAGCTGCCTAGTGATACCTAGGTTGTAGAATATCCGATCGTTATCTCCTTGCACTGCTATCACCGTTTGTAGGATAGATGGACACCTTATCTACATGAGTACAGTACCTACATAGTATATTGTTATTTGCACATTCATTATAGTGTTCAGACTCATTGGCCTTCTAGAATCCGGGGAGTTCAATATTCATAGTCAACTTTTGGTTAGAATTTTTCATGTTTGCTAGCGCCACACTAAAGTGTAACACAATCTACCACCCTCAAATGAACAGGTCAACAAAGGTAATTGATAAGTGTCTAAATGTATGTATTTATACGTTTTATTCTATTACTATTTTGCATGTATTTTGATGCGTTGATGCCCGTTTGACGTTTAAATTGGTTTTATTTGTGTTACAGGCCTTGAAGAATCCAAAATGAGCTCAAGAACGTATTTGAGAAGAAATCCGTATCAAATACGATGTTATCGAGCTTTCATACTGTAGAAGGATACTGTAGCAAGTTACCTGTAGCAGCTACTATAGTATGGCACTGTAGCACCGAAATGGAATTTTTCTGGAAAAGGCTGGGAGCCTTGCGGGCAAGCTTGCACCAGCAAGGAAGCCCGTATGGATGCACGAAAAGTTGTTTTTAAAGGAAAAGTTAGGCATTTGAAGAGGACTCTTCTACAACCTCTTCTTCTCTTCTTCTTGGGCCGCCGTCCCATCATTACATTCTTCACCAAGAGGGAGGCAAACATCGGAGGAGGAGATAGGGGGAAGATCTAGAGCTTCAAAGCATCGTTTGAGGAGAGATCTCGGCGACATCGACGATCTTCTTCCATCCAAGGCAATCCAAGGCTAGAGGGAGTGTTCTTTGCTTTTCTTTATGCTTGTTTGTTCATTGGATTTGTATGAGTGTTCCTCTTTCATGAGGAACTAACTTGTATATGATTTGGGCATGATGAACCCTAGAGTAGCTTTGTTGTAATTATGGATGATAATCATTTGTGATTTAGTGTTGGAGGTTGCATTGCTTTTATAAGAATTTCTATGGTTTGTGATTCTCTCTATGTGTGCTTTACTGTCTTGGACCGCATGAGAACTCTGCTGTTCAATTTCTAGGTTGTACTTGGAGCGTGACCATCGCCCTTGTACTAGACTCACATAGATTGAAAGGGATTCATGTACCAATACGCCGATGGATTCGGGTATTAGGTACCCCTCCGAACGTTAGGCTTAGACCCAGAAGAGTGCCTACTACTGATAAGGGATTCCCTGAGCTCACTGTAATCGTAGGAGAAATTGACCGGAAGGAATTCCGGTCAATACTCGTATGGGATTAGGGCTAATCACCGAGGGATTCGGGATTAGCTTAATTTAGGAATCTCCCAATCCAAACCACCATCACAACACATCATCCTTAATTCGGGCTTTAATGACAACCCTAGGGGGATTCTCTGTCCAAATCACGCCTTCCCCAGTTCGTCCGTCCCTTTAATGCTTATTTGGCGTGTAGTGGTAGCTTTAATCTTTTATTCTTAAATTTTAGTAGATGTACTATTCACCAATATCGTTAGGCTAGGAAAACCTGTAGTCTATTTCTCTAGCCATTGTTTTCTTATTTTTGTACATTCTACTTTATTTTCCTTTTTTCTTCTTATTTTTTTTATTTGACTTTGTTCTTTGTTTTTTATTTTGTGCGAGGTATAATTTTCTGAGCCAATGCATGGAGGTTGTTATTTGAATGATCAAGATTCAGCTTTAGCCGCTACTATAGATGCACTTGAAGAAAGGCTGAACAAATTTATTGCCCAGAGATCACTTCAGAGCAGTCCATACACAAACTCATACAATTCATATTGGGGTACACCGAGTCATTTTCGTGGACAACAACTGGAATGCCCCTAAAATGGGATCCCAATTTGCGCCACACCTCAAGGGTGGTGGTACAAGCCTCCTCCAAGTCCTCAGCCTCAAAAGCAGCAATGTACTACAGAGGATGTACTTGCAAGATTTATGGTTCAAACAGAAAGAAAATTTGCTGCCTTTGACACTGCACTTTTGGAGGTACAAACTTCTCTTCATAGGGTGGAGAAACAAATGGGAGATCTTTTCAAGGTATTGGCTGACCTACCACCAGCTCCTGGACCAATGAGTGAAGTCCCATCTTAGAATAATCATGAAGAAGAAGAGAGTAAAAATGAAAAGGAGGTGAAAGATGATTGTGGTGTAGTAGAAGATGAAAAGGGAGAAGAAGTGGCACCATTACTACTGGAACAAGCTCTCTACATGGAAGTTAATTTTCATACTGAGTACAAACAAAAAGTGTTTGGGATTGTTGAAGATGTGGGTAGAAGACTGATACCATTCAAGAACCCACCTATGCCCAGCCAAAAAGTGTTTGGACAATTCCCAACCAAACATTTTTCCTTGGAGACCAAAACATTTTTTTGTGGGCAATTATAGTTTGTCGAACTAACGTTGAGAAACGAAATGTGGAGAGGATGTTAAAGCCACCCAATAACCCACCCATGCCAAGATTAACAAATTCTCAACCAAACCTATTTCCCTGGAGGCCCAAACAACTTTTCTGGGCATTTCAAGCACCTCTGATAACGGTTGAGGAAAATAATGCGGGTAGAAGATTAAAGCTGTCTAATAACCCACTCCTGCTATGTTTGGATAATTCTCAACCGAAGTTATTTCCATGGAGGCCCAAACATTTTCTTGGGGTTCCTGAAGAAAACTTGGTCGGGGCCGACGAAGAACCGGGGAGGAAGCTCAAGCCATCTAAAAATCCTCCCAAATTGAAATTGCATAATGCCCGACCGAAGCTTTTCCCATGGAGGCCAAAATTTAATTCATGCATGACCTCCATCCTAACATCATCTCGGCATGTATGTTTCGTAGTTTTGGGTAACTCTTATGCCACTTCTGGCCGGGATGAACACACCGTCTTCAAACCTCCATGAGGTAAGAAAAAGGTTCGTCGAGCTAGTGACGTTAAACAAGCGCTTCTTGGGAGGCAACCCATGTTTTAAATTCTTTGTGTTTCAATTTTTCGTACTCGTGTTGTTGTTTGTTGTGTTTGTGGCTTTCGTTTTCATTTTTGTGTTGTTTATTTGATCCATGCTTGTCTTAAATTTTAAGGGTTCGTTCATTTATTCGGTTTAGTTCAAGTGTGTTTAATTGTATATTTCGGCGAGAAGATGTTGTATATCCATTTTTTCTTGAAGTTACAGGGGAGACCATGCCGAAATTTTGAATTTTCAGGACCTTACGGGCGTCTAAACGCCCACAAAAGGCATGGTAAAATGTCTAGGGAGCCTCGTGGGCGCCTTCGCGGCCGCGAGGAAGGCCGCGAGAGCCCCAGCGTCGCGGGCCGAAAGGGGCAGAGCCCCTTGCGGGCGAACGAGAATGGATAAGAGGCTCATGGGATTTACGTGATAGGGTGGATGGCTATATTGCTGGGAGCAAACTCCAGGCAAGGCTGCCTGCCTTGCGGGCTGGGAGGCTTGCGGGCGCCCATGCGCCCGCATGGGCACCCGCAAGCCTGGGCAGCTCCTTAAGTGGCTGCCCTCCCTTCTCTCCCCTCTCGTTCCCTTTCTTCTACCCTTTCTCCCTCTCGATTTCTCCTCTATTTTTCTTAGTTTTTTCTTCGTTTTTCCTCCTCTAAACCCCTCTCCTACCTCTAGCAACTTCAATTTTGTAAATTTTTTGAACTTCTACCGCCTTTTTTGCCGATTACCAAGGACTTGGACTTTGAAGCCCTAAATCAAGGTTTGCCCTCAACTTCATTTTTCTTCTTGATTCTTCATGCCCGGGTGCAATAGTCTTTGGCATGGTGTTGAAATAAAAAACTTGCACAATTGTACTATGGCCCATTTAAGGTGCTAAAACTAGTGGGCAAAGAAGCATACCATTTACAATTGCTAAACCATGTCAAATTGCACCCGGTTTTTCACGTTGCGTTGCTTAAGCCATACTAAGGTGATGTAGTGGAGTTAATTTCAGAGGTTTTAATGGAATTCATAGATGAAAAAACAATTTCAACGCCGGAGGCTATGTGTGGGTCGTGCAATATGCTATCAAATGGCAAGGCTGAACAACAAGTGCTTTCTTGATGGAGTGACGAGGGACTTGTGAATGCTACATGGAAACACAATACCAACATCACCTCTAATTGTTCTGATTTACACTTTGAGGACAAGGTGGTTTCTAAATTATTAGGGGATGTTATGATAGAAAATCCAGTCATACAACAATCTCAACGGTCAACTTAAACAAGAAGCCGTACAAGATGAATAGATGATAGCTATGTTTACAACTAATAGGGAAACAAGGCTGAAGAAATTGGGATAGTTAGTTGGTGAGCAAAGTAAGGGGACAAAGTTGAGGAAATTAGGGGGAATGTTGGAGAGCAAATCAAGGAGTGTAAGGGCTTAATTATAATGTTTTACCTTTTGATTTGGAGCACTTATTTTGTTCTCAAGAACATGTATTGTGTTGTTTTGATGCATATTTTTTTTTTCTTATGTAGGACATTAGGAGAGCATAGGGAAAAAGAGGGATGAATTCGGTGTAAATTTGGCACATAGACGAAGCTTAAATGAAAGAATTCATGAGAGCAACATGACCCTAACAAGCGAAGTTGGAGGTTGAAAATCAAAATTATTGACCAACATGATATTGCCACACCCAACCATGTGGTTGTTTAACTAATGGAGAGATCAAAAGTTTCGAAACACCCAAATTTATCCTCATTTCACATGACCTCACACACTCCCTCGTTAAACCGTACTTTCTAGCCCTGAGTTTCTTATAAAGTGCACGGGCATAAGCACGCCCTTGTTTCCTGCCCATGTTTAGACAGAAAAATCTCTCCCTGTTATCCTGTAAAGTGCATAGGGGCAAAGCACGCTCGTGCTTCTGCCCGTGCTTGTGTAAGGATGTCTCTTTTCGGGGTAAAGCACTGTCAAACAGGGCTCTGCACGCTCGTGTTCTGCCCGTGGTTGCTTAGGAGTATATAAGTCCTGAACTTTGAGTTCTAATTCTCTCGATTTTTTTTCTTATTCCTCTTCTTCTTTTGGTTCCCATTACCAATGTTCAAAAAACGGTAGGTGCTAGTCTGGCGGTAAGTCACCTTCTAGCGCCCAGAGAGCCTAGGCGGGGGCCTAGGGGGGCCTAGGCGGTTTTACTTTTTTAGAAAATATATATATGTATAATATAATTTTTAATTCTATATAATACCCAAATAGTATTTACCAACAAGGCAACAACCAAATTAATGCATAACAATCAAATAAGAATACAAGAGCTTCCAGAATCCAAACAACTCTAAAACAAAAACTTATCATAAAAACATACATATAAAACTTAGGCATCTATCACTTTTTGAAAACTTAGGGATATATATATTATTATAGTTTATACAAAATAATATAATTTTTTGATTCCTAAAAATCCAATTAATTAAGCGTATATACTAAATAAAATTAATACCTCTCTGTTCCGCATACATTATTAAAATATATTAAATAACTAAAAAAATTTTAATGGTTACTAAGTTAATATATATATATATATATATATATATATATATCAAAAACTTAAGTCGTAACATAACGACTTCGCCACCTAAGAAAAGTAATGATTCTAAACCTAAGAAAGTTAAACTTAAAAACATATAATTTTAAAATTTTTTATTAAAGCCTCGCAGCCCAACTTAGCTCGCCTAGGCCGCCGCCCAGCCCGCCTAGGCGGTGACTGTGCGTATGTTTTTTAGATGGAAAGCTAACACCGATTTTTCACCATTTTTTCGCAAAATCGGGTTGGCCCGCTACCTTCCAACGGCCAGGCGCCGCCTAGGCCGATTTTTTGAACACTGCCCATTACTTTGGTTGAGAAGAAGGAGCCATTCTTAGACCTTTTTCTCTTTCCTTGGTTGAAGATTCTTGAAGGTAGGCTTCTCTTCTTCCTCTTTTCCCCTTTTTTCATGTTGTTTAGATGAGCATGCTAGCGCTAAGTTTATATCTTCAATCTTAGTTCATTCTTGATGAAGTTGTTGAATTGTTTGGGTTGTTTTTCTTCATTCTTCTTTGTATCCTAACATAAATGTAGAGATCCATGCTTTCTACCTTGTTGAACCCACTTCCCCTTGCCCTTGAAATCGGAGCTACTATAGTACTAAGAGATTCATTGCTAAACCTTGGCATTCTTTGTTGTATTAGGAGTTTATCTCTCTAGGGATCTTTTGGAACCTTTAGAGTGCAAGTTCAAGCTATATCCAAGCTTTGTTAGACTTTCTTGGTTTGTAGCATGAATTTTTTCATGATTGTTTTTTTTTTCTTGTGTTTTCTTGTGGTTTTGAGCCTTGTGCCTGGTGTTGGTTCAGATGGTGAAAGCTCAGCCCGAGGCAAGGAGCCGCGTAGGAGTAGCACCGTAAATAAGTTGTTCTTCTCTATTCGTGAGTGGGATTTTGATTGCACAATACTAGTTAATTTTATCTAAATATATGTATACTTGTTTTTAATGAAAACTTTCGATTTTATCATGTTGTATTGATAATTTAATCGCTTGAAAGGATTTCCATGTTTTGTATTCGGAAATCAAAACTCTTATCATTAGATTAAATGATTAATGCCATGCTGCTATATCTGGTTGATTTGAATTGTGGAATTTCCTGCATATGTTACACTCCTTGATTTAGCTTATACAAATATGGTGTTTATAACCGATATATGAACATTTGTCCTAGACAATGACTCTGTGAAATGATTTACATGCTCATTTTTGAAACATTTCGTGATGTTTTGTTGATAATCCGATTGGAACCCTCCTGCTGCAGTGGGAGGGTCCCTACGGTCTAACCGTTAGAGGTGGTGTAGTGGACTCGGCTGATCTGTCCACATCATGTGGTGCGTAAACTGACGACTGGACAAATATAGGGAGTCCGGAGTCACCATAAGGCCCCGGTGGGTCAACATCAAGGATATGAGTGCCTTGGTGGCTCTGAACTTAGCTACGACCACGGCTAAAGTTTAGAGAAATTTCTGGACCACTTATAGATTATTCGGATTGGAAATCTCGCACTTTGGGAAAATAAGTTTTTATGCTTAAGAAAAGGTTTTGATGATGTACATTGTGTTTTATGATTTTAAAGAACTTGAAACTTGCTATTTATGAGTTGTGTCTGTTGAAACTTTATTTGAGCAAAGTATTTTTACAGAGCTATACATGTTTTCCTGATACTTATATATATATATGTACAGAAACGTTTTGGACTATATACATATTACTACACGAACTTCTATTATCGATTTATGGATTATTTTGTATCCCTTAGAACTGTGCTAACCAATTCACTGAGTGACTTTAATACTCACCATCTCCATTCTCTCCAAGCTCTAGCTAATAGTGGTGGTGCGGCGGACTGAAGTGCTGAGCATTCCCCAGCTTTCTATCTCCTTCCTTATTTAATGTATGCTTCTTCTTGATCATACGCATTGTATAAGGGCATGGATCCACTAGCGTAATCGACACTCTCAAGCATGGTTGTTTGTTTATCTGTTTGTTTGAAACCTTCATTGTATTTATTACAAACCTGTAATCAGGCTTTGGCGAAGTTGTTTCCTCTGTGTACTCTTGCTTTTATTTTAGTATATTTTGAATTTGCCAACACTGTTCAGATATGTTATTTCCAAGTTGTGGTAAGCATTACGGCAACCCGAGGGTTGAGTGGCGTAGGTATCCCTCCTCGGGTTGTTATGACTGTTGTCGCGTGCCGGTCCTGCGGAATAGGGCGTGACAAGGAGTCACCGTTGAAGCGATTCTTGGCAAAGTCCTTTAGTTCTCATCAAGCATGGAGGGTTTCCATTATTTCTTTGAGGAGATTGAGGGAGTCTTTCCTAGGTTCTCACTATAGGAAAAAACCGTATTTGCGACACATAAAAGTGTCGCAAATTTGTTACATATCTTGCAACAATTTGTGACAAAAAAACTAAAACGTCACCTTACATATCAAAATGTGTTGCAAAAAAAAAAGACCATTAGTGAACGTCACAAACTGTGTCACAGAATTCCTTGGCCAAGAGTACTTATCATAAATAAAGCATGTAAGTTAATTTGCGATGTATTTCGCGACACATTATTTGCAGCAACGTAGGCTCATCGCAAAATGTGTCACAAAAATTAAACAATAAAAAATTATATTTCTCCTAACCAAAAACTGTGTTTTGATTTATTGGTAAACGTAATACAACTCATCCTTGTTTACCTTATTTTTAGCTCTCTATCTTCATTCTTCTTCACTTTCTTCATAACTTTTGAAGATTTCTTTACAAATCAAGGATGACAACTTGATAATAGTGATTTCAAAACTTTATTATTGGTGACTTAAGTTGGTATGCCTCTCTCTTTCTTCTTCTCACTCTCTAAAATTTGGTTTTAGAGTTTGCTTGTATTTAGTAATTTTGAGATGAGTTGAGCTATGAGTGTTGCATTAATTGACTTATGTTGTATATCATTGTTTGAAATTAGTTATGATTGTTTTGATTTAAGTTGGTATGTCTTTGTCTTCTTTTCATTCTCTAAATTTTGATTTTAGGGTTACAATGGAGTTTTTAGCAATTTTGTGGTGATTTGAGTTATGAGTGTTGCATTAATCGACTTATATTATTTATTATTGCTTCAAATTAGTTATAATTGTTGTATTGTTGTATTAGTTTACATTATTTATTGATTTTATATAAAATGGGATGGTCTCGATGTTTGAAATGTTTTTTGGGATATTTTGCAACACGGTATTTTTTTTTGTGTCGCAAATTTTTCTGTTTATTTAAAAAATATTATTTGTGAGACATAAAAGTGTCACAAATTTGTGATAAATTTTGCAACAATGTGCAACAAAAAAATAAAACTAGCATACTTCGAACCAATGTCGCAACATTTCAGGTCTAAGGTCATGATGACAAAATGTTACAATGTGTTGCAAACTTCCAACCTATTTTGTTTGCCGTTCAAAAATGTTATTTATTTGGAATTATTTGTGACATGTTTTACAATATATTTGAGTAAATATATTATTATAATTTTTTTATAAATCCTAGATTACCAACGAATTTTGGAATTTATTTGAATTCATTAAAATAGAGAAAGAAGAAAGACCAGGAGTAATGAATATGAACAGTGGGAAGGCATTAATTAAGCGAGAACCGAGGTGAAGAACTGAAGGACGGTTTGGTAAATGGGCATGTCTTCTAATTTTTTCCCTTATAAATAGAGGCGACTGGACGGCACTATCAAACCCAAAACGCGTTCTCAAACTTCGCCCAATGTTCTTTTCGCTCTGCTCAAGTTTGTGCCAAAGCCTCGGCCTTTTTTGGAAACTCCAAGAGGAGTGATTGGAGAACTAGGTCTGATTCGGGCGCTAGGGATTCGATCCGAGCCCATGTGAGAGCTCTGTTCACTAGGAATGCTTTTCTTTTCACGATGATGGATAGACTTTGTTTGTAGCTAGTATTTATTATGCTTGATAAATAGACTTTGTTTTTAGAGCACAGTTTATTGTTGCAAAATAAGGGAACTGAGTGGAGCAGGGTCGCAGCATAAGTACTTGAAGATGAAAGATAAAGATGATAGACACAGTTTTTTACGTGGAAAACCCCTAAACAAATCAGGGTAAAAACCACGGGCAAGATAGAAGAATTTACTATAATGGTAAAAAGAGGAGCTACAAGCTTTCTGTTAACAGGGAAAATACCAACTAATTCTCTCCTGTAACAGAAGCAACACAAACTCTCTAAAATATTTTTCCCACTATTTTTCCCACTTTCTCACCCTCACCCTCACCCTCACTCTTCTCTTCAAATTTGAGGCACACTGAGAGCCTTCATGTTTCCTCTATTTATAGGAAGCTCATGGGGTGATTAGTGAGATTAATGATGGGTTAGGTGAAAGATTAGGTGGCTTGAGAGGTTAGGTGAGTTGTCATCTTTGACCAACATTTCTCCCACTTGAAGATGTGATTGATAGTCAATCAGATCTTCACACCATTCTCTCTATCTTGCCACTTGATGTTGCTTACGTCTCTATCAGACCACAAGATGATCGACACCACTGGAACTTGTCGGTGTTGATTGCTTTCGTCAGAAAATCCGCTAGGTTGTCACTTGTATGAATCTTCTGCATATCCACTATTCCTTCTTCCACTTTCTCACGAACGAAGTGGTACTGAACTCTGATATGTTTTGTCTTGGAATGAAATGCTGGGTTCCTTGCATGATGCAAAGCACTCTGATTGTCACAAAATAGAGAAATGCTTTCTCGTTTGTACCCGAGTTCTTCTAGCACCATTCTCAACCACACTGCTTCTTTACTAGCTTGTGTAGCTGCTAGATATTCTGCTTCTGTCGTTGATGTAGCAACGAGTGACTGCAGTTTGGACACCCAGCTTACAGCTCCTCCAGCTAGTGTGAACACATATCCTGTAGTGGATTTGCTTTTATCAAGATCACCTGCATAGTCAGCATCAACATACCCATTCATAGTAAAATCTGATCCCCCATAACATAATGCAACATCTGAGGTTCCCTTTACATATCTGAGAATCCTCTTAACAGTACTCCAATGCTCTCGACCAGGATTCGCCATGTACCGACTTACCACTCCCACTGCATGTGCAATGTCCGGTCTTGTACAGATCATGGCAAACATTAGGCTTCCCACTGCTGATGCATACGATACTCGAGACATCTCTATCATCTCTTCTTCATTGCTAGGACTCATACTTGAGGATAACTTGAAATTAATAAGAAGTGGGGTAGAAATTGGCTTACAATCTTGCATGTTAAAGCGTCGCAAGATCTTCTTCAGATAATTCTTCTACGAAAGCCAAATCTTCTTATTATTTCTGTCTCGGTAAATTTGCATCCCTAGAATCTTGTTTGCTGGTCCCAAGTCCTTCATTTCAAATTCCCTAGCCAACTGTGCCTTCAACTCCTTGATACGATCTTTGTTGGGGCCTGCAACCAACATGTCGTCAACATACAACAACAAGAAGACAAAATCTTCTTCTCCAAACCTCTTGACATATGCACAAGGGTCTGCATTAAGTCTGTTGTATCCAAGGCTCATGATGAAGGAATCAAATCTCTTGTACCAACATCTTGGCGCCTGCTTTAGCCCGTACAGAGATTTGTTCAACCTGCAAACCAAGTTCTCTTTACCTTGTTCTTCAAATCCTTCTGGTTGGAGCATGTAAATTTCTT
This sequence comes from Dioscorea dumetorum, assembly GCA_902712375.1. Taxonomy (NCBI): domain Eukaryota; kingdom Viridiplantae; phylum Streptophyta; class Magnoliopsida; order Dioscoreales; family Dioscoreaceae; genus Dioscorea; species Dioscorea dumetorum. Next base: position 131,347 of record CACTHL010000134.1, read on the forward strand.
CTTCAAGATCTCCATGAAGAAATGCAGTCTTGACATCCAACTGCTCAAGATGCAAGTCGAAAACAGCACATATCGCCAATACTACTCGAACTGTTGTAAGTCGAACCACAGGTGAAAATATTTCATTGAAGTCAATACCTTCTTTTTGAGCATATCCTTTGACCACCAATCTGGCACGATAGCGGTCTACTTGATCATCACCATTGCGCTTGATCTTGTAGACCCATTTGTTGCCAATAGCTTTCCTTCCTAGTGGTAATGATACCAGCTCCCATGTCCTATTTTTATGAAGGGCTTCAATTTCTTCTTGCATTGCTGCCATCCACTGAGATGCATCTGAACTACTCAGTGCTTCTTGAAGCGTTGATGGTTCTCCATCCTCAGTCAGAAAGCAATATGCAATATTCCCTTCCATAATATAGTCAGAGTGCCAACCTGGTATTTTTCTTGAACGAGTTGACCGCCAAACTTCTGATACTTCAGATTCAGCTGGTTCTTGTTCTTCATGCTCTAGTATAGCTTCAGCTTCCTTTTCTACCTGTACAGTAGTAGTCTCCGTGCTTTCATCATTTGCTTGCTCTTGTCCTTTGTCTTCTATGAAGACAACATCTCTCTCGATCACGACCTTGTAGGCAAGTGGGATCCCACGGGCGATACCCCTTTACTCCATCAGCATATCCCAAGAACATACATTTTTCGGATTTTGGATCCAGCTTTGTAGTTTCTAGGGCATTATACATCACATATACAGGACTTCCAAATATATGAAGGTTTGAATAGTCCACTGGCTTACCAGTCCACATCTCCATCGGTGTCTTCAACTCTATTGCAGTTGATGGAGACCGATTTACCACATAGCAGGCGGTGCTGACTGCTTCTGCCCAAAACTTCTTGTCTAGGCCTGCAGCTCCCATCATTGCCCTTGTTCTCTCCAACAGGTTTCTATTCATCCGCTCTGCCACTCCATTTTGTTGAGGAGTGTATGCTGTAGTGAACTGCCTTTTGATGCCTTCTTCCTTGCAAAATTCATCAAATTCTTTACCAATGTATTCTCCTCCATTATCTGTCCTCAAACATTTGATCTTCTCGCCAGATTCAAGCTCTACTCGCGCTTTGTAAGTTTTGAAGACTTGAAACACATCCGCCTTCCTCTTGATAGGATACACCCAGCATCTCCTGGAGTAATCATCAATAAATGATACAAAATAATTTGCTCCTCCTAGGGATGTAACTGGTGCTTGCCACACATCAGAGTGAATCAATTCTAGAATGGCTTTGCTTCTTTGTGAGACCTTGAAGTAGACTTCTCTCTGCAAGAATCTTCATTCCTTGCTCACTCATATGCCCGAGTTTCTTGTGCCATGTTATTGCACGCTTTTCACTTGGACTACTTGCAAGAATCGAAGCTTCTCCTTCTTGCGAGTCTCTCCTTTCAACATATACAAGTTTGCAGCTATCTTGTCTCCTTTCACTAATACAAGCGCACCTCGAATTATTTTCATAATCTTGCTTTGAACTTCAATCTTGCACCCAAGATCATCAAGTTGTCCAATAGACAACAAGTTCTTCGTCAGCCCCTCCACATGTCGGACTTCTTGTATAGTCCGGATCGTGCCATCATACATCTTCAACTTGATGGTGCCAATACCAACGATCTTCAGAGCTTGATCGTTGCAACTATACACAGAACCTCCAGAAATAGGTTCATAGTGATAAAACCATTCTTTTCTGGAAGTCATATGAAAAGTTGCCGCTGAGTCTAGAAGCCAAACATCAGCAAACCTTTTCCCTGTGTGTGTTGCTACTTCACATACCATGGCTTCTCCATCATTTGAGATGCTTGCAACATTTCCTTGAGGATTGGAGTCTTTCTTATTTAGACTCTAACAATCCTTCTTCAAGTGACCTTTCTTGCCACAATTGTAGCACTTGAAAGTTTTCTTACTCCTTGACTTTGATCTGCCATTATTGTAGCTCCCACTGGAGCCACGTTCCATTGATCTTCTTCTCATCACCACCAAGGCCTCCGCTTGATGCGAATTTGCCAACCTGTCTTCCTTGTTCTTGCGCCGACTCTCTTCCTCCAGAATAGCAGCTGCAATGTCATCGAAGACTAGAATGTCCGTGGGGACATTGTTTGTCAAGTTGATGATGAGTTGATCATAAGAATCTGGCAAACTTTGGAGTAGAAGCTCTGCACGTTCACCTACCTCTATTTTATGTCCCAATGATGTGAGTCGGGAAAATAGGGTATTTAGGGTGTTCAGGTGCTCCGTCACTGAAGTGGATTCCACCATACGTAAAGTATAGAGTTTCCTTTTAAGAAAAATCTTGTTGTGGAGTGACTTTGCCTCATAGAGTTTAGTGAGGTGATCCCAGATCTCCTTCGCCGTTTTCTTCTCTTCTATGCTTGATAGAACTACATCAGCAAGTGCGAGATGAAGATTTGCTATGGCGTTCCCGTCGATCTCGTTCCACTTATCATCTTTAACCTCAGCTGGCTTTTCACTGATAGCCGCTAAGCAATTATCCTTTCTCAGGATAGCTTTCATCTTCAACTTCCACAACGAGAAATTACTCCTATTGAATTTCTCGATTTCAAACTTTGCTGCCATTGCTTCTGTAATAAACTGCTTGACGGGCAGTAATCAGTTCTTTCAATGGGTGAATAATAATCTAACTTATTTTCTGATGTGGAGGATCCACTATTAGTGGCAGCCACAAAGCATACAATAAGTAGATATATATATACACCCAGATCTAGCTCTGATACCACTTGTTGCAAAATAAGGGAACTGAGTGGTGCAGGGTCGCAGCATAAGTACTTGAAGATGAAAGATAAAGATGATAGACACAGTTTTTTACGTGGAAAACCCCTAAACAAATCAGGGTAAAAACCACGGGCAAGATAGAAGAATTTACTATAATGGTAAAAAGAGGAGCTACAAGCTTTCTGTTAACAGGGAAAATACCAACTAATTCTCTCCTATAACAGAAGCAACACAAACTCTCTAAAATATTTTTCCCACTATTTTTCCCACTTTCTCACCCTCACCCTCACCCTCACTCTTCTCTTCAAATTTGAGGCACAATGAGAGCCTTCATGCTTCCTCTATTTATAGGAAGTTCATGGGGTGATTAGTGAGATTAATGATGGGTTAGGTGAAAGATTAGGTGGTTTGAGAGGTTAGTTGAGTTGTCATCTTTGACCAACATTTATTACATGATTGACACGTACACTTGCGTTTAATAGCTATATACACGCAGCTTTCATCACTTTTCACTAACTAAGGTGATTCCGTGGAGCCTTGAGTGTAGCGAGAACTTTCCAATGAAATCATTCTATCATTTCCTATATGATGGCTGGTTTAAGTGCCCCTCAGAGCGATTTTCTAACAATATTTGTGCCTCACTATGTAGCACAACAAATTTTGTACCTTTTATTCTTGAACTGTGCATTGACCACGGAAAAAAGAACTACTTTGGTCGTATATTTTGCCTTCTTGTACATCCCTTCGTCATGGTTGAGTTAAAGGTCATCTTCAAGAATTAACTTGGTACCTCATCTTCAAAACACCTTGGAACTCCTTTCTATTTAATGGAATATTTGATCGGAGTAGAATAGTTGAATTTTCAACTAGTGTTTCTCCCAGCCTATCTCAATATTAATAAAATTGATTACGTGTCATCTTTAGTTATTTATAGCCTTGGAAGAAGCTAACAAAATTTAAGTTAGAAGATTCCCCCTTCACATTTAGGTACAGTCTTGTTTTTTTGTGCTATACACTAAGCCTATCCAGAGGATAAATTCTCGTGGACCATAATAATGGCGTTTGACTGTCTTCCACTTTAATTCTACTTAAGATGGATGATCGATATAGTGATTATTTCTAAAGGTATCAACTGTACTTATGTTATAGTTTATTGTGTACTTCTTCCTTTTTTATTCAATCTCCTTATTGCTCCTAATGGATTAGTGTGGGCTTACTTATCACACATGTTTGTTATTAGCTTTTATCTTTCCCTGGTTCTTTGTTTTTTTCCCCTCTGGTCTTCTTTACCTCCCTGATCTACTTTTTCTCATTATTTACTTTTTTTAAAATATAAATTAATTTATCTATTTTTATGAAAAAATATTACCACGATGAAAACATTATAACAATAAGTAATTTACTCTGTTAAAATGTCAAAAATTTGAATCCAACCTACCAGCAGCTTTATGAACTTTGATATAGCGCCATTTTCTAATATTACCAAACTTGATAAACAAATTCATAACACATTTAGAAAATAATCTCTTTTAATTTTAAAATGCATATTCAAGGAGCCGCCCCACTCCATGCCAACAGGCCATAATTGGACTTCAACAAGAGAGCACCACACCACTAAAGACAAATTGAAAGCCACCAACCATATATTGTTTGTATCATCACTACAAAGACTCAACACACCAAACAAACATTGAAAACAATTAAACAATCCTAATTTTTTTTTTCTTTGAAATATATATAAATAAAAGCTCAATAACATTAAGCAGAATCCTATGACCATAATTATCCAAAACCAAAGGAACTCCTCCATGTCCATCAGCATATCCAAATCCCTCCCCATCTTTCTCTACTTTGCATCCCTTGCAACACAAACAGTCCATGGCGTTCCCAACACTAAGCCTCTCCAGGTGCTCTGCAACACCGTGACATACGCCGCCGGTGATCCCTTCAGCATAAGTCTCTCCTACGTACTATCCGATCTGAAGGCCGAGACACCGTCAACCAAAACTCACAATTACTACAACATCTCACCGTTTCCTAATGCCTTCGCCTATGGGCATGCAACTTGTGCTGCCAACCTCACCGGAGTGGATTGCGGCGAGTGCCTTGGCACTGCTATTCAAGTGATGAATAGCACTTGTTTTATGAGTATTGGTGCTCGCTGTATTCTTTCTGATTGTGATATAAGATATGAGCAGTACCCCTTTGTTTAACAATGTCAGCTTTAATTTGCTTTTGTTTTTACGGGTGGTTTTTTTTTTTTTTTATTTGTAATAAAATTTGCATGATGCACATGGAGGATTTGCTTTTTAGAAATTGCAAATCTTGTAACTTAAAAGATCTGAATCAGCAGTCTCTGTTTGACTTCTCCATGAGCAAGGAGATGGCAAGTCTTCCTCATGGAATAGTAGCTCTTTTATCTTTCTCATTTGTTTTTATTTTTTAATTTTATCATTTGTATATTGTAACCAGTAACTCAAAGAAAAATCATAAAAGATACTGACGAGTTTTATACGAGATTTCTTAAGGTTGTGTTTTGTACATGGAAAAATACTCAGTTTTTTCTGAAAATTAAAGTAACACAAAGAATTCTTATATCTAGTTTGGTAAATTTTTTTTTTGAAAAAGAGCACAAGAAATTCCCTTTAGTTTCCTCTATTTTTCATGGGTCATATATGTTGAGAGTTTAGATTGGATGTCTGTACTCGTAATTTTTATGTTATAAACTTTCAAAAACGTCATCATTGCTTTCCTATTTTATTATGAAGTCGGCCCCTATTCCATTAGAAAATTATCGCAATCTAATTAGTTCCCTTGCTACTTTTTTTTTCTTCGTTTGCTACTCCTTTACATTTGGAGACCCTCCATTGCTTCTTTCAAAAACGCCATCATTGCTTTCCTATTTCAATCTGAAGTCTTCGCCTGTTCCACTACAAAATTATTGCAATCTACCGGGTTCCCATCCTGATTGTTTTTCTTCATTTTCTACTCCTTTACATTTGGAGACCCTCCATTACTTCTCATGCGGTTCTATATATACATATATTCCAACAAGTGACTTTTAAGATCCTCCGCTTTATCATTTGTTACTTCCAGACTAAGGTTTTGCTTGGATTGACTTTAAAAAAATAATAATATTATTATTATTATTGTTGTTTAATAAGAACAAAAAAATATAAGACTAAATTTTAAACACCAAACATGAGAACAGTAATAGTAATATTTTCATTAGACTTCAATAAGAGCATGGAGACAAAAACAACTATGAGGGTTGTGAAAACATTGGGGGGAAAAAAATATAAAAATACAGTCAATTATTTATTTCATAAGACTAATTTAACCCAAAACAGCTTTTGAAAAATGTTTTTCCCAAAAGCACCATATCACTAACTTATGGAAAAAACAGTTTTCAGCCTTTTTTATCACCTTCTGATTCTGCAGAAAAGCCAATAGATACAATTTTTTTGAACCCAGAAGTGCTTAAATTATAAAAAAAACACTTGGGTTTTCCAGAAGCTAATCCAAACAACCCATAAAACGTTTTGTAAACGCAGGGACGAAGTAAGAAGGAGGAGGTTGAGTGGTTACCATCCCCCTTATCACCAACAAGGTAAATGGGCCGCCTGCTCCTCGTCCCTCCATCCCCTTGTGTCCACCTCCCCTGTCCCCCTATCCCCCTTTCCCCCATATCCTTCCATCGTTTCACATTTGTCCCGCTATATGCTCCCTACCTAATTCCCTGGTTCTGTGTCTGTAAGGATCAGTTGATGGTGTCATGTAAAAAATAAGAAAAAATCACCATGCCTAGTAAGCGCTAATATATCCCAATATGAGGTTATTTCGATTAGTTTTTGGAAAGCTCAAAAGTGTTTTTTTTATAAGTTAAAGACTTTTCGATCAAGAAAAACTTGTTTGTATTGGTTTTTCTGTAGAAACGGAAACTGATTAAAATGCTGAAATACTGCTTTTTTCATAAGCTGGTCATGTGGTGTTTCTAGAAAAAACACTTTTCAGAAGCTATTTTGGGGTTATAAAATTACTAAATTAATCTCATAAAATAAAGAATTGACTGTGTTTTTATATTTTTTTCCCCCAATCTTTCACAACCCTCATAGTTTTCTCCACCTCCAAGCTCCCTTCCAAGTCTTCTCTTAATTCTTGCCTCTACCTCCTACCTCTTGTTCTCATGTTTGGTATTTAAAATTTAGTCCTATGTTTTTTGTTCTTATTAAACAACAACAATAGTAACAACAACAACAACAACAACAATAATATTATTATTAGTTTGCTGTTAATATCATTATCAATAGCAATTACTATGTTTTGAATACATAATAGTTGAGATATTATCATAACACAAAGAATGTCCATTTTAGTTTTTTGCTATTGAAAAAGTCCTTTTAATAATACACATCTAAATAACTTCACACTTATAAAAGTGCTTCTGCAACAACTTATCAAAATATAAAATACAAAGTAGTGCTTAACTTACTCTGAGAAAATTTGTTTTTAAAAGTCCTACGAAATTGAAAAAAGACTTTTTCTTAAGTCTATCCAAACAAGGCTTATGCTTAGTTTTTTGACTTTCGACTTAGAAAGCCAAGGAGCGCCAACAAGGGTAATCAATTTGATGCTTAACTAATGAGAGTTGGAAATGTGGCTAGTTTTGAAGAGCACGAACTCATTTGTGAAATTCTCATATTGATTTTATACATTAATATATATATAGACACAGACACACACATAAATTCTTGATAAAATACAAATTAGAAAATAAATTTTTAAAAATTTTTCCTTTGATCTTTCCCGTCTGTCTGATCTCTCTTGCAAATTCTAATCTTTTTTATCAGTTAAAGATTTTCTTTTTATGTTGACTTGAGATATCTAGAGAGTTTGGAGAATTTGTTGAAATATATGTGATTTATTTATATGGAATGATGTAGGGACTTGAGAAGTTGTGGGGTCTTTTATTCTCAACCAACCGGCCTTTAATATAATCGATCGACATGTATATATTACTTACATATTAAAATTTAATTATTTTATGACTTAAAGAGATTATGGGTTCATGAATTTTATTAGGGCCAAGCCCCTAATATTAATTGCCCCAGATAAATTGATGAGACCCACCGATTAAGAAAAATGTGAAAGAAAGATAAATAAAAACATGAAAGAAATTAATTTTCTTATTAATTAAAAAATGCATGCGCACATGAACTAGAATTGGAACAAAAGATTAGAAAGTCTAGACATTTTTTAACATTGTTTTCTTAATCTTTCCTCCCATAACCTGAGTTTGCTTTGACATAAACTTCTTTCGATTTATACGCTAGAGAACCATGATACGCATTTCTTTTGACATTTCTTTTTTGCTTTATTTTTTTCCTTCTTTTTTTAGTTTACATCTTGGATGTTACTTGGATCACAAGTCATAATTTCCCCATATTTATGAATCACAAACGTGATTCCACCTATTTAAACTTTTGAAAATTCTGGTATTTTGTGCTTGTGAAGCTTTCGGATCTTGGACATGTAAAGCTCTCTTTTACTCTTTCACTTTTAATATCTTAAGAGTCTTGAGTTCATTTGTCTACTCATTTAATAGCTTTTCAAGCCTTGACTCTCTCATGTTTTTGAGCCTTGTCTTGTGCGTCGCCAAGTCATGGCTACTCGCATGATTGGGCACTAACTTGACTGTTTCATTTATTTGCTTTTAAAACTTTTATAGGTCCGAAGTTATATTCCTCATTCATAGATCACAAACTTGATTTCATTTGATTTAGACTATTGAAAACTCTGGTATTTTGTACTTTTGAAGCTTTTGGATTTTGGACTTGTGAAGCTCTTCAACTCTTTGACTTTTTGACTTTTGATATCGTAATAGTCACAAGTTCATTTGTCTGCTCACATAAACTTTTCAAGCATTGACTCCTCTATGTTTCTCAGTCTTAACTTGCACGTTGGTAAGTCATAACCACTCACATGCCTAGGTCATTGACCTGACTGCTTTAATGTGTTTTCTTTTAGAACTCCTTATATCTCGTAAGTTGTATTTTTCATTCGTGAAGGATAAACTTGGTTTCTTGGGTTTTGATATTTGAAGACATTGGTGTCTAAAGCTTCTGAAACCTATTATGGGTTTTGAAATTTGAAGACATCGGCTTCTAAAGCTTGTGAAACCCATTGATGCACACAAAACACGAGATAATGTGTCAACTCCTTGTGTCACCTCAAGTGCACTGGTCTTCAAATAATATAAGGAGCACAATGGCTTGTGTTGTTGAACCACAAGGAACAGAAATACTTGCGATTGTTACTTCTCTGTTATCCAACCTAATGAATGAAGCAATGAGATAATCTAATACGCAAATTAATGATTATTACTGACAAGTATGCAAGGATACAATAGAGAGAGATCTCACTAATGAAGTGGGGCAATGTTCCTTTTACAATTCAGGTATTAGGCATTGGATTTACAAAGTATTTCTAGAAGTAGTTAAGTGATGGGTATCCTAAGATATACCAGTCCCTGTCTCTAGACCACTGGTAACTAGTCCCCTACGAGGTCCCGGTAAAAAATTCTCTTGACGCCTCACACTACATATGACTACTTAGTGCTCTAGAGATGCCAGAGATATAACCGATTACTAAGAATAGATCCAATCCTGTCTCTAAGTAAAAGATCCCTAACACCCTATAAGGTCCTCGTGAAGAATTCTCTCAACACCTCACACCAGATATGGTCACTTAAAGCTTAGAGAATAAGGAGATAGAAAATATCACTTGAAAAGAAAATGAGACACTAATGGAAATATGTTTAGAGATCGCGGAGTGTTGTGGTCTTCAAAAATATTTTCACTCGCTAAAGAGAGTCTTAAAAGGTAGTGAAAAGGCTCTAACAAAGAAAATAGTCTACCACTATATTAGACTCTATATGAGATGTTGTGGTCTTAAAAAGTATTTCTACTAACTCAAGAGAGTCTTACTAGGTAGTGGGGAGGTTCTCACTAGAAAAATAATCTACCACTACATTCGACTCCACAAGAGATGTTGTGGTCTTCAAAAAAAAATTTTCTTCCTGAAGAGTGTCTCAAGAGGTAATGGGGAGGCTCTCATAAAGTGAAAATAATAGTAATAGCACTATGTTCAACTCCACATGAGGTGTTGTGGTCTTCGAAAACATTTACACTCACTTAAGAGAGTCTCAAGATGTAATGGCGGGGGGGTGCTCTCACAAAGAGAACAAAATACCACTACATTGGACTCCACAAAAGATATTGTGATCTTAAAAAAATTCCACTCACTCAAAAGAGTCATTATAGGTAGTGGAGAGGCTTTGAAAATGAGAACAGTTTATCACTACATTGGACTGCATAAGAGATATTACAGTTTTCAAAGAAATTTTTCACTCACTCAAAAGAGTCTGAAGAGGTAGTGGGGAGGCTGTCACAAAGAGAACAGTTGGCCATTACATTAAATTCCACATGAGATGTTGCGGTGTTCAAAACTATTCTCAGTTACTCAAGTGAGTCTCAAGAGGTAAGTGAAAACGCTTTTATCAGGACAACAGTCTACCACTAGATTGGGCTATAATTATATAGTGGTCTTCAAGAGAATTTTCCATTTGCTCAAGATAATCTTAAGAAGTAGTGGAGAGGCTCTTATAAGAAAAATAATCAACCACTATATTGGACTCCACATGAGATAGTGGTATTCAAAAAAAGTTTTCACTTACTCAAAAAAGTCTAAAGAGTTAGTGAGGAAGCTCTCACAAGAAAAACAATCTACTATCATATTGGGCTCAACATGAGATTGTGGCTTCAAAGGAATTTTTCACTCACTCAAGACAGTGTCACACCCCGAGCCCGAAACATAAACAAACGGCCACATACCTACAAAGCCAAGACCAAGTAGGTATGCAAGGGCCGCAGAATCTGTCTTACACTAGAAAATAACATCTAACAGAAATGCCGATTTCCTAAATCACAAAAAGCTATAATATACAAATTGCAAAAGTTCCATAACCAATGTTTGGAATAATATTTATTAAACAATATAAAGTTTCAAATCCAAAAGGAAAAAGAACTTAACTTGCTAAACTAGACGGTGACTTGCCCAACAAGCCCTCTAAGTTGCCTACAAATAACTCTACTCTTAATCTGAAAAAAAAACAAACTTAATGAGCTTAAGAGCCCAATAAGCAACCACTAAAAACATTTGGGTTCAAATAAAAGTCTTAGAAATCCAGAACAAAAATCATTGACTGATATGATATAATAGAACATCTATTAAAATCTAATTCGAAAACAAAACAAAACAGTTCAACAAAGTCTGATTTTGTAATTAACAAAAATATAGGTCTCCCAATTTACTATTGCCAAAAACATAATATCAGAGCTAATTTGTTTATCATCAGTGGCTTGAGCTGAAATATCATATTTGACTTGGTTATCCTCAGTGACCAAGATAGAATATCAAAGGCCGATATTTTTCACCAACAGATCGGTTCAAAACTATAGTTTCTTAACATAATTACATGTCGACACTTTCAGTATTTAACCCAAATGCCAAGGTTAGTGCATAGTTAATTGGAGACGAAAATTTATAGATCAAAATAGTTAATATTCACAAACAACAAAATATCAAGGTTTAGACTTAGAGAAAACAAAAGAATCCACCAAGCAAAAATATTAACATTCGTATGATCACACTTTCTATATATCAAAATAAGCTAATTATTTCCAAATTAAATAACTTCACAAATATATTGTTAAATAAATAACAATAAACTAATTTATATAACTTAGAATATATAACTTACATAATTATGGAAAACCTGAATAAATAAATAAATAGTCAGAAATTCAGTAAATACTTAATAATTTTAAAAAATAATAATAATAAAGTGAATAAATAAAATTATTCAGAAAGATAAAATGGTTAAAAATAATGAAAGAAATAGTCAAACTAGTAGCTTACTAACGGTGGAATGATATATATACTTACCCTAGAATTTATATGTGGTTTACTTACCTGACTAACGCCAGAAAACCAATTCTAACACCACCTTAAGACTCCTTGGCAAGTCTTAAATTTGGGAAAGAAAACATATTAAATCACCAAAAATAAATTCACAAAAAACTTCAGGAGTATGTAAGAAAGATTTCAAAATACCTATGATGCTACATAGGTTAAGAGCTAATAAGCAAGGTGATGAGTGCATTTTGTATACACTTTTCATCCATTTTATACCTATTATTTTCTTATTCTTTACCAATTATTTTTCTCGTTCGGTGTTATTTAGGGTATTGTTTGTCAATTATGCAGGTAATTAGGTCTTGGGACAAATATAAAAGATTTTCAGAAGATTTCATCACAAAAGAACCTAAAGGGCAGCTCGCAAAGGCAAGCACGGCCCAAGCACGGGCATGCTCCTTAGCCGTACAAATCACAAGAGTTTCAAGAGAAGTGAAGAATTAAGAAGCACGGGCATAGTCTTCAGAGCACGGGCGTGCAGATGAGAGCATGACCCAAGCATTTCATTGCCTGGCTAGTATTCAGAAGCTGCTAAAATTATTAACTTCCCGTAAAGTACACGTCTGGAAGCACGGCCCAAGAACGGCTGGAGACGACTGGAGGCGAAAGGGGAGATCATTGCACATACTTCACAACCTTCAAGAGAGGATTTGGAGCACCAATTGTAGGCCGATATCAAGGGTGGATTCTCGTCAACTTTAGATCCTCGGAGCTCAACGAGAATGCAAGCAAATAGGGAGCCTTTGAAATCCTTTGTATTTGTTTCTCTTTTTATTTCCTTGTTGAGTGAACCCTTGAGGGGCTAACTTTCTCGGGAGCCCCAGGTTGTGAACTTGGTTTAAGATTGTATTTGAATGCTTATTTTATAATGCTTATGGAGTCTTAGTAATTTCTATGTTAAATTTTGTGTTACATAACTTGATGTGTATGATTTGTATAGCGTGTTTATAAACTTGGCGTGTGTTTTTGCCTTAGCGTAATTACCGTAGCGTAATTGCTCCCTTGAAGTGCTGGAACCTCGCTGTATAAATAGTTTCTAGTTATCTGGAGCTCTAAATAATTCAATTTTTCATATTCCATACTTACAAATGTACCATTAAATAAATATAAAAATATTTCACAAAATAATAATAATAAGGGAAAATTACTATTCACCCCTCGTGAATTTCAAAACTGGCCAAAAACCCCCTCCTTTTTTTGCACACCCCGGACAGCCCCTCCGTTATAGTATGGTTCCCTTCTACCCCCCGTCTGTCAAATGAAATGGGTCCGTGTTATGAAAATCCATTTTTGCCCCTGCAAATAGTAGGAAAAAACCCCGCCCGATCACATCATGTCATGTCTCACATTTACGCATACATATGTGAGTTTTTTCCCCCTTAATGGTTTCTTGTTCGCATAGAGAGCTTATAAGGCGAATTACATATTTTTGTTCTTGTTCTCATTTTCCTTCTGCTAAGTTGGTTTTTGGATTTGAATTCCTCCGGTCACCCGATATTATGGACAGTTTTTGTGCCATTCCTAGATACAACGGGGAGGGACGAGTGCTGACGTTCACCGCGTCAACTGAATGGGCGTCAGTGTTAGGTGAGATTTGTGAGCGCTGGGGTCTCGATGTTTGTCGCGCGAGGGTGAAGTTCATCACACCCGATGGACATAATACGGTTTGCCCAATAGAGAACGAGGTCGACTTCCAACGCATGTGTCATGTGTTCTCCACCTCAAAGGCGGTGTAGTCGATATGGTTGTCGAGACGGATGACGTGCCACAACAGCCTTCTGAAAATGAGTTATTGTCGTGGTAATGCGTTGCTCTAAAACAATTATGCAGTTGTATGTCAGTTAGTATTTAATACTAAAATTATCTGTATTAAAGAATGAATTATCCGTTTAAATTTGGAGTCTCCGATTAATTTATCATGTTTATGTGTAACCTATCATATACCGTTTGCATTATTACATCTCTGTTTAACTATGTCTGTTAACGTGTAAATATTAACTTCTGCGTTTCACTAAGTGGAGTTTATGCTTAAATTCTGATCGTTTGCGTTTGAACTGAAGTGTTGGCAGGAATTCAGAATCTGGGAGCGCTTCTGTCCCACCACATGGCGACCCGGATGGTGTCGCATGCCTGCCATCCTCGTCAGATCAACATGAAGTGTTGTCGTTGGACGTCCGACAACGTTTTGATGGCGTTGAACATTTCCGAGATACACTTCGCAATTTTGCTATCAGTCGGAATTTTGATTTCAAATTCGTGAAGAACGAAAAATACCGGGTCACTGTGGAATGCGCGGCCGGTGGATGTCAATGGCGCGTTCACGCATCAAAGGAATATAATAGAAATACCTTCAGAATCAAGACAATGGACTCGACGCACACCTGCGGTGGTGGAATTGGCTCGGCGTCACACCCGAAAGCGTCCAAAAAATGGGTCAGCGCACGAGTGATTCAGAAGCTGAAGGACTGGCCCTTGTACAAGGCCATCGACATTCAGAAGGACATGTTGCTGGAGTATGGTGTCCACATTCCATACAAGCAGGCTTGGCTGGGAAAAGAGCATGCCCGGGTGATCCTCGACGGCAGCGACATCTCCAGCTATGATATGTTGCTTTGGTACGTCCATAAGGTGGCTGAGACAAACCCCGGCAGCATCGCGTTTGTGGAAAGAGACGGTGAGCGTTTTAAACGTGCGTTCTTCTCTTTCAGCGCGTGCATTTTGAGGTTCAAGCGGGCATGCAGGCCGCTGCTGTTTGTCGATGGTACTCACCTCCTTGGAAAGTATCGGGGTACTCTCTTGGGTGCCACAGGCAAGGATGGGAACAATGGCTTCTTCCACGTCGCCTTCGCTATTGTCGACAACGAGACCGACGCCAATTGGACGTGGTTCATTTCCAAGTTAGGTGATGCTTTATACGACGAAGGAGGACTACCAAGAGACAATTACATTCGTTTCGGATAGGTCAAAGGGCCTTGTGAACGCTGTTGCGAGAGTTTTCCCTTCATCCCCGCACGCGTACTGCCTTCGGCACTTGGAGGCCAATTTTATGAAAGCCAATGGCAGACTTGGGAAGGCATTGAGGAAGGAGTGCCGGTCTATATGCTTTCGTATCGCGTGGGCAACGACGGCTAAAGAATTCGGTGACACCGTCAATGAACTGCGGGCCGCATCACCCGAAGCGTTTCAGTGGTTGATTCACAAATCCGACATGTCACACTGGTCGAATTATCTGTTCAAAGGTGACCGATGGGGCGAGATGTATTCGAATGTAGCTGAGTCGTTCAATGCGTGGGTCAAAGAAGCTCGACACCTACCGGTGACGAAAATGGTCGACGCTATAAGGTATTCAAAGGTTAAATACATGTAACGCTTAAGCTTACCCGTTACCCTTTAATATTCGTTATCTGTGTTTAACATGCACTGTCCGCAGTTTGATATCGTCGTCGGTGTGTAACATTCACATTAACCATTTAGTCTGGTAGAATCCTGTGTAAGGTAACAAATGTAAATATCATTGTCTCGGTTTAAATACCGTTGTATATATTTTTCTTCTTCGATCTTTAGTTTATTACTGTTCTGTGTACTCCGATGTAGTTATCTTTAAATATTCATATATTCGCGTAAATTTCTTTAAGATTTCTGATATTCGTTGTGCAGGTACAAGCTGATGCGCATGTTATGCACTCGCCGCGAGCAAGCGAACAAATGGGACACTTTCGTATGCCCGGACATACATTCAAAGGTTGAGACGCTTGTTCAGGATAGCCGAAGTCTTCACGTTGCTCGTTGTCTCACTGATCGTTACGAAGTGATTGACTAGTGCAGTAACTCTGTAGACCTTGCCAGTAGAACTTGCTCATGTCGTAGATGGCAAGTTTACGGCATCCCGTGCAAACATGCTTGCACTGCGATATTGCTGACGGACAGCAATGTTCATCGTTTTATTAGCGATCACTTCACAGTCGACACTTACAAGTTGGCGTATAAGGAAGCTATATCTGCTTTTGCGGCCGCCTGTGACGAGAAGGCAACCTGGGTGTCCTAGATGAAGGAGGATCGAGTCGCAAGCGTTTGATGTCCGCGAGTTACATTGCAGCCGCTGCCACGCGTCCGGTCACAATCGTAGAACTTGCAATGAAAGTGTCACCGATTAGGCTTCGTAAAAGGATAATCTTTAAAGAGCACACATTTATTTGGTTATGACGCCCTGATATCTAAACATAGAATAAACGAATTTCGTTGTATTCATGGACTTTTTAATCGAATAAACCTAATGTTAAATGGTGACACATTTAAAGAGTCACACACAAATTGAAGCGTACGCAGTGAATGTTAAACGGACAATCTTGGTAATAAACGATAACCAATAATGTTAAACAGGCACATCGCTTGTTGTCATTCTTTTGTATTTGAACTTAGGGAACGAATGTAAGATAGTGACGCATAAACAGAGACGTTATATTTAAACAGATACGGCGGCGAGTTTTACACATCTTTGGCGAAATGTTTAACGGAGACATTGTGTGGTACACATAGTGGTTAAAATGTTACACACAATGATTGATATTTGAAGCGTTCAGTGTGAGTTTAAAGCTTGTATTGAGACTGAATTAATGACGACAAGACGTCATTAGAGTGAAATCCCAGTACGAATGCTAATTCATTACTATTTATTGGTGCAATTACATTTGAATTCAAATTTCACACGTAAGCATCAATGCACGGAGTACGTTAGGCGAACATGCGACCCCTAGACTTCTATTTAAACAATAAACGGAAATCAAAGGCACATCCACATATTACACACAGAGAAAGAAGTATGTACAAGTCCCTTCTCAACGAGCTCTGCCAGAGAACCCGCCGGCCGTCGCCAGAGTACTCAACCGTCAGGGAGGGCCCCGACCACATCCCCGCCTTCTTGGGCACGGTGTCGGTTGATGGGACCACTTACTACAGCCCTTACCCAGCGAAAACAGCGAAGGACGCCCAGAACACTGCGGCCGAGGTGGCGTACAGTGACCTCCGTATTCCATACCCTGGGAGGATGAATACGCCTCCCGCTGCTACCGCCGATCAATTATGTGGAGGTAAGTCATACCGTAAGATTTCTGCGTCCATGTTTGAAAAATTTATTTATTTTCTAAATTGTTAAAAGCCTTCATTGCAGGCCTCGCACCGCAACGCCTTCAGATGCAGCGCCTTCACTCACAGTTGGAATGCTTTCTTGAGGACATGCTCGTCGAGCTTGCGGAGAAGGAAGTAGTCCTCTCCGCAAAACTCGACCGAATAAGAACCCGCACGGCCCAAGTGAAGAAGCTGATCCAGGGACTGAAGGCGAAATGATAATGTTTTTTTTCAGTTTTTAGATGTATAAATTAGTATGCCTACGCTGGTTGTAATAGAACTCCGTTTCAATTAAAAATTTTTTGAAGGAAAGAAATTTGTTCCCCTGTTATGTTTTGATCTTTAAACCGATACGTGTATATTTGAACATCGGCACTAAATTTTAAACGTGGACGTCTGTAAAAGGGGGGCCACAATATTTAAAAAGCGCGAGTGTTTGTAAATAGTGAGAATAGTATTCACACAGAGTCCTCGATGTGTGAAGAAGACAATTCAAACATACACATCGAATGTTAAGGGAAGACGCATGCTAATAAGCGGTGACATACAATGTTAAACTGAGAGAACCCTCGTTCTTGTTCGTCGATAGTTAACCGCGGATATCGATAGTTAAACGGTAAAGTGTAAGGGCAAGTGATGACGGTTATATTTAAACAATGATGAGGAGTTTCGCCCAGTGAGCGTTATAGATTAAATACGACATTGATGTTTATAAAATAGGTTCAATACTAGAAAATTTGCATTGAAAAATGCTGAAACGTCGCATGCATAAATGGGGTTGAATTTAGGCTAGTTATGGTATAACGTAGTCAGGGAAACCATGCAATGTGAATTTATTATTAATTACTCAAATTTAATGTTGAAATTCGAGTCAGTAAAGCGTGAACGTAACCGATGCCATTTACTATATTCCATTTATTTCACCGAAAACCAATGCCTTTTTTTTTACAAATAGTCATGATTGTATGTAAGCATCAAGCCGAAACAAGATACACACGCAGATATTATCCACATCCCACAACAATGTTTAAGTCACGTCTAGCCGAATTTTGCCAGATGACACGCTGGCCCTCGCCGGAGTACACCACTCTCCGTGAAGGCCCCAACACCAACCCCGTCTTCCTGGCCACGGTGATGGTCGACGGGACCCCTTTCTCCGGTTCTTCATCTGCGGAAAGCGCCGAGCAGGTGTAGGACATTGCTGCCGAGGTGGCGTTCAAGCAGCTGTGTCCTTCAGGCAGCGTGGAGATTGCCAAGGCCCTGGTTGCTGACGATGACGTATCTGACGCAGGTACTGCATACTGTAAGACTTGTCATTTGAGTGTAAAAAAAAAAAAAGCCACCTTCCATACGTAAACCTTCAACTCTTCATTGCAGGGCCTTCACGAGCCGTCGGGGATTACTCCAGTGGTGAAGAGTTGGAGTGGGTTTTCGAACACCTGGTCCGTGCACTAAAGGTGCTCCAAGATTTGAATGACAAGAAAAGGGGGGAGTGAGATTATGTTCGAGTTGATGTCGTTTGTAAATTGCGCCATCTAAATGGAGTTCTATATATTTAAACGGAGTCGTCTGAATCCAAACGTAGTCATTAATATTTAAACAGCGTAATCTATATTTAAACATACAAACCTAAACGGTCATTTTTATTACTGACAGCGTGAATCATAAGCCAATATTAATTACTTTCACCATTAATTATGAAAACTAAAATCAGTCTCACATCTATTTCAAATTCATGTAATTTTCGTTGCGAGAAGCGTAAGTTGTGGATATTTGTTAAGCAATTATTGTCACATGGAATGAAATAGCAAACGGAGACTCGTACAATTACACGGGGACTATATAGAGTAAACTGCACGAACTATAACTGAACAGAGGTAACGAAGTTTAAATGGAGAGCAAATCATTTTGGCAGGCCTGTATATTTCAAAGTTTACACCGACTGTCAACCAGAGACTATTACCTTTAGCGCACAACTAGAATAGGGTCTCACCCGTCGAACAATAGCCGCCATATTAAACAGAGACTGTAATATTAAACATGTAACGACAAAAGCTAAACAGAGAATACTTTGTTTACCTGATAGTTCTGCATTTTAAACGGAGACAACAACACGTAATGGGTGACATACATTGAGAAAAGAATTCCGTGCTTACGGACCCATAGCGCAGTTGATGAAGACATTTACGGTCTCTTTCATTTAACAACAGCCGCCATGTTTTAAACAGGGACATAGAGAGTTAAACGTTCACCACTAATATCTAAACAAGGAGTGTGTGATCAACCCGGTCCCCTGGTGTTAAACGGTATCGATGTATATTGGACGGAGATCCATATTGTTAAAGTGTAACACAATTTTTTAATAGTGACAGCGTCATTTTTTTACAGAAGTACTTAATTTTATAAAGCAGCGACGACCCTCAGTCGGTAACATGGAATTTTAAGCAAAAAATGATTTAATATGAAACAATAACGAACATTAGTAGATGTACACTGAAATTTCTGCCATGTCGCTCGCAAAGAATGAATTGAATCAATTGAAATGAAAACAATATCGACAAAACTGTATTACATTTGATGAATAACACTGGTGCGTAAGAATCTTACTTCCCCACAGCTGGATCCATCCCGCGTTGCTTGATGCCGGATACTCGTCCTTCCTTAAGTATGTGGCAAGCGTACTTCAATCTCAGATAGGGGGCGTCCGTGTGCGCTATCCGCAGCTTTTCACCGTGGAGCAATTGCTCGATAAACCGCATCACGTAGATGGCGCAGTCGACAGTGCCTTTCTTTTAACGCGGTGTGTAGTCATCGTGAACAAGCGGGTACTTTGCCGTCGCCGTCGTGCCGTACTCCATTTCGAGACAGGTGTCGAATAGTTCCCGCTGTCGCATTATACAAACCGATGTTAGAATAGAAAGTATCTATGTCACTCTGACAATCGAAATCTATATCGCAGAGAGCTTACCATTGCTACCGCGTCTCTATCGTACTCTTCACTTTGGCATGAGGTGTAATGCCTGTACTCTTTTTTGTTATTGTTGAGCACCACGACATGGAAGTGGCCATTCAAGATTATGGGAAGGATGATGATGTCAACGTCATTGACGACCTTGGTGGCATCTCCGATCATAGCCAAAGTCGTCTCATGTGCGTCTTCCACCTTTGACATAAACAACGCCAGTGGTCGAGTGATGGAGGCGCGCTTCTTATGAGGATATGGCTTTCTGGTAAGTGTGTTTTGTACGATGCACACGAAGGCGTCCAACACATCATCTGTCACCATCTCTTTCCCGTCGATCAGAACGAATAGATTGGCCCGGGTGGTGCTGACATAATCATTCCTCTAGACGACGGAACTGCGGTTAAACGGCAACACATGCGATTGATTAATAACACATAGACGTTAAGTTTGAACAACACATACGTAAATGATAATGTATACTGGTAAACAGTAATATCGTTAGTTAAACGATACATTACTAGGTTATATGGTAACGGCTCTAATTAAACGGAAACGCAACAACATAAATGGGATGATCTATATATAAACAATAACATCTACACTATCATACTTACTCGTCCATGGGGAAGTTGAGGAAAATCTTGATCAGCTCCTTCTCGAATACGTCGAGGCGCGATTGACCAGCGTATTTTTTCTTCGCCGGAACGAAGTCTTTCCGCACTTCTTCATACTGCTGGTTGCAGAAGGTGACCGATTTCTTTTTTTTCTCGGCGACGTTCCCTTCGCCCCCGGCAACAGCTTTATTGGGATCATCCGTAGATGCTTCTTGCTGTTGCAGGATCGCGCCTACACTGGATGTGGCAATGTCGGCCGGCCATTCCTCCGTGGGCAGGAGCTCCTCCACAATAGAGGCAACGGTCTTCTCAACCGCTGCCAAGGCAGTCTCATCAAGGGGAGGCACACCCTTGGATGGTTCTTCTTCTTCAAGGATAGTGGCCACCACCCTCGATGCGCCATTGTCGGCCACGGCTGCCGGCTCCACCGCGACGGGGATTTCGGAGGCTTCCTCAGAAGTGGCATTGCCAACGGGGTCGACGATCTCCGCCACCGGGGCGGTGGAGTCATCAACTGCAACGGTCTCAACAGCCATTGTTTCCTCGTCAGCCGGTGGTGGACACACAGGCGGTATTATTGTCTTCGCCTTTTGTGCAAGCCTCTTCAAACGTGGTCTCGTCATACGTGGCCGTCTTGGAATGGCCTTCACGACGAAGTCGTCGTCGCCAATTTCCGACGCCTCATCCGTCCCGGGCACGTCATGTATTTGTCCCAACGGCGCAGCCGTTTGAAACCTCGCCTCCAATGCCTCAACCCGAGCGACAAGCTGGGGAAAGCGTTCATCATCACCTGGCATGCCTGCAAAAAGGCTGTAGTGACGTCGTCGCCTAATGACGTCGGTGGGGCTGCCGCGGTCGGGGGGACTGTGGTGATCCGGGTGACTGTCGTTGTCGCGGCCGGTGCGTGTGTTGCCATTGGGCCGGGTACGTGACGGCCTATCCGACGCCGAGGGTTGCGTGTTGGGCTGAAAGTGGGGGAACCACGTCGGCGCGAACGGACGGAAGGGGCTAGCCTCTCCACTTGCAGTCGTGCAAGTGGTTCTCGCGCAACAGCATCCCTCCGCCAATTGACCCCAACAAAAGTCTCCTCCACAGCATTCGCCGGGACGAGCTCAGGAAACTAACATATATAAAGAAAACAATCTCAGTCAAATCATTCAATTTGATCCAAAACAAACGTATTTAAACATTTGACATATATACGTAAATGATATGGCACACATTTAAACGGAGTATAACAAGGTTAAGCGAAGACACCAGCGTTAAACAAAAACTACAGTTCTTAAATGGGTAAGACTATCATTAAACATTAACTGCTCTTTGTAAACACATTAACCCTGATTTATTACCTCTTTTCCTTCGAGAGCTGACCAACTCATTTCTATCGTAGCGTGCTTCTGGTAAGTACTTTCGCAGTAGCACAGCACCATTGGGGTCTTGCCGAAACGGACTTTCCTGCCGGTTCCGGTCACCTCGTAAAACCAGATGGTCAGCGCTATCGAGCAACCCTTAATGTATCCCGTGTTTACCTTCCCCCTCCTCGCATCTGGCTTGCACTCGACCGGCAGCTTGTGGAACGTCCTCCATCAGCCATTTTTGCGTCGCCTGCGCCCATGCGTACCGCCCCATGCCAGGTAGATCGTCGACATAATCAACGATCCAAGTGGGCACCGAGCATGAGGTATTCGGGAAGAGGATTGTCCCCATGAGGTACGCCATCAAGAGTTTCACAAAATCCTCCTCTCCCCCCCTCTGTCCAACAAGACTCTGAAGAGTGCGCCTAATGGCGTCTCTGTGTCCGTCGAAGCTTTTCGATAAATATCTCCCTTCGAAAGCTGACAGTGTCTTATTCTTCTTAAACAGGACCGCGTCTCCGTCGCAGCGCAGACCCAGAACGTGAGCCACATCCTCAGGCCTGAAGCTCAGCAGGCTCGCCTCGATCCAGAATTTATTGGTGCGGCCATCGTACCTCTGCAGAAGCGAATCGAGAAGGGCCCTCTCTTGGAATACAGCTTCCACCTCAGTGAATGCCGCAAACGGTGTCCTTCGAATGATCTCCCAATGTCGAGAGGTCATGTGGACTTTCAATTCGGCCAAGGTCTCCACCACCGGTGTCAAGTAGCATCTCCCGTTGACTAGGTTTACCGCCATAATCACAAGACTGCAAAAATGATAACACCTGTTAAACAGATACCTCAACTGGTACACAGAGACAAATGTTTTACACGAAAAGCTCAACTCTTAAACAGAGAGATGCACCGTTAAACGGAGACAAACTGTTTTAAACACGAACTCATTCATTACACGGAAATCTCTTTTACAAACTGCGACCATATCAAATGGAAGGGGAAACACACATTGTAAGCATTACACAAACAACAACAACCGATATCTCTTTCAATGATCGTGGGCACAGCCGAAAACCCTAAACCCTAAACCCTAACCCTAAACCAAAACCCTAACCCTAAACCCTAAACCCTAGAAACCCCAGCCGAGAAATTCCCCCGCACACTAGAACCACGCAAAACAAAACCGACGAATATCTCTGTGTAACAGAGTACTTCATATAAAAGCCTTACTTTAGACACAGCTTCTGCAATACCTTGAGCTGCAAACTGATGGAAGTGCAGGATACTTGCGCACGGTGGACTGAAGTTACAGAGGATGTCGAAGCAGAGAGAGCTTCGGAGAAGGAAAAGCTTAAGAAAGTTAAGCAAAGAAGAAAAACGAACACGGCTCTCTGCCTCTCTTGGGATTCCCATTACGAAAAACCCTCCACTTCCTCTCTAACCGGCTTAATGATTGCACCACGATTTCCCATGCAAGGTAGGGGCAATTCCGTCCGTGAATTTGAAAAGTAACTCCGTTAACCACCGTTTCATTCTTTGGGGGTTTGAAAATCATTGTCTTTAAAAGGAAGGGGTTTTTATGGATTTGAAAAATAACGGGGTGTTTTTGGCCATTTCCCAAACTTTGGGGGTGTTTTTGGCCATTACCACTAATAATAATAATAATAATAATAATAATAATAATAATAATAATAATAATGACCACATTTAAGCCCATAAATTTCCCAAGAAAATAAATAAATTAATAAATAATATAGATACACACACGACAAAATTAAGAGTATCTTTAACGGCGGGTTTGGAAGCATTTAGGGGCCGTTTGGGTCCCGGATTGGGAATGGAAAGGAGTGAGGGAGTAATGGAAATAAAGGGAGTGGAGGAGGATTGAGAATGAAAGATGTGTTTGGTTAATAAGGTATGAGAGGGTAGTTCCTTGGGAATGGGAAAAGTAAAAGAAAAAAATGATGTAAATTGACTTTTATACCCTTGAAACAAGTAAATAATATTTTATATAAAATAAAATGTTAAGTTAAATAACGACTATTTTTAATTATAAAATATTTTGAATATCATTATTTTTAATTTTATAATTAAATATTTGAATTAAATATTTTCACTTTTAATTATTATTTATTATTAAAAATATCTATTTAATTATTATTTGATTTATATTATTATTTTAATTATTATTTATTATTATTTGAATAAAATTATTATTTTAATTGTTAGTTGTTATTATTTTACTTTAATTATTATTTATTATTAAAATTATCGATTTAATTATTATTTGATTTATATTATTATTTTAATTATTAATGATTATTATTTGAATAAAATTATTATTTTAATTGTTAGTTATTATTATTTTATTTTAATTATTATTTATTATTAAAATTATCTATTTAATTATTATTTGAGTTATATTATTATTTGAATAAAATTATTATTTTAATTGTTAGTTGTTATTATTTTATTTTAATTATTATTTATTATTAAAATTATCGATTTAGTTATTATTTTAATTTTTAATTATTAATTATTATTATTTGAATAAAATTATTATTTTAATTGTTAGTTGTTATTATTTTATTTTAATTATTATTTATTATTAAAATTATCGATTTAATTATTATTTGATTTATATTATTATTTTAATTATTAATATTTGAATAAATTAATTGTTAATATTTGAATAAAATTGTTATTTTAATTGTTAGTTATTATTGTCTATTTAATTATTATGTAGTATTAAAATTATATATTTAATTATTATGTTAATTAATTATAGTTTACTTATTAAATAAGGGGCAAATTGGTAATTCACCCTCAAGGAGTGGAGGAGGAATGAGCAATCCTCCCAATTTTGGGAGGATTGCCACTCCCCACTCAATCCCCCCTCATTCCTCTCCCAAACCTCTCTCACTCCCATTGATGACTATCCAAACAAAGGAGTGGAATGGAAGAGTAATGACTCCCATTCCACTCCTTACAAACAAACACCCCCTTAATAAATGCTTAATGATTAAACTCTCCATAAGTGCCACTCAATGGCCACTGAGAGCTTAATTATGGCCCCCACTTTTTTTAAAATTTTTTTTAAATTGGCACAACCCTATCATTTTAAAAAAAACATATGGGGCCATGATTCTTTTTAATTTTTTAATTTTTAAAATTTTTATTTTACCCCTATAAATACACCTACATTTCCAAACAAAACTTATCCACTTCTTTATCTTCGAAGTTTCCACTATATTATGGATAAATCTAATATTAAAAAAATATAAGCCAAGTGGTAATCCTTGTAAAATAACTAAAATTACTAAAATATTTTAAAAAAACTTATTTAAAAAATTAGTTGTTTGAAAACTAGTGGTTAAAAACTAGCCGTTAAAAGCTAGTCATTTGAAGACTAGTCGTTAAGTCGTGCATATATATATATATGATGAGAATAGGTTCTATGTTTTTGTAAACTACATCACTTTGTTAACATCCTAGAGAATGAATCCTACCCAGTTGGCGCAAATCAAGCAATTTTTATTAGATGAGTTGATGGATGATTCAGAAGAAAAAGTGTGTACGTTACTAGAGGAATGGGAAAGGCAGAAAAAGGATGATTCATCTTGTAGTTGTAGAAGAAGTCGAAAGCATTTGAATCGTGATCGTGAAGCAGGACATGAAAGGCTTTTCAATGACTACTTCGCCGATGAACAAGTTTATCCTGATAATGTTTTTCGTCAAAGATTTCGAATGCGCAAGGAGTTGTTCTCGCAAATTGTAGAAGCACTAGGAAGTCATTCAAAATATTTCCAATTCAGGGTTGATGTAACTGGTAAACAATGTCTTTCACCACTTCAAAAATGTACTGCTCTTATCCGCCAATTAGCATATGGGGTACCGGCTGGTCAGTATGACGAGTACATTTGAATTGTTTAATGCATTGCAATTGAATGCCTATTTAAATTCTGTCGAAGCATTATTGAAATTTTTGCGGCAAGATATCTAAGAAGACCTGATAATGATGATGTTAAACATTTACTTCAACTGCATTATGAGCGTCACGGCTTTTCTTGTATACTTGGTAGCATAGATTGCATGCATTGCCATTGGAAAAATTGCCCAATAGCATGGAAAGGCCAATTCACTCAAGGAGATCAAAGGGTTCTAACAATAATGTTAGATGTGGTTGCTTCAGCAAACCTATGGATTTGGCATGCATTCTTTAGAGTTGCTAGTTCTAATAATAATATAAATGTGCTCAACCAATCTCTTCTATTCAATGACGTATTATATGGATATGCTCCTGAAATCCAGTTCAATGTTAATGGTACAACATACAGAAGAGGGTATTATCTTGCTGATGATATATATCCAGATTAGACAACATTCGTTAAAAGTTTCTTATAACTTTAAGACCTGAAGAGAAACAAGTTCAAACAAAGGTAAGAGGCTGGAACAAAAGATGTTGAGCGAGTATTTGGCGTATTTCAATCTTGATAAGTAATTGTAAGTGCCCATACCCATTTTTGGTACAGGGAAAAATTGAAAGATATAATGTACGCATGCATAATATTGTATAACATGATTGTTGAAGATAAAGGAGATACAATCACAAATTTGGATGACGAAGAAACTGAATCCACATTCCTTGTTAGGCGAGAGTGCAATCAAGATTTTCAACGATACTTAAGAAGAAATGCAGAGTTACGTGATCAAGAAGTGCACCATCAACTTCAATCGGACTTGGTAGAGTATATTTGGCACCACTTGGGAGTGAACGAAGACGAAAATTAGTGTTTTTACATCTTTTATTGATGACTTTAATTATGTAATATTTATAGTGTTTTTTAATTTATGTAAGTTGTTTCTTTTGGTTGTGGATCATTTTGATAAAGAATTTTTTATTTAATATCACACAAATTAATTAATTTTTTCAAAATAATATAATAATTTAATATTAATCATATGTTTTAATTATTTTAAATATTTTAAATATTTATTTTAAGATTTAATTTCTTAAATATATTATTTAATTATTTTTTTAATAATATTTAACATCATGAAATATATAAATATAATGAGTGTGGGTCCCATTTTATAATGTAAATATTATAAATATGGTTTAATAAGTAAGAATGTAATGGATTGATTGTAGGTTATATTTTATAGTATAACTATTATAGAAGATAATTTAATGTTTAAAAATTAAAAAACTGATGAGGGGGGGGCCCTTAAACTCTGAAATAGTATAACTATTAAAATTACTCAAAATATCTAATATATATATATATATATATATATATAATTTAAATTTCTGAAAAATTCATTCAAAAACAATGGTATTCCTGGAAATCAATTCTAGATTTCTTCTCGTTCCTCTTCGTTCTCTTCCCATGGGCTCTTGTCTCCATCCTCCCTTTCTCCACCTCCACCGACGATCACTCGCTCTCCACACCATCGCTCTTCGACGAAGCCAGAATCACCGCCGGAAGAAAAAGCCGATCTTCATCTCCACTCTCAAGCGCGTCCTCTCCTTCCCCGCATCGCTTCGGAAGCTCTATCCACCGTTGAAACCGCTGGATCTACTGCTTCAGCACGGAGGAATCGGCAATGGAGGCGGCGGAGGACTCTGGACTTTCGGCCGCGGTTCCGGAGGAGGAGATTGGTTTGAGAGGTCTGTTAAAAGGCGCGGATTCGTGGAGCTTATCATCTCGTTAGCGTTCGCAGTGGCAATCAACGTTGTTTCAGAGGATGGGGGATCAAAGAAGAGGAATTTGGGGTTGATTTGGGTTTTGATTTCAGGGATGATGGGGTTGAAGCAAAGGGTTTGGAGAAGGAGAAGTGTTGGCGTTTTGATGTTCTTGGTGTTTGCTTTCCTTGTTTTCTTGAATTCGAGTGTGAGATTCGGAAGGGATGGTCGGAGCCGGCGAGTGTTCCGGCCGAGCTGATTGATTCATTGATTGATTCTTTTTTTTTCTTGATTTTTTTAGTGGATGTTTATTTGAGATTTATTATGATAATTTTAAATTTATTGTTATTATTACTTTTAGACATTGTCGAGGGTTTTAGAGGATTTTGAAAGTAAGGATATGCTTGGATATGGGTTTTTGGAGGTAGAGTAAAGTAAGGGTTTTAAAGAACTCATGTTTGGATGAGGGGTTTTAGTGGGAGATAAAGGTTGAGAGAGGTAGTGGAGGTTTTAAAACCTCCACTTTTTGTTGTTTAATTATATCATTAATTATTGAGATGGTATTTTTTATTGTTGACAAAAATACTCTTGTACATTTCACCTGATTCCACACCTTATTAATAATATTAATATTATTATTATTATTAATTGTTTAATTATATCATTAATTATTGAGACATCATTCTCTTCCTCACTTAGTCTAATTATAATTTAAAAAATAATTAAAATTGTAATGATAATAATAAATAAATAATAATAAAAAAATTGGAAAATATTACTTAATTATTAATGATAATGTTTAAATTCTTACTCGTTTAATTATAATTAATAATAATAAAAATGATAAAGAAATATAGAATTTTATAAATTGAAAAATATTACTTAATCTATTAATGATATTGTTTAATTAATTTTATTATTGAAAATGAAATTCTATAACATTGTTTTTCGTTATTTATTAACCACAAGGGTAATTTAGTAATATAATATGTAACCTTACCTCCACTAACCCTCCAACTAAGCATGATAAGGTCTCAAAACCTCCAATTACATTACCTTCTATCCAAGGAAAGTATGGTTCAAAACCTTTCTCTATTTTCCTTTACCTTACCTTACCTTACTTTATGAAACCTCCAAAAACCCCCATCCAAGCAAAGCCTAAATGTTATCTTAACCTTGGTGAGAGGGTTGAAGGAAGCGGAGAGGTTTGGGATGGGGGGTATCCGAGGTTTGGGAGTGGCCGAATTTTTTTTTACAATTTATCTTTCATTATCAAAGTTATATTGACATAAATATATTTTTTTTATAAGAGAATGAGAATGAAAATAAGCAAAACCTAATTATTATCTCTCTTTATCTTATTTTATCTCCGGAGATCATCGGAATATCTTGCCAGAGAACCACCAGAATATCATATGTTATATTGACATAAGTGTGTAAAATAATAATTTATTTTATGAATTTTTTATTGATTTGTGGCCATGTTTGTTTTGTTGATATTTTGTTTTATCAAATTTTTTAAATGATGGTACCAAGGAATGTAAAAAAAAATAAAGAAACTATTTTTTAGCATTTGTATTGATATTTTCAAAAATAAACTCCATTATATATATATATATATATATTTGTGTCTATAAGGTACTTTAGTAATATTAATGTATTACTTTACCTTCCCTCACCTCCAAACCAAACACAAAATAACTAAAACACTTACTTCCCTTATTTTACTTTACTTCTCCCCCAAAAAAGGATGAGTTGAACCCTTTCTTTCCTTTATTACTTTCTCTTTTTTTTCTTTTCTTTATGAAATCTTGCCACACTTCATCAAAGGAAGGCTTTAATCGACGGATGTTTTCTTTTCGTTTTTCAATTTAAAGTTTGATCCAATTTAATTTAAATAATATTATCTAAACTAAATTCTTAAAGTTATTTATGTAAATAAATAATTCAAAAATTTATAAAGGTATTTCTTTAAAAAACCTTTTTTTGACAAAATTTGTTTTTTCAGGACTTGAAAAAAAACCATTTGTACATTTAGCATATCTATCTTTTTTTTCTGGGACAATGCAACATTTTAATCATGTCTTTTTTTTTTGGAATATATAGTGTAAGAACCAGCTAAAAGGATAAAAATGTAATTTACGATCTGTATATTGATATCTTGATTGTGTTGATAATTAATTGATCTCAATAAAGACATTTCTTGTCCATTGGCATTCTTTGAAGAAATTTCTATGATGGATTTCCATATAAAAATTTTAATTACTTTAACAATTCAACTTTTTTTCTACCAGTCAATGTACGCCAGAGTCTTTAACTATTACCTTCTATCAGAGCAAATTTCTTATCAAATCCATGTACTTTAGCAAAGTAATATATTTTCTGTCCGAATAGCCATTTTTATATATCTTTGGATGTCTTTTATTCATTTTTATTAGTTTTTTTTAATATAAAAATCTGGGTGAGGCGCACATTAGGTGCTCCACCTTGGATGTAATGGAAAAAAGCTAAAATACCAACTCTCCTCTTGCATGAATAATGATGTCTTTGTCAGCCACTTTATTATTATTATTATTATTATTATTATTATTATTATTATTATTATTATCTCTCAAATTTCATAATTATCGTTCTATTTTAAAAAAAAAACAAAGTTTATGAGTCCCTATTTTAGTTCTTATTTTATTCTAAATAGAAAAATCATCGTTAATTATCTTGAGTGAAAACTGTACTATAGTAAATTTTATTTTGATTATTAAACTTCAATTTGTATTATTTTTGTTACTTAATTTTTATTTGCTTTTATTAGGGTACCAAAGAGATTCTAATGAGATTTTACTGATGTGGGCATTGAAATAAACATATTGCTACTTGACTCGACATGTCATCATTGACAATATATATATATATATATATATATATATATATATATATAAAAGTTTTTAAAAAATGACATGATTACTTACTCCAGATTCTCCCCATAATCGGAAAGGATGGACCTAGTGGCTTCTGTAGCCACCAGCCGAGTTAAAGGAGGAACGAATCCGTTGGTTTCGGGGAAAGATTCTCCGGATGCCACCATACTTAAAGTGCTGAGGAACTTACTGCCATAATGAAAATCTCTTAGCTCTTTTAAAAGCATATGGAGCATCATTATCCTTTCATATCTTTGAAAGTCCTGATTCTGCCTATAGCAAAACCTTTCATAAATATATAGGTTTCTGATTATTGCATAAAGTAATGGAATCGTATTCATTTTAATATTTTGCCATTTTCTCGCAACTTTAAATCTTTTACTTTTCGTAAATTCTTTTCTTGTACAAAATCTATGATTTCTCTCACATCATCTCCAGTGGAGAGTAAATATCCTAAACTTACCATTAAGAGATCTACTGCTTTTAATTTCTTTTTGTCTTGATATGTTTCTAATAAGAATTCATGGAATTCTTCTTCTATTAATTTCTGATAAAGAGACTGTTGTTCTGGATTATTTTTGTCTATTGATTGTTTTCCTAAAACCATAAACTTCTGCTGTTTACTGATCCAATCCATCTATCCGTTTTTTGGAAGCCATTCTATACTTCCGTAAGTGTCTTGGAAGTCTATTAAATTTCCAACTTCTTCTAACCTATCCATTTGATCTTCACCAAATATACTGCATATGTCACTATCCTTTTCACTATCATTACTGTCTAGGCTTACTATATCAAATTCATCTGCTAATTCTAACTCTTGGAATAACTTTAGTCTTTCTTTATTAACTGTTTTATTCCTACATTCTCTTGCATAGTGGCCTTCTATACCACACACATAGCATTTGCATTTCCTAGGTGGTTTATGCTTCTTAAATTTTTTAACATGATTGAACTTGGGCCGTCCTTTTCTATAATACTGACTTCTTTTTAGTCTTTTTCTAGGCTTATAGTCTCTATGTACTGCTGGGATGTATATCTTATTGCAGTAACTATAGCATGAAACTTGTCTAGTAGCCTCTGCCTCTAAACATTTATTTTTAAGATAATCAAATGTAAACAAAATTGCTGGTCCTATACCAGTAATCTCATCATTTCAATGATCTACCCATGCTTTATAAATTAAATCACCTAAGGGCTTTGGTAATTTATTGAACCATCGTTTTGTAAGTTCTGTACCAGTGAAAGCTCTGCCTGTTTTGGCAGCTAAAGCTAAGTACATCTGGCTAAATTTTACTATTTCATTAAAGCTTGTAATATGGAGCCTTTCCAGATCTCGTGCTGCAACATCTTGTAATTGGGTTTCTCCTCTAGCAGGATTTGTTCCCAAAACAATAGATCTAATTTGATTTATAATATTATATGGGTTATCTGCCATTTTTACCATATTCTGGTACTCTTGTGAATATATTATTTTCCAGCTATTTAGAAGTTCTCGGGCAGCAGTTCCTAACAGATTTTCTATAAAGTTTACTGTTGCTAGTTCATCTAGCTGGTAAGAGATTCTTTCTAATGCATTCATGGCATCTAATTCCCATCTATCAATGAGTTCAGGTCGATTATTATTAGTTAAAGATGAGTATAATCTAAAGGCAAACCTGATCCTTTAGAAGTAACCTCCAGTTCTAATAATGGCTCTATTGTCCATTCTTGTCCTGCCAATGTTTCAGAATCATAATATTTTGCTGGGATTGCTTGAATTCCTTTATGTAAGTTTTACTTTACTTGGGTGGGAAGCTAGCTTCCATTGTAAGTTTGTCTATGAAAGGTTTTGCTATAGGTAGTATCAGGATTTTCAAAGATATGAAAAGATAATAATGCTCCATATGCTTTTAAAAGAGCTAAGAGATTTTCATTATGGCTATAGTCCGTATACTAGCACTGAGGAGTTACCATTTAATTTATGAATAAAGAAAAACTTTTGAGGTATAGCTTAGATCAAAATCAAAGGTACCTATTAGAAACATATCACATCACAGAGGAGGTAGTTTCATGTGAATACTACTTTGAACCCTTTAAGTACAATTATAAGAATAGGTTTGACAAGTGTTTTTACTCTCACGTGCTAACGCATAGAGTAACCTGCTTTAGATGGCTGGAAGAAGTTAAGAGATATTTATTAACTAAAGATGATATGGAAAGAGAGCACCAATACTAGGAAGGTTTAGCTATAGAAAGAGAAAAAAGAAATAAATAGAATAGAAACAGCCTTATCTCCAGAAGAACAAGCAAGGAGATTAAAAGATGAAAATTTATCTTTAATGCCAGGAGAACACCTTTATAAACATGGTTTCTTTGATTATTCCAATAGAATTTATGAACACTATGATGAAGTTCAGGTGTGTTGTCCCAATGATGAAACACAAATAGCATTAGACTTGATTACACAAGAACATCTTGTGATTGGGTTTCTCCTATAGCAGGATTTGTTCCCAAAACAATAGATCTAATTTGATTTGTAATATTATATGGGTTATCTGCCATTTTTACTATATTCTGGTACTCTTGTGAAAATCTTCCATCAGAATGTTCATAAAACTCTGATTTTTCAGGTCTTAAGGTCAATGGTAATAATGGCTCTATTGTCCATTCTTGTTCTGCCAATGTTTCAGAATCATAATAAGAGATTAGCAATTGAAGATCATGTTTCCGAAGAAGGAACTTCGGAGCTATGAAAGACTTAGTGAGAATAGAGGACTTAGAAACAGTAGTCTAGATGAGAAAACAACATTGTAACCGATTGGAAAAGATGAATTTAGAATCATATAATGCAAGGATTATTTTACAAAAATATTATTGGTTAGCAAGGGTAGAAACATTTTTAGAATATTTTATTGAACAAAGACGTTATTACAAAGAAGCTTTAGAAAAAGAAAAATATTAACAGTGTTATTAGCTCAGTAATCAATTCACAGTTCTTTTTCTTAAAAAAAAAAGAAAAAACAATATTCTTACAATATTAGAATCAGTAAGATCTTTAGAGAGATCAGAGGATGGAACACCATCTTAGGAGCGTCATGGCATGGACGCAACAAATTAAGTTCGGTGAATATGGCCGACTCAGCATCCCACGTGTGGGATTAGGATATCAGAATCTGGCCACTCCTAGCTCAGAAACGGAGGAGATGTCCGAGCCAGGGGATGCAGCAGTACCGCAGGTGCCAGTAGAGCATGCACCC
This sequence comes from Dioscorea dumetorum, assembly GCA_902712375.1. Taxonomy (NCBI): domain Eukaryota; kingdom Viridiplantae; phylum Streptophyta; class Magnoliopsida; order Dioscoreales; family Dioscoreaceae; genus Dioscorea; species Dioscorea dumetorum. The sequence goes on from CACTHL010000134.1 coordinate 165,043, forward strand.
GAGCACCTCATCATAGATGACGTGGAGGAACACAACCTCGTCAACATGATGGAGGGATAGTAGAGTAAGAAAAAAATCTTTCTTTCTGTAAAATAGTATGGGATAAGATTTCTCAACTTTAGTCACTACCAGCACAGCTGGAAAAACAGTTTGAGAGATCTTTAGCCATGTGAAGGAATAAGGAATAAAAGATAGGTTCAAAGTGGGGTATACCCCCACTACTCTTTCTTTTTCTTTGTTTCTTTACATTTAATAATCAAGATGCTTTTATCAAAGGCACTTGAGTAGCTTGCTTTACTTAGGATGTAAGTTTTATTTTACTTGGGTGGGAAGCTAGCTTCCATTGTAAGTTTGTAACTTGGCCTATATAAGGAGCCAAGGTCTTTGTATTTGGGAGCATAGAACAAAGGGAGATCAGTAGAGCTAAATAAAAGTTTGTTTCCCATATTTTCTCTCTTACTATTTGATTTTCTTACGTTTCGTGCTACGCTAGTAATAGTAGCACTCTTACTTAACACCCTGTGGCTCGTTGCCCCTTGGTGCATCCCCCCTTTATTGGTATCAGAGCCAAGTTAATGATCATATGAAGATCATGGTAAGTATGTCGACGTAAGTTAGCTCTGGGTGTTCCCAGACACCAAGGGCTGGAAAGAATGGGTTAAGTTATCTTGAGAATTATTCTCTTCTTTGTTCTTTGGGCTATTTTGGCTTGTAAATCACTTGATTTTAGGGACGTGAGCCTGAGTTGTCGATTGGGCTAATCTCGGACTAGTATTTCTTGAAGAAAAGTTGCTTTGGTCTATGGACTGAAAAGGTGCTGGAAGAAGCTGAACAGGTGCTGGCTTGAGAGAGGCAGTATGGTAAGACCTCGTTTGTCACCCAGCAATGACAGTGTCACCCAGTAATGACAGGACATGTAAACTTCGTGGCGGATTTTCTATGAGAGAACACCAGAGATGGGACCGGTTTGACGACTCGTCCACTCATCACAAACTTCGTTGGACTTGTGAGGAGCTCCCTGTAGTTGGTAAGAACAACCAAGAGAATCTGTCTTGAAAAGACTTTGATCCTTTCCATGATGGCCCAAGGCTTGGGAATACCAAGGTTTCTATAAGGCAAACAACTTTCAGATAACAGTGTTATTAGCTCAGTAATCAATTCACAGTTCTTTTTCTTAAAAAAAAAAAGAAAAAACAATATTCTTAGAATATTAGAATTAACAAGATCTTTAGAGAGATCTCAAAAAAACATCTGATCTCAGAAAAATATTTGATCAGCATATCAAATTAGCATGTATTACTTGTTATTAATCATAGTATTAATCAAATTTTTAGCCATATTAGTAGAAGATTTCTTACAGGAAGCACGAAATATAGTATTATTATTAGTAGAAGATGAGTATGATCTGTAGTTCAATCATTAGTATAGCGACCACGGTTAAGGACATGAGTTACAAGGACCAAGGAAGGCCCAGCATAGTCTGGTTACTTCTCTGAAGACTTAAATGGACTCAATCGCACTTGTTCCTGGAGGTCACGTACTAATGAGTGAAGCAAGATTTGCATATTTAGAAGGTAAATTAGACAGTATTATGAAAAAGCTTACTGTAATAGAAGCTCAGTTAACTAAATTAGATACTCTAATAGCAAATATAGATTATCTCAAACAACAGCTACCAAGAAGAGTACCAGAAAATGATATTGAAGAATTAAGTAGATTAGTTAAAAGTATTCAAATTGGTACAACAAGACCATAACCTAAGAAAGTATTCCCTTTTGCTGTATGGACACAGGAGGAATTAGCAAAACCACCGCAGTATAGAATGAGATTCCCTAAAGGAAGTAGATAATGGAGGACGGTGTACCAAGAAATAATTCCCAAATTATTCAAAGTAGAGATAGAGTGAGAAGGTTTCCAATATTCCCAGTAAAACATATAAATAGAATAAAAACAGCCTTATCTCCAGAAGAACAAGTAAGGAGATTAAAAGATGAAAATTTATCTTTAATGCCAGGAGAACACCTTTATAAACATGGTTTCTTTGATTATTCCAATAGAATTTATGAACACTATGATGAAGTTCAGGTGTGTTGTACCAATGATGAAACACAAATAGCATTAGACTTGATTACACAAGAATCTTATAATAAGCTAGTGAGTCAAGGATATACAGTGATGCATCTAGGCATGGTATTATTAGGCATAACTGGAATGCATAGAAAAGGATTAGGTACAAAGGTGATGCTCAGCCTAGTAGACTTAAGGCATATTGATTCAGTATCAAGATCTGCTATAGGATTAGCAGAGGCAGATATGAATAATAACTTTGAGGCAACTTATATGACGCCGGATTACATAGTAACCTTAAGCACTTTATTTAAGTTTATTAAACTTATAGTTATAACTAGAGGTTATAATATGATAGACACAGAGTCTAATATTGCAATTACGTAGGCATTTACAGGTCAGATTTCCAAAAACAATACTATCAACTACACACTGAAGACTAATAGGATAGAGAATATCACAAATATTTTAGGAAGTAAAGGAATTCAAGCAATCCTAGCAAAATATTATGATTCTGAAACATTGGCAGGACAAGAATGGACAATAGAGCCATTATTACCATTGACCTTAAGACCTGAAAAATCAGAGTTTTATGAACATTCTGATGGAAGATTAAGTTTTCGAGTAGCAAAGTATAATAAGAGATTAGCAATTGAAGATCATGTTCCCGAAGAAGGAACTTCGGAGCTATGAAAGACTTAGTGAGAATAGAGGACCTAGAAACAGTAGTCCAGATGAGAAAACAACATAGTAACCGATTGGAAAAGATTTATTTCGAATCATATAATGCAAGGATTATTTTACAAAAATATTATTGGGTAGAAACATTTTTATAATATTTTATTGAACAAAGACGTTATTACAAAGAAGCTTTAGAAAAAGAAAAATATGTGCAATATTATTTAAGATTAGGAATTAGTGTACAAGAAAGAATATTAGATGAACAAGCAGAATTTTATGAGTTTGAAGCGACAAAAATCCAAAGATTAAAGGATGATTATGACCAAATAGTCAATAGGATTAGATATTAAATGAAGAGCTTATTAAAATCACAAACATTAGATCCAATAATTGAAAAAAGACAGTTCCTTAGTAGATTTACAAACAATTTGCCGTATCATATGTTAACTTTAAGACAAAAGATATACTATGAGAAATGGTTTTGGTTAATAGAAGTAGAAACATATGTAGAAGAAAAATTAGAAATTATTTCAGACTATGAAGATAGGTTGAGATTATCACACTTATCTCATATCCAAAGATTTCTTGTTAGAAGGGAATATAATAAAAAAGTTAAAAGATTACGTAAAGAAGAAAAACTATTAGAAAAAATGTATGATAGGATAGGAAGTTTATACGGATGAAAAAATTATTAGAAAAGGGAACTGTTAAAGATGTGGAGGACCACTTAGAACATTTACAAAAGTATGTAGTTAGGTCCGGATACTCGGTGCCAGATCAAATTCATATGTTAAGATATGAATGGCTGGAAGAAGTTAAGAGATATTTATTAACTAAAGATGATATGGAAAGAGAGCACCAATACCAGGAAGGTTTAGCTATAGGAAGAGAAAAAAGAAATAAAGGTAAAGAGATCCTTGAAGATGAAGGAGAACCGAGTAGCAAGCGAATGAGATATGATGAATGTCTCAGACAACATAGAATACCTATTAAAACTATAGGATTAATTGAAAGATGGAGGAGACATGATATCCAATTTTTAGAAAATTGGAAAAAAAAATTAGAAAGGGATTACCAAAATATAGAAAGCAATTATATCTGATATTCAAACCATGCAAACCATGCAAGAGGGCATATTGATTCAGTATCGAGATCTGCATTAGGGTTTAGCCTCTCATGGTAAGAGAAAACGTAATCCAACCCATAACAAGAGGAAAGATTGGTATCAATCTTGAAAATCCCCTTACACTTCTCAAGAAGTGCAATCCAAATGCTGCAAGAGACTCATGGGCACGACCTGATTCAGTTGTTCTTCCTCCCTGACTAGAATTCTAACAATCCTCCTTAGATATAGCCAAAACAGATCCTATCTATACCTAACTGTTGGGTATTTTGCAGGTAATGGGCTAGTGTATGGCCGTGCTTCGGGGTATGTTAGATCCATGTTCCTTCGTCGCAGCATTTGGACTCAATTTTGAACCAAAAAAAAAATGAAATTCACATATCTGTATGGCCAAGAGCATGATAGTGCTTAGGCAATAAAACTGTGCGGAGGGTTGTGCTCTTCAATTTCCTCTATCCAATGTTCTACACACCTTGAACATACCTATGTTAAGGCCATGCTCTTCTCTAGAGTTGCTCTTTAGTACTCGTTTCGCTCATAAAAAATATCAATTTTCATCTTTTTTTGACACAAAGCATGTCAACTAGTATATTTAGGACAAATTACCTAGTGTAGCACTAAAATAAACCAAACCATGCCAAAAACAAGCAATGTGCATGGATTTATTGTATAAAATTCAAACACAATATGCATTCATCATGGGTGTGTTGGGTTCGGAAGCGGTCCACCGAAGTGATGGAAGTCTGACTTTGATTGAAGTGAACATTTCATTTGGAAGTCTTTAGTTCCATGTGTTTGGTTGAGGGAAGAGTTAAATATAAACCATATTTTCATGTGTTTGGTTGACGGAAGTCTTAAATATTAATTTTTTTTGTCTTTGTTAAGAGTGAAAAATGAAAATATGGTTTATAAATAAATTATTTATTATATTTTATGTAATGTAAATTTTTTTAAATTAAAATCTTAATTTTGTTCTAAAAATAAAAAAATTAAAAAATAAAACAAAAAACAATAAAAGTAAATTATAAAATAAATTATAAAAATAATAATAAAAGATTTATAAAAATATACAAAATGGATGGAGTGGGATACCAAAGTCCCACTTCTGTAAAAAATTCCCGAAGTCAAAGAGTGAAGTGGGAGGTTTTGGAAATAGTTACTTCCCCAGTTCGGTTTCTACTTCGGTGAACCAAACAAATGGAAGTGTCACATCAGCTCCCACTTTAGTCACTTCGGTCTCCACTTCGGCGAACCAAACATGCCCTATGTATACAACCACCACTCTAGAGAAAAGTAACAATTTAGTTTGGAGTTTGCCGCACAAGCTGTTGTGAGGTAAGAGAACCAAAGTAGAGAGGGTTAGATTACGCATGCACGTTGTGACTTTAAAAGAGTTTAACAATTTCTATTTTTAGAACCTAAAACTTTTGCATTTGAATCTATGGACTATTCCTCATACTCTTAAAACTCCCCAGTTTCAAGGCATGGGGCCACTCCACTTATATTCTTTATTTTTTTAATGATTTCTTTGTTTGAGACAAAGGTTTAAGTGTGGGAGAATTTGACAAGTCCATGAGTTTACTTACTTTATGATTGTTATCATCTATGTTTGGCATGGTTTTTATATCAAATATTGGTAAATTGGCATTTGGTTTGTTATTTTAGTGTACCCAGGCATGAATATAGTGCATGATGCATAAGGGAATGAAATAAGGTGATTCCGAAGCAATTCAAAGCATTCTAGATGAGCATACAAGCTCCTTATGCTTGTAAGGATGAAGAAAAGATTTCTTCAATAGTAGGATATGGCGAACATGCCAAATATAACCTCTTATAGTTGACTTACGGCCATAAGGCCCACATGAAAGAGCTTGCGAGAGGAGTTATGCCCTTAGGTGCCAAAGAATAAGAATATGGGGCCATGGTTATGGTATAAGCTTGGTTGAAAGGTTCAATTAAGGAAGTCTGTGGGAGGGGCTTATGCTTGTAATGCCTGTCGCAAGCACTAGACCGAAGTGTTTATGATACAAGGCTACGCTGGGGCGTCATTGCTAACCTATATAAAAGGAGTTTGAGGGAGTACTTCATGTTTTATGCAATGTGTTTCTTCTCCTATAGATTGGATCATTGTTTTCCACTAATGGGGAACTAATTTCCTCGGTGTTTGGGCATCGGTGAACCTTAGGGCTTTTATCTTTTAAGACTTGGATGAAAACACTTTAATTTTTCATCAACTTTCATAATCCAACATTTTGTTTAGATTCAATTGTGTGTACTTGTTGTCTTGATTTTCATCATTGCGAGAGCTGAGAATTCCATGGTTGATTTACACGAGTGAAGATCAAGAGATCCATGTGCATTGATCAACAATAATCGCAAAGATTCATGAGTGCACCTATAGATAGGCTATTTTGTGATCAATTAGCAATCGCTATGATTCCCCCAAGTGAGGTTAATATAGTTTAGGTTCATTTCCAATAATGCCGTCATAGGGAGTGATGATTAGGAAGAGATTAAAATTATTCCTTGCATAGGGCTAGGTTTGATTACTTTGAAAGAAGAGTCAGCTATATATTTTGTGAATTCATGTTGATGATCTAGATAGAGTTCATTGAGCATAACTCAGTTGTAGGGAAGTTTGTATTAACTCTGTATGAAATAAGGTGCTATTAATTATGATAAAGGGGATAGTACACTGAAGGGACTCTCTCAGTCTAATTGACACTATATATTGATTTTACATCCATGCCAAGGTAGCATCTTCAACGCTAGGGAGCTTCTATGCCTAGACACATCTTGTTAAGCTAGTATCGTAAGTTGTATGCTTTTATTCTCACTTTCTTTTAGTTTTCGCTCAATGACCTAGGTTAGATAACAAGGTACAATTTAATACTAGTATTTTCCAGTTCATCATGGATTGATACTTTTGCTTTCACTCACACTATATTACTTGATCATCATGTGCACTCCATTTGATTATACTACTCCAGCATGGAGGAATAAACTATGGAGGTACCAGAGAACTCTTGACTATGAATGGTATCTCCAGAGCCTCTTCCCTTCTCCGAAGAGGAAGAGCACGTCTTCTCGACAGCATTCAAGATATGTAAGATTCTGTGGAGTTTCTTGTCTGAGGCGCATCCCTTCCGATCAGGTTTTCCTTCTTCTTCTTTTCCTCCTCTTCTTAAAATCCTCAAATCCCTGATTATGATAATTTGGCAATCACCTCTAGTCAAAACGTGGTATTTGACATTTGAATTATGATCCTTTGGTGCCAGTACGATGGTTATGTTTTCAGGGGGGATTGGGAGAAAATTATTAGATGGTGATATATGACTCTGTTAGGTGGATCGATCTTACCATTGTGACTAAGTTTCTCTTCTCAATTTGCAATTTGCTCTGGAATATTAAAGCTTTTATAGTCAAATACCATCTACTGTTTTCCTGCATTGGTTTGTTATTGTTTTACTGGTGCTTGTGATAAAGTTTGCATTTTTATTCCGGTGTAAATCTTGTAGAAGCAGGATTTTGCTTTTGATTTCGGTGTTGTTTTGTATAGTGGGTTTCTTGCATTTATTGGATCTCCTGCTTGTGTCTATGATTATCTGAATGGTGTAAGTTCTTGTTTTTATAAAGCCTATGGTGTTGCAAGTTTTTCGGTGATCTGGTAAGCTAAACTTGTCTATCTCTGTGGATGCTCCAATGGTTTAATTCATGCATATCTCCTTATCCTGTTTCTAAGGTTGCTTGTTTGACACTATTGGATGTTGTATTGTGATTATGTGTGAAGTTTCTATTATGTTCATGACTATTTTGTTTCTGTGCCGGTAATTCATGTGTTCCAATTGTTTTTCTTTTCCACCAAAAGGTGGTCTTTTCACTTTCCCAGTGAGTTGATTTGATTTAGCAGGGAGTAACAGAGTAGCCCTTAGCCAAAATCTATTGTTTACATCATGTTTCATCTGGTATTCTACTTTTCTATTATGTTCTTTCACCATCATGTTCAATCACATCCATAAGATTGCTGCCCTACTTTTCTGTCTCATGTGAGTAGATAATTTTGTGCATATTGTTTTTCATGGTTCTTGTGAGGTGGTGTGTGATTGTAGTTAAATCATGCAACTATTGATCCATCCCACAACTATTGTGTTTCCTTCTGGCTTAATCTGATGGCCATTAGAAAAGTTTAATTTATTGCTTTTGTGATCCAAATTTATTAGTCTTGTATTTTTTTTCATACTTGCTCAATATTGATGGCTCAATTTCCTTTTTCTGCCTGCCTTCCTCCATTTGAGTGCAAATTAGAATTGAAGGTTTTTATTATTTTGTCAATAATGATATTTTAGCGGGTTCCTTGTGAGTGTTTGTTCTTTATTCTATTAATGACCATTGGTCTTGATACACTCACTACACCATTTATTACTTTTACAAACTGTTTGGTAGAGGGGTTTTAAAAAACCCCCTCTATAATTGTTTAATTGTTTTTTCCCCCAAACATTAGATCCGGTTTAAAAAACCCTTGTAGTTTAAATTAATAAAAACTCAAAACACACACTCTCTCTCCATCCACTCACTCACACGCATTCACCCACTCAGGCGTTCACCCCTCACAGACAGCATTCAACGAATTTTTTTAAGAAGATATTTTTTTTAAAAAATTTAATTCTCTCTCTCTCTCTCTCGCCTTTCACTCTCTTTGAAGACAAACTCTTGTTCCTTGAAGGCGAGCTCCATCCGCCGCCGCTCTCTCTCTCTCGTTTCCTTGAAGACAAGTTCCATCCGCCGCCGCTCACTCGCTTTGAAGACGAGCTTCATCCGCCGCCGCTCTCTCTCTCGTTTTCCTTTCAGTCGCCTTGAAGACGAGCTCCATCACCGGCGCATCTAGGTTCGTTCCCTTTCCTTTCATTCTCTTTTGAAGATGAGCTCCATCGTCATTTGGGCTTTTTTGTTTCTCTTTCATTCTCTCTTTGAAGACGAGCTCCATCGCTTGCGCCACACCACCACAATAAGGCTATTCGTCGCCGGATCAACATAATCAAACTATAGGTATGTATGATTTTATTGCTTCTCCAAAACTGTAAAAAAGGAATTTCCTTTTAAGCATTTAGATCTCCTATGATGCAGATCAAAGTGGCATTTATATTTGATTTACTGCCATTGTCCTGCTATGAATGTTCCCCTTTTTTTTTCAATCAATTGCTTTACAATTTTTACTTGTGAAAATGCTTTGATCATCAATGCTGTCATGGTTATCATTTTTATTAGTGTTCAGTAATTCTCATTTAATTCAATCTTTCTGTTATTATTGCTTATAATTCACATTTTGAACTTGATTCCAAAAAAATTCAATAGTTACCCAAACTCCAATCGCTGAATTGTCCAAAAGCCCTTCAACCATGTTCATTTATCATCTTTTAGAATTTATCCACACTAACATATGTGATTCAGATTGAGTTTTCACTCAAGTTGGTCACCGATAATTTCACACTTTTAATTTGTAGATGTTACACCTATCACTCACCCTTTTAGAGTCAAGGATGAAGCTACTGGCAAGTTGATAAGTTTTTAAAAATTAAGGTGAAACCCAATTAGAAAAATCGAGTTGCTATTTTACTGCGCATCTTATTTGAGAACTACGTGATCTATCACCGCACTCATCAATGGCGAGATTTGTTAGTTCAACAAAGCTTGTTAAAAGATGTGCATCCACAAGATTGTTAGATTTGTTAGTTTTTGCATTTGAGCCTTCACTATTGCTACATGTTTTTGCTTATTTTGACATCTATAAGCAGCATGTTTGTGTGACAATTTAATGAAGTTTTGAACAATTAATTTTATTTCCCTCAATAAGGCACTTCAGTTAAGTTTTCTTGGCTAATTTTTAATCTGCATTTGGTCCTTTTCTCTCATACGATATTCTTTTTTTTTTCCTTTATTATTCAACTGCTGTGTCTGTATGACCACTAATTGAAGTTTTGTTTTTAGTTCTTTTAATTTTCCACAATCAAGACAATTCAATGAAACTTCCTTAATTAGTTTTTAATTAAGAATTTGACCTTTTCTCTCAAGAGATTGATCTTTAATTAATAGGGCGTACTTGATTTGTGGTGAGTAGATAAATAAAGCCGTTGACATGTAAGCAAGTGCTAGTTTACACTAACTTTTGCATCTTGTTAATACTAAGTCAATCAAAAGCTGTGTTGATCTTTATTTACTAGGGCTTATTTGATTGGTGCTGCGTAGAAATATGGAGTTGCATTTGGAGTTTGCACTTAAAAGAAATGCAAGTTTGGATAGGATTGAGCATCCTTTTGATACTTCGAATCAAGACTTACTCATCTTTAGTTGTCGGTGCATACTTTATAATTTATTGGCAGTATGCAGAAATACAATGTTTACGCAAAGGCATGCTTCTTTGGATTAGTATGCAGAAATACAATGTTTACGCAAAGGCATGCTTCTTTGGATTAGTATGCAGAAATACAATGTTTACACAAAGGCAGTATGCAAAAATACTAGTGATCATTACTGAAAAAGATCGATTTCTCGGTATTAATAGATCTCTCTGATTGCCTGCTATAGCTCTGTATTAATTCCAATAAACTACCAAGTTTTAATTTGATATTTTTATCCATTATATGAAGAGCCTCGGACTTTTGTGTTCTTCTCACTTTCAGTTACAATGGTTTAGTTGTTCTTCAAGTTAAAAAATTGGGATTTTTTTTCTTTTTTCCCAAATAAACCCCTCCTATTGGTGGGGCCTCATTACTTCAGTTAGTCCCCGTGCTCTTCGAATGGATTATTTAGTTGCTGAGAAAGTTGGCCATGGGTGATTTGAAGATATTATTTATGAAAAGGTAGACACTGATAGACACTCACAGCATGAGAAATAAGCACGAGGATCATGGAAGGCATTCACTGTTTACTAATGAAAAATACCAGCAACAACGCTATTGAACAGGATAACAATGAATTAATTTAAAAGGCTTCACCTTTTCCACCTTTATCTCGATGATTCTGCATCCAAAGTTAGTAAATATCATATATAAACTTGGGATCAATAGTTGCTCTACACGAGTTAGTATCAGGCAAAGAGATGCCTCTGGAAAACTGATAAAAAATCAATGAGAAGTATCAGCACATGTAGTCAATAGAATAACAAGACAGAATTTAAAACAAAAAGAAAATGCCAGAGGCAAAACATTTCCTCTCGATGTTGAGTCAATGGCACAAAAGTAGCTTACAGATATCTATCAAAATTCAGTAACTGGTAAGACATAAGCCCATTACATTATGAAATCCCACCATCAACTAATAAATAGTCAACGTAGAAAGACGGATAAATGAATATCCCATTTTTGACAAACCAAACATCACAGACCTTCATTGAGCATCTTATCGACATTAGTCTCATCCAACAACAGAAAACTAGCGCTGTTATGCTCAGCGTTTGTCCGACGTGCCATCTATATGGTTCTCCTTTTCTCCCTTCTGATTCATCTTCAAATAGATAAGTGCATTTTGAGTGGATCTTTCAAAAATAAGAAAGTCACATGCATCACAACAGAGATAATACCAAATCAATAGAGACTGCATTTGCTATTCTTCCCACAGCACGCATCCCTCATACTCTGCATTCCTTTTCTGAATCAGATTTCAGCAGAACGGGAAATAAGAAAACAGATACAAAACCAGTTAGACTTAGATCGAGTGCATTACTGTACTTAAAAGCACCAAATTCAATCATGGTGGATGATAACTGCCAACCAAAGATTCACATCACCATTTAGTTATTTTTTTTCATATTTCAGGAAAATCTAAAACAAACATATCTAGATAAACAGTGAGTTATAATGTCATTTAAAGCACATAGAGAAGTGGTTCTAAAATAGGTAAAATTGTAGTTTTCTCAATACTTCTGCACCAATGATATTTGAAATTTTAAACTAGCAGTGAGTTTACTTGAGTTGCTAATCTTTAGACAATTTTATGTCCAACAACAATTAGTGTTTCCCCTAATAATTTTAGTTTTACTTATGTTATCGGCTAGCAAATTTCATGAGTGTGCTTTTCCAATATTATCATGCTCAACTAAGTATGTGTTTTATTGAAAATTTCATCAGTGTGTTCCCCTAATGTGTTCCCTTAACAATAATATTACTGTAATTTTGAAATAGCCTAAGTTATTCCAATAATAATCAGTTTTTAATCTACATGTTTTTTTTTGAAGTTCACTGCAACTAGATTTGTGCAAACATTTCAAAAGTGCAATAAATAATTAAAATAGACTATATATATATATATATATATATATATATATATATATATATATATATATATATATATATCACTTCAATGGAATTGGAACATTATTGGGCTCACGAAGCCAATGTGATTCTTGTGATATATTTTATGCCAACGTTGTATTCTTTGTGTTATATACTTCAAGGGGAAACTGTCCACCTTATTGAAATTGCATGGTCCCTCATCAAAATAAAGTTTAGGTTCTTCATGCATGAAGGAAAGCCGAAAGTGCTTCAGTTTTCTTAGGCTGTTATGTTTTGTGTTTGGATTATATTCGGCTTGTGCTCTAAATATTTAATTGTTGTTTTATGTGGTTGTATTTAAATACAGGAGCCTAGATTTATTTTTGTTTTTAATTACAATATCTGGTTTATATGTATTTTTTTATTTTTAATAGTAACTGTTAACTAGATGTTTTACTGTTCAAATACCTTTTCTTAAGCCTAGGTTCTTTTTAGGAGAGCTTTGTGGTAATCACATGGTAAAAACATGCTAAAAATTTTGGCATTGTCTTTATAAATGCTATAAATTTTTTCTTTAAATCAAGGAAAAAAATTTGTATTAAAAACAATGGATAAAATATTGGTTATTCTTTACAGCAAAGTTTTTCTTTATTTTTTATTCTATGTTATTTTTTTAATTTTTTTTTAATGAAGAAATGTATGTTTTTTAACGAAATGTGAATAAACTAGATCAAATACATTCATAAGTATGGAGTTAATTTTTCAACATTTTTGTATTCTCATCTTGTGCTCAAGTACAAACTCGTTCGTTTAGTATAACATGAATATTTTGTGCAGAGGTTGGGGGGAGGGCAAGGAGTTCTTGCACGGTGTTTTCTCTTCTGATAGTTTAGAAAAGGTTCAATTTTGCTTCTGTATTTATGGTCAATTTTAGGATTTTTTTTTCCTATGCATTTGCTTTTATAATGTGTCTCGTAGTTGTGCAATTTTCTACTTCTACTTGATCATTGCTTATTCAACAGTTTATTTTTTTTAATTGGTTATACAACACTATTAAATAAAAAGATAATGACACTTGGTTCTTTTTTTCAACAAAAGGTTGAGAACACCGATAATTAACAATTTGAACTATAGCTTGTTAAGTTCATTTTGTTATTGTGTTTACCTATAATTTTTTTATTTTGTTCTTATGCGGTGTATTTTTATTATGTTTATCTATACTTATTTTAATTTTTAATTATTTAGATTCAACTTTAGCTATAAGTTTACTGATGATGTTGTCTATTCTATTACATAGGCGTTGTTTGATGGAGGCTATCCTATTGTAAACCCTTTTACTTTTCATATCACGTTCTATACATCTGATGTTAATTTGGATTTTAGTTTAATCATCATTTGATATGTTCATGAGTTTTTTGGAGAAAAGTACAAAGAATTATTGTTTGTCTTTTCTTGAGTGATTGGGGAGGAAGAAAGAGATAGAATTTTCTGAAAATACTGAATGATGCAGCATTCAGTAGTTATTTTCGCTCCTCTGTCTACTTTGCATGATGAACAACACAAAGATAAAGGCAAGAGCCAACTTCAAAGGGACATAGGGAACCTAAAAAGGTGATTGAAACACTTCTAAAAACCTAATATTTGACATTTTTTATTTCCAAATGAACACTTGATATCTAGACTTGCTACTATACTAAAAACAAAGTAACTCTGGCATTCTTGGCACCAAATGAACACTTGATAGCTCAAGATTTCTTTTTCATCTATTTTTCCATTATGATTTTGGTCTTTATTCGTGCAGGCACTTGCCTGGTGGGAACAAGTTGTGGGAATCCAAAGATGACTAGGCCTGGGTGCATGACAGGTTTGACGAGTTGAATTTGCAAGATGCTGGCTATGGTGAGGAATGCCATAGGAGCTGTTTTCATTTCTGGTGTGACAAAATAATCCATTTTTTACGTGTTAGTGTAGGTCATGCTTTTTGAATCTTGTATTTGTCATATACTCCTAATTATTAAATTTGACACTTTTGTTTGATGTTTGATGCTGCTCTGATTGGAGATCCCTATGTATATGCCTGGGTGCATGACTGGGACGTGTCATTCATCTCCGCAGCACCTCCTGGTGTTAAGCAGCTTCAGAGGATCTTGGTGAACCACAAGGTGCTTTTTTTTCTTCTTTGTTCTTTTTTGGTTTTTGTTGATATGAGATGAAGTTCGGCTTTTTGTCAACTGCCATCAAAGGCAAAGTCTCTGATTTCTGATAATATGACCTTTGGATGACATTCTTTTGTTGCTGTGCTGTTTTTAGTCCCCATGGATGAGTGGAGTCTTTCTTCTGTCATACATAAAGCTATAGTTTAGAAGGTAACTGATTAGTCAGAGCCAAATATTCCAATGTTTTGAATGGAGAATCGCATGGGTGGTTTAATTAGTGCTTCGAAAGGCCTCACTCTTTACAATGTGGCACCTGTTCTGTGCAAGAGCCAAAATGAGAGCAGTTTGTAAAATGAGGTCTCACAAGACAGCTGAACTCTAAAGGGAATGAGCAAACTCAATATGTAGATATAAATACAGCTAAGCCAGTGGCTGGCCATTTTAGTTGACAGGAGCATGCGAGAGAATACAATGGTCCATTTTGTTATGTTTTTTGTTGAAGCTTGTGGTGCTGCTTTAAAGGTTTTATTATCTTTGTTTCAGGTCCTGACGATATGCCGGCACACATCAAACTCTCAAAGTGGAGGTGGGAAATGCTTTTAAATTTGACACTTTGCATTTCCCTCACGTATGTGCTCCAAGTTGCTTTACACCAATTCATTATTATTTCTTAATTTAGCAATTAAATATGTTGTACTTATGTACAGGATTCCAATTACAGATGGACGCCTTAATATGGGAACTTGGCAAGTATGTGAGCTGAGATCTAAGTGACTTTTCCTTTTCCTTTTCTTTTCCTTTATGTGTGTTTATTAAAGATAGTTTTGAATCCGGCAACCGCATTTCAGATGGATCCAATAAGGTCTTCGTCAAAGCTTTAGTTAGCAGTGGCCGGAATGTAAGACTATAACTTTTTTTTTCTTGTTTTACTTTGATTAGTTTTGTAGTTTGCACTCAAACTGTGTTCATTGGAAAGTTGGGAACTTTATTGAGGAATGTGAATTTATTGGGCACTTTCTTTAGTGCATTCTTGTGTCTGAAGAGGATGAGGAGGCAACTTTTGTGGTTCCAACTCTGCGTGGAAGGTGTTTGTTTAATTGCCTGTTGTTTTCTTGATTTGTGATGTTTATTGTGTTTGCTAATAGCTCTGGTTAATTTTTCATGGTTAGCTTAGGTACTATGTTGTGTTTGATCCTCTTGACGGTTCCTCTAATATCGATTGTGGTGTTTCCATTGGAATGGTATAGATTTTCATTGCTTTGAAATCCAGTTGAATTTAGTTTAGTTTCTGCTCATATGGGCTGAGAAAAGTTTCTAGTTCCCCTCTTTTCAATGACTAGACTGTTCCATCTTCAGATATTCGGCATTTACATGGCACACGATAAAGATAAGCCATCTCTTGATGATGTCCTGCAACCAGGGAAGAACATGTTAGCAGCTAGATATTGCATGTATGGGAGTTCCTGCATGGCAAAGCGCTTATAACCTCCAGTCGTCTTATCTTTGGCATTCCTCACATAGCATGTAGCTTCATGGTGACTAGAAATAACCAGATAGTAACTCATTACTTCTAATTCTTCAGCTTGTATTGAGTACTGGTAGTGGTGTTAATGGATTCACTCTTGATCCATCTCTTGGGGAGTTCATACTGACTAATCCAGATATGAAGGTTAGTGCAAGTGGCATGAATTCTTTAGAATAATAGCACTCTTGCTAATTATTCCTTTCACTTTGATATTTTGATTGTCTTTTTTAATGTGAAAAAATACAAGTTTAATTGTAAGATCTTTGTTCAGAATCTTCAAATATACTGCATTTTATAATAGAACTTTCTTTGTATTTTAAAATTTTCTTTAATAAGTTTTGCTTTTGTTTCTCTAGGAATTAAAGCAATATCCAACTCTCAAAGTGGAGGTGGGAAATGCTTCTTTTGATTCATTGGATAGGATGAAGGATGAAAGCAAGAAAGCAACTCTCAAGCTAGTAGACATGGAATGTAGCTATCTCACTATTGATTTCTTCCGAAAGCTTCCTCAGGATATTGAGAAAGCCGGAGTCAAAGGCTACAACAGAGAATGTATACAAAGCTGCATTAGCTTTAGGAATTGCGAACCAACTTACCAATATACTCTGGGATGTTGGAGAAGAGTGAGTGAAGATCATCAAAATTCAGTATTTGCATGATTAAATCTGAGGTCTTATGTTTGCTGTAGTGCGAGACAGGGAAGAGTACATTTTGATTTTTAAAAATTCTGAGATGAATGTTAATATAGTCTATTGACGTGTGATTAATTAGGATTATTATTATGAATATTTCATTTTTAAAAACTTGTCATTTGGATGAAATGTTTGCATGCACTCTTTGAATTCTCTATAGGAGTGAGTGGCCATGGGACAGGATAGGGGCAGGCTTCCCTCTATCCCCTTGTCTCTCAATAAATAAATAAATAACATGAAATTGCAAATTCATGGAATCAAGATATATATATATATATATATATATATATATATATATATAACCCTCTACCGCTTTTAAGTTATAGAGGTGGTTATAACCGCCTCCATACTTAATAATTTTTAATTTTTTCTAATTGTTTTAGAGGCGGTTATAACCGTCTCTACAACTTATGAGTTATAGAGGTGGTTATAACCGCCTCTATACTTAGTAATTTTTAATTTTCACTAATTATTTTAGAGGCGGTTATACTGTTTATAAATTCTAGAGGCGATTATAACCGCCTCTAAAACAATGATAAGAAAATGAAACATTATAGCCACCTCTATAACTTAACATTTTCGAGACGGTCATAACCGCCTCTAAATTTGGGATAAAAAACCGGCTACATATTTAAACCTTACCCCGACGGTTGTTAAAAATCGGCTCTAAAGTGTAGAGCCGGCTTGATACGAGGCGGGTTAGAGGCGGTTCAAAAAACCAACACTAAAGCTATAGAGACGGTTAAAACCGCCTCTGTAGATTCTGAAAACCACCTCTAAAACTCTTTTGTGGTGTAGTGACTGGTTTTGTATGAAATGGTTAGAAATTGAAAAAATGTGGCATGGCCTTCACAAACTCAATGAGGGAGCCACACTAACCTTTATTCTTAAATCTTTGAAAATCATGGACATAAATGAAATGCACCAAGCAATATTCGCCTTCAATTGATGAGGATGATGTGGATGAATCAAGTAGATGAGAAGAACACTGAGTTTGTTTTCCATTGATGGTCATGGCATCAAGAGGATGCAGGAAGGCTAAGATATATGGTTTTTTATGATGTGAATATTATCATATGATATATGGGTGTATTTCTTTAGGCATTGACGCAGAGTGTTTGGTTTATTTTTGGTTTTCTCCCCTGAAATGCATAGGTTTTTCACAAAATTTACTAATGAATCTCCACGCTTTTTTTTTTGCACATCATTATTGTTGTTGTTAGCATACTTTTGTCATTGACAGACTTGCATTTTATGGCTTCCATGCCAATAACTACCCCTTCCGATGAAATCATACCACCTTGAATAATAAGCACAATCATGCTTTATTGTCATAATATGACAGCATAATTCTTTTTTATGCCTAAATAGATACTACTCCATGTATGGAGTTTTTCTGAAATCTGGACAATTAACTTGCCTTAATGTCTTATTGCTTGTTAGGCTTTAAATCTTAGCTGCATGCACTTATTTGTAAAAGTATATTACTGTCATACTACCATCCTACAAACAAGTTTCTTATCGACAACGACAAACACATTACTAATTCAACAAAATAAGAAGACAACATGTAACCCAAGTCATATGCTATACACTTGTACTTCAAATTCACATTTACACATGTCAATACCTGATAATGGCCGATATTTTGTTTTTAAATTAAACTCAGATTATAGTTGGACAATCAATTTGATGATGAACGCGTGGTACTTGCTGCTATCACCGTTGTCGCAACTGTTGCATTAAGGTGGTACAGTAAAAAAAGAGGATTGAGTTTGCCACGAGAGCCATATCACAATAGGGAACAACAACGTACGAACTATATGTCAAGATTAATACACGATTCTGAGGAGGCTACTATAGCAATGCTAAGGATGAAAAATGTAGTATTTTTTGGGTTATGTGATCTATTGAAGGCAAAAAGATTGTTGTGCAACACCTTACACATAAGCGTTGAAAGCGATGTTTCTTCATATTCTTGGTCATAATGTGAGGAATATGGTGATTGGTGTAAATTTCTTGCATTCCGGTGAGACTATCAGCCGATATTTTAAACATGTATTACACACTATAGGCGAGCTTCGAGGTGAACTCATCCACCAGCCCCGCATAACTACTAGTTCAATCATCACACGTGATCCAAGGTTTATGCCATATTTTAAGGTAAGAAATTTTTACTGTACTTTGTGGAAATAGATTTATATACGGTACGTAATAGTTTTGTCCATTAATAAATAGGATTGCCTAGGAGTGCTTGATGGTACACATATCCACGCATCCGTCCCAAATGATATTGTAGCTCGCTTCCGTTGAAGAAAACCATATCCAACTCAAAATTTGTTGGCCGCGGTTGACTTTGAATTAAGATTCACATATGTTCTAGCTGGTTGGGAGGTTTCAGCTCATGATGCACTTGTCCTTCGTGATGCTTTAGAAAGAGAGGATGGGCTTACAGTGCATTAAGGTATTTTGATGTTTATTAAATTAAAATTTATTACTCTATTGTGTTGTCGGAAAAACTGATATACAAATATCTATGTAGCTAAGTATTATATCGTAGATGCGGGATATTCCACAAGTACGAGATTTATATCACCATTTCGTGGTGTTTGCTACCATCTTAAAGAATTTAGTGCCCGCACACCTTCAAATAGCAAGGAACTATTTTAACTATAGACATTTTTTATTGCGCACTACCGTCGAACGAGCATTTGGAGCATTGAAGAATCGCTTCAAAAATCTCACATCTAGACCATTTTTCCCATTTCGAACACAAGTTGATATCATGGTTGCGTGTTGTATTTTGCACAATTATATTTTAGAAGGCGGTCATGATTTTTACATACCGGAACTAGAAGATTGGGAACCTAATGTGCAAGAGGTTAGAACTTAACCCCAAGGACGTGACGAAACAAGGGAATGGTTAGCAAAACGTGATGCAATCACAGAGGCCATGTGGAACAGTAGATAGTGTTTGTACTTTATCTGTTGCAGAATGTTCTTGTATTGAACATTATGAAGAATTTATGTTACTTTTATTATGGATTGTTGCATTTTGTATAACTTCAATAAACTAAAAAACTCGTGCTGTGGGATTATATTCAATGTTGTTGCTTTGTGTTGTCGTATCTTATGTCCTATTTAGGTTTTTGTTTCAAAGGCAGCACTCATTCTCACTATTATAACATGTTTAGGTTCTTGGATGTATATATATTGTGTGTGGGTTATTACTGCAAGGTTTTTTGTATCATAGCCAACACTCATTCTAATTTATTTCTTTTCATTTATGAATATAACTTTGTTTTCATTTGCATATGTAGTAGATGGACTCAGTGGAAATGACCCAAGATAACCAAGGTGTTGGAAGGAGATGGCCAACAAATTGTAGCTGGACAGCGGTCATGACGTCATTCTTGATCAAGTGCTTAGTTGAGCAAGCAAACCTTGGTCTTAAAATTGACAAAAGTTTCAAGAGTACTGCTATCAATGCAGTTACAAGAGCCGTTAGTACAAGGTTTAATATGCCTGTGAGTGACTCACATGTTATCAACCGCCTCCGACATGTAGGAAAAATATGGACAATAATAAAGAAGCTTAAAAGTTTAAGTGGAGTTTTGTGGGATGATTCAAAGAAGAAAATTATCATGGGCACGAAAGAATTCCAAACGTACATAAATTTAATTTGAAGTTTGTTTTTATTTTTGTAATCTTTATTTGTGTGCATTATCTCTATTTACATGTTGACGCTTCTTGTCTTGTAGTCGCATCCTACGGAAGCAGTTTACATCAATAGGCCCATTGAAGATTATGAGGAGATGGCTATTGTTTGTGGGAATGATCAAGCAACGGGGTCATTTGCAAGAACAGGTTCTCAAAGCTCTAGGAGTTTAGATGTTCGCATGGAAATGCCGTCAACACCGCCGATGTTAGATTCCGACGATCAACCACAAGGGTTGGATGATTGTGACTTCACACAATCACAACCTCCTTCGGCGGAAACACCAACAACATCCACTTCGAAGACCAAAGAGGTAAACAAAGGATCAAAGCCTATAAGGAGGGAAGAATTGGAAGTCATGCAAAAAATAGCCATGAGATTAGACAGGCTTGTAAGTGCAATGGAGACAGACAAGGGTGTTCAATTGAGTAAGAGATTGTACGATGAGATCATGACTTTGATTGGCTACTACAATAAGTCTGGCCTTGGTTTAGCATATGACCATTTGAATGCCCAGAATAATCTGGCAACTGCTTTTATAAACAAAGATCATGACCTTCGATGCTTTTGGATGGATGGTTTCCTTAGGCAGTTAGGACGTGATGGTGGGTTCTAAGATCGTCTACTCTTATGATTTTCTTATTTTGTGTGTTTTTAAGTTTATGGACATTTCTTATTTTATATGTTGTTTTTGTTTGAAGTTGTTGAACTATGTTATGTTTTATGAGCATGTTGACAATTTAATGGTGTTGGTTGTTGAATTTAGGTTGTTGAGACTCAAACTTGTTTGATGAACATCATGTTGAATGATTGAATATGATTTGTTGAGTTTATATATTATTTTATGAACATAAAGACTTGTTGAATTTGAGTTTGTTGTTGGTGGAATACTAGAGCAATTTCAGATTCAATTTCAAGTGAGTATGCTCAAGTGAGAAGCACCAATTGATGGTTATATTAGTAAGTTAAATTCAAGTATATTAAATAATTAATTTTAAAAAATAAAATAAATTTTAAATAAATAAATTCATTAACTTAAATCTATTTAAATAAAATACATTCACCTAAATAAATAAAACAGATTTTAAATGAAATATTAAAAAATATAAATTATAAAAAATTTTGAAAATAGAGGTAATCTCACCACTTATTTTATATGGTGATTCTAACCCAGAATCTACATCAAACCAAACAATTGAAATGGAAATGCAGCATTTTCATTTATAGGCAACCAAACAACCATGATGTAAGTAAAAATACAGTAATTTTAATTACATGTAATTTGACTTATGCCATGTTTGGTTACAAAATAAAAAAATCTGGCATAATTTTATTACGTAGGAAGTGCAAGTAATTATTACAGAAATTGTGGCATATTTTATTATTACAGAATGAGTGTTTGGTTAACAAAATAAAAAAATATCACATAAATATTTCACCCACTTTATAAAGAGAAAAAGTCACCCATTTCAAAATAAAAAAATATTCTACTCCGAGTGAAATATTTTTTTATGCCATAATTCTCACATTATGACATAATTTTGTAGTGTAAATTAAATACCCAAACAGTTATTATGGCATAATTATGTGAAAATATTATATTATGCCATAATGTACGGATTATGGCATAATATTTGGTTATTTAAACATGGCCTTACACTGTAATTTGAGATACAGGTAACCACACAGCCCCTATATTATATTACTATAAAAGCAATTTTCTCCGTTGCATAAGGAAATCTTTTTGAATTGTTGGAAATGAGAGAACATCAAGATTGCGTGGGTTGAAAAATATCATTCACCATTAGAATAATATGTATTGAAAGAAATCCTTTCATCTGTTGACAATTTTTTTGAGTTATTGTCCACTAACTACATTGAACACTAACATACATATATATATAAATATGCTTCTAAATGATTTTAGATTAATTCAAGCTAAACTAAGAAAAAAGTTTGAGTATAAAATATCAACTATAAGTTTGGACAATTTAGTTAAAATAGTGGTTATAGTATCTGAATTAGTTAGATTCAAGTTTTAGTTAAAGCTATCTCTTTATCCTATTAGGATCTTTAAATATGATTATAGGTTTATAATTACATAAGGTTGTATTAGTATTTGTGTGTAAAAATGTGTAGCTACAAGAGGTTGGTCTATAGGTGTGATGATGTGGTCGGTAATCTTTAGCAGTGAATGGGAAGTTTATAATTAAATTATTATTTTATGTTAAATATTTTAAAATTTTTAATAACATTGTAATATTTTTTTGAATTTTTGTTGTATAATTGAAGAAATTATTTGATAAAACTTAAATTATTATTTATTAAAGTGTTATTT
Organism: Dioscorea dumetorum; assembly: GCA_902712375.1. Lineage (NCBI taxonomy): Eukaryota > Viridiplantae > Streptophyta > Magnoliopsida > Dioscoreales > Dioscoreaceae > Dioscorea > Dioscorea dumetorum. Next base: position 187,610 of record CACTHL010000134.1, read on the forward strand.
TATGTTAAATATTTAAAAAATTTTAAAAATATTTTAATAATTTTTAAAATTTTAATGATATATTTTAATATTTTTAATATTATTTTATTATTATGTAATAACAAAAAATAATATTAAAGTGACAAAAATATTATTTCACTGTAATAGAAGGAATAAACCGGGTATCATACCCAAACCTCAAACAGCTCCAACGCTTGCTATAGGAGCCCAGGAACAAAAGAAGCCTTCTGCCATACTTGAAATTCATAACAAACCACGGACATAAATGAAAACGCAAGAGCACGGTTGAGCATCTATCATCCCACCGCATGCCCTGACATGGACTAATACAGTAATTAACACCCGTGATCGACCATCATCATCACACCACGTGCTTTCAAATCTACGGCTTGGAACCAAAATAAAAGTTTGCACAAGTGGTCTGTCGAAACAGCAGAGAAGAGCTGAACCGAAGAACGGAAGTAGCCAAATCAAACTCCAAGAAATTGTTCTCCAGTTGATGCCCACCGATCACAATCGAGGTGCGAGGACTCAACCCTCCATCAACCAAACCCAAGCACATCACCCCTTTCTTCTTCACTTCCACCATCGAGTTAGCCCCAAACACCCTCCAATAAACATCCTCACTGCCCAAAACCAGGTCAATAATTGGCACGTCAGGCCCAACCCTAGTGCTCTTCATGCTCTCAGAGCTATAACACGTCTTGAATGGTTTCACTGGTGCCACACTCTTCATCTTTCTCGCTTCCGCTGCCTTGATGAAGGCCCTGGTGACTGACTTGTAAATGCTCGTCTCCATGGTGGTGAACGGTGTCACCGTGCTTATCTTGGTTCCCCCAACTCCTTCATCATCTATTTCCAGCAGCGTTGTGTTTATCTTCACTGCTTTGCCATCAATCTTTATTGAGCCAACGCCAATGAAATACTCGGACGAAGTTTCTCCTTCGAAGGAGACTCCTCCGGTGCTCACGGGGTTCGTAATGAGTGGTGTTCTCATGAGAGAGCTTGAAACATCAACACCAGGGGCTAGCTTGTAATTTCCTCCATTACCAACGAAGATGAAACCATTAAAGGATGGAGATGAAGAAAGACACAATGCGAACTGTGGATGAATGTTGAGAACCGATGACAACTGAGTTGGGATGCCGATTTTGGTCCGGCCAAAGCCAGCAACGCCTTGAACACCACTGGCCAAACCTTCTATCAAGTTATTTGACCCACAAGAGAAAAGGAAGTGAGGAACTGTGACTAAGTTGCCGTGAATTGACCTAAAGAGAACGACATCATCGACGGCATCGCCAGTGGTGCTGAGGTGGATGATGGGGTTCTCTGGGAAGAGACCACAAGTGTTGTTATTGCAGTTGGGACTGGGAGCGCCATTGCAGGTGCTGCAGGTGATGGACTCGGCGAGGGCACACTCTCTGGAGTTGCACTGGGCCGGACGGTAAGATGATGAGATATAGTGATTTTCGCAGTTTACCCACATGAAGCGGCTTCCGATGTCGACGAGGAGCTTGACGGGGACGAGAGGTGTTCTTTGGTAAATTCCGGTGATGTACTGGAGGGTGGTGGGATCTTTTCTGACAGGGAAAACTAAGGTTTCATGGCTTTGACTGGAGAGGGAGATGGAGACGAGGAGTAGAGTGGAGAGGAGACGGAGGAGTTCATGGTAGTGTTGAGAAGCCATGGAGTTCGTGATGTTGTGAGGATGTTGGGGGCTGGAATTTATGGGTTTCATGAATTCATCATGCATGTGATTTAATTTGTATGCATACTTTAAAATGGATAATATAATTTATTAATTTGTATGCATACTTTAAAGTGGTTGTATGTTCTTGACCTTGGCTGGAAAGTGGAAATGAGTGTTGAAAATTCATAAAATATTTGGAACATGGGCTTTGCAATGTATTGGAATAAGTTGAGGGGTCTTTGTTTATCTCAAGTGGGGGTATTAGATTGTCTTTTTCAATCGTTAAGTATTATAAAGAGAATAAGCATGCAAATATTGCACAGGTAGATCATTATCAGCTGATTGAATTAAGTTTGTTTTCATACTGGTAATTATAATTAGTTTCACACAGTTAATAAGTGAATTGATACCGAGAAGGGAGCTCTTTAATTCCTTGGGAAAAAATGCAGCCACTTTAACTGTATAATTTTAGTTGCTCAATGTCTCATGTAATATATGTTGCATATTATTGTTTTCTTAATGAACCATGTTAATTATACTTCCTCCACTAACAACTATCGGATTGTTTAGTGAAAAGTTATTCAAATGGTGGATTAGTGGTACCGGTTTAAATCTCTCATGTCATAATACTGTATAAGTTGTACAAAAATATTATAGAGATATTTTTTGTTTACTATTTATCAATTTTTTTATATAAAAAATCATATTTTTCACCGCTCCACACTTAGGGGACAGAGATTTTTTTTATATCTTTAAACTATTTACTAATAAATTTATAAATTTTAAAAAGTAAAATATTGATATCATAATAAAATTTGCTGATGTTATCATATTACAAAATTTGGTCTTCTGGTTATATATGGTTATTTATTAATATTATAAACATCCACAATATTATATATATATATTATTTAAATTATAAAATACTAAAAAAATAGTTGACAGGGTAAACCGTAGGTTTTGGTTGGAGCTTCAGTGTAGACCCCCATAACGGGGGTTTAATTACAGCACAACCAAATATTGCTATGTATTTTTTAGTTTTTTACAATTGTATGAACTTTTTATTATTATGTATATCATTCGCTTTTAATTTGAATATTATACTTTTTATTACAAAAAAAAATCTGCTACTTTAAACCAATAAAAATTAAAAACCGAGCAAAATCATTCAATTAAAATTATTCTTGGTTCTGTTTTTCTGAAAAATCTTGGTTTACATTAAAAAAATATCTCATCTACATGGTCCTATTAATATTGAAATTTCACGTCCGTAACATTTTCCATTCTCTATTTTGTTTATTTTTTTTATTAGAACATGCACATGTTTTTTCAGTTGAGTTTTTAAATAGACAAAGCATTCATGTGATTGTATTTTATACAAAGCGCCAGCCTTTTGTACAATGGCGCATGTTCCCAACCTTGTGGCGTAACGTGGAAATTAGTTAAACAATATAAAGTGCTTAGATATTGTACTGAGCAATGAATTGGAAGAAATGATCTAGCAGTTGTCTATGTCAAGTGGATTATTAGATTGTCTCTTTAATCATTAAAATTTGCAAAGAGAATAAAGACGTTCTTTATGATAATTAAAGTTCGTTAAGAGAATAAAGCCGCCAATAGTGTCCGCTGTTTTGTTTTATTTTTTTGAACTTTTACTTTTCAAAGATAATTTTTAATATAATTCTACATAAAGCAGTTAAACATGTTAGAAATCCAACAACAACTCGACAGTCACGTGATAAGTCATTTATATAATGGATGAGTGGTATCTATTCGAAATCAACATGTCACAGTACAATACAATATTTAAAAATCATATTTGATTTTTATATATTAATTAATGAGCATTTTGTTTTAACATGTTTGATATATAAAAATTGGCGATTGGAGTATAACCATGCATATTACAAAACTCATTTCCCAAACCATGTTACATGCTCTGAATATAATTAATATATGAAAGATTAGGCTCGTACAGTTTAAAAGAGTGGGCGTACTTGAAAGAAATGTTTTAATTTTTCTTATACAAGTATGAAATGTACGCTTAAAATCCAATCCAAATATTTCAATTTATACATTAATCAAAATAGAGAAAAAAAGACATACTTTGGTTTACTTTGTACCATGATTTAAATTGCTCAATCCTACTATGGACGATCAAACATCTTGGGCTGAAAAACCAATCAATGGTAATATATGAAGCCAAATCTATTGAAAAGTTGTGGCTTGATTTAGAAATTTCGGAGTTCCCCAAGCTAACTGTTGGGAGAGAAATCATCATCACTTTCTTACTCATTGATTGCGGTCGATCTAGATGCCAAGATTGCTACAGATTTTCTAATCAGCATGATATAAAAGTTCAAGTATTTATAGATCCTAAAATTAATGTAATAACTCTTTCAATCATGAAGAAAAAATTTAAAAACATTGAATAAAAATGTGTAGATTAAAACATTAAAAACATAGTAGTTCCAAAATTAATGTTTTAATAAAATATTGATCACCACTAGAGCAAATATATATCTTTTAGAAAAACTCTTGTGGAATCGAAGATCCACTTCTCTATCTATTATTTATGAGATTTTAATCTAGATTTAAATTGTTGTACAATCATTTTACTTTATCAAACTTACGTTTTTTGATTTGTTTACTTTAAATGGTAATATTTAAGTCATTCTATTATTTTAATTGAGTTATATAAATTCCTGTGAACTCTAACACCTAAACCATAAATAAAAAATTAACATACTGAATTAAAATAGTATAAGTATTAAAAAATTACAACTTAAAGGAGGTGAATTAAAAGCATAATTTTAAAAAAAATAAAATATCTATCCAAGAAGTACACTTTTAACCTAAATACATAAAAAATAATGGGGACTTCACCTTCAAATCATAATCTTGTTTGGGCGCAATGGTCCTCATCAACAGTAAATGATAGATGTTATACTTGGATATGTCCAAAAATAATGTGAAGAAATTAAGAGCAATACTATTTAGGAATAGAATAAAGGATATAAGGGTTTTCAAAATAAAGATTTGTTTGCAAAAAGGCAATAGAAAAACAAATTAGGCAAGGGCTAGGAAAATACACCTCCAAGGAGATATATTGGAATGAACAATATTATATGCTTTTAAGAACTTTTTGAACAACTTTCCTGAATGACATTGAATGCCTTGTTATCCACAATTCTTCTTGCATATTGTGTCTCTAACAAAACATAGATGTAGATAAAAAACAAAAGATAAACAATTTTGCAAATTGATGAGTATATGGTATATCCAATTTTTATTAGGGTAAGCACATGCACTTTTCTTCTTACATGAGTTTCTATATTTTAGTGCAATGTTTGATATCTTGTGCTATAATATGCAGATAAATAGGTTTTCAGAAAAAAAAACAAAATAATATGAGCAAATCGAGCAAAAAAAATGGGAAAACATCAACGAAAGAAGTGCACGGTCAAAGCATGAGCCTGTATAACCCATGCACATTACAAGAGTTGATAAAAATTTAGCCCACGACCATTGCATAGCCCCTTGTGGGTGATAGAAATGTTGCGAGCAACTCGGACTTCCACTGGCCACCGCCGCATCATCTTAGACCTCACTTTACCACCTCCTAAGTAGATCGCTCATCCACCCTGCAACATTAGCTACCGCAATGCCCCTAGCTCCAAACTTCAATAGTCACCTCACTCAGATCAAGGCTTAACAAAGCGGGGAGGTGTTGGCCCTATTCTGAATTACCAAGCACCTCGGGGTCCGGCTTCTATCACCACCCCAGCGTGCCTCACATGAATCTACACATGTAGGGGTGGGCATGAATGACTTGTCCAAGCACTTCCGACTCCATGAAGAGTATCGAGTTTTAACACCACCAGCTTATCGTTTTATAGTCATGTAGTTTATGTTTTATAATTCATTTTGGATTTTGTATTTTACAGTTAGCAAAATGTGCCCCCTCCTAAACTATTCTCTTTATAGTTATCTTTCATTTTTTCAAAATTTTTATTTTTATTTTTATTTTTAGTTTATGTTTCAAGTAAAGGTGAAACTACAAGTTAAATAGGTTTTATCTCTTTTCTTTATTCATACATGTGCATCATCACTGGCATTTATGGTGTACATTGAGAGCAATGTAGAATTGAATTGTTTTGGGGAGGGGGGAGTCTCATGAGTTTGTGTTAGTTTGAGTTTAGCATCTTTGATGAATGTATGATCTATGATGATCTATGAAATTGAGTTGGGGAATCTCTAGCTTAGGGGGACACTATTGTAGGTGTTCTTCTATTGAATGTAACTTGTAGTTTCACCTTTACTTGGAAATCCCATATCTTATTAAGCACAAAATCCTAACCATTGCGCTATTTGTTTGCTTAGGAAAGACCATTGCTAATTAGTCATTAGTTTATTCTTGCGGAGAGAGAGAGAGAGAGAGAGAGAGAGAGAGAGAAGAGTTAGGGTAGATAGTTTACAACATGGAAGTTGGATTCACTTGTGAATGCCCCTACCATTAGAATGCGTTTGTAAAGATGACAGAAAGAGCAATCACCTTTGATGAGTAAATGCCACTTTTGAGTAGTTCGATTTTGGGTATTGCAATTGTACATTTGATAACTTACCCAGAGTGTGTATGGAGCTACTCTTCAACTTTTAAAATCTAGAGTTAGGATTTTAAGGAAATAAGGTCATAATTAGCTTAGACATGGGTGAATAGGAAGCACATAGTTTGGGTTAGCACATAGTTGTGGGAGGAGTATAAGCACCTGGTAAAACTTATTTTGCTTTTGAAAGCTATTGCTACACACTTATTACTTCATCCCCCAACACACAAGGCAATCTCGAATTTTGTTGTATCATGCACTCCTCTCTTATTTTGTATTTTATATTTCTTTATTGAGGACAAGCAAAAACTCAAGTATGAGGGTGTTTGACAAATGCATGATATGCATAATTTTTATTGGATAAACACATGCATTTTGTTTGTCTTCTAGCATGAATTTCTATCTTTTAGTGATGTGATAGGTATTGTGCTATGATGTCTAGGTAAATAGGTTTTTGGACAAAAGAAGGAAAATATGGGTAAATTGGAGCAAAAATAATAGAAAAACACCATTCCAGAGAAGTGTAGGGTTAAAGTGTGGGCCTGCAAAAATAATGTAGATTTCAGGAGTTGATAAAAATTCAGCACACAAACCATTGCATAGTTCCCATGCTTGGAGTATGGTAGTGCTTCACAGAGCACGGGCATGTTTGAGACTGTGCAAATTATTGAAAATTTTATGTTGGTAAGGATTCAAGTCCCGAGTGACGCCAATAATTTGCGTAGGTTGAACGCACCTTAAGTATGGTCATGCATTGTGTTTTTGCATGTAGTTAAAGCCTGAAAGCTAACACTTCCATGGACTTCTTGCCGAGGGTTTCATCTATTGCTAGGGTTTCAAGAGATCAAGGATAGACTTTCTAGGATGAGTTGATACTTCTTTGGCCCTGGGTACCATATTAGACTATAAAGTCAACTCTAATAAGGAGATTCTATCATCCTTTAGGGAGAAGATTTAAGGGAGTTGTAACTGTGTTTCCATTCATGTCTCTAGTTTTGTATTATCACATTATTTCTTGTGTACTGAGAGGCTAAACCTTTGATTGTGCCTCATATCTATGAACCTTAAGATGAATTTGTAATTTGATTTCCCTATTTTAGATATTGACTCATTATTTGTTTTCGTGAATCATCTATATTTGCTTCATGCTTGTGATGGCTTGCCAAAGAGCCCAATTGCATATTTGCATTGCATGAATTAAGATCGAGAAATCACTCATGCTAGCTTTTCACATAGATGGTAGAGGTTGAGTGCACGTATAGAGATAGAGTGTATGGCATCAAACCTTAATGGATTAGGGTTAAACCTAGTAGTGGATTCATGGAGCACTTATATAATTTTAGGGCAAATGGTATCACCGTATGGTATTAGGGTTGGTTATTCGAACCAAAGTTGCCACATTCTATTAGGAGTCTCCACGGTTACTGAATACTTAGTATAGAATCAATTTATGGAATTATTTGCAAGGTAATCTGGATGGGATTATTAACTAAGGTACCATATTCTTATATAATTACCAGTCCTGATTCATCATTATCGTAATTCATTGAGCTAGGGTTAGCAATCAGTATTTGATTTCATTGGCTAGATAGTATAAAATCAATATAAGCCCTGGTCCTTGAGGAATTAATTACCTAACCTTCGGGTACTTTTACTATTTCTACGACCCATGCACTTGCGAAGTATACACAAGGGGCGTATCACAAATAATCACCCACAAATGACTAATAACCAAATTATTAGATAGCTAAATACAAAGAGATTGAGGCTTAAATGACAAAAGACAATATGAATTTCAAGTTGGTAGAGGTCTTCAGGTGGACTGTCACGCACCCGGATTTCCTACTGACGTCACGTGCGGCACTGGATTACCTTGCCTTGATCAAGTCAGTCTTACTTCCCACAGTTAGGAAAGAATACGATTTTTGGAGGCTTGATGGAAAGAAAGCTTGTAGAGAGCTATGTTGTGGAAATAAGAACTCTTATTACAATACTTGCTTGCTTGTTACATAATGGCAAGACCACTTGTCTATTTATAGGCCTCAACCTCCTCAATAGACCGTTGAGATCTATTTGATCCTACGGCTCTCATTAGCCCTCTAGAGACTTCCATCTTAATCCATACAAATCTATAAGATTACATAATTTTTTGAGGGCATTCTAGACACTTCCACACTCTTCATGAGAACTCTACATTCTTCATAAGTTCTCATGATTATTCTAGATTACAAGATAGAAAATTTTGTATTTCATATTTTTAACTACTCAAAAATATTCTAAGTGTGGGGAACTAACCCTTGGCCCTGTAATGTACTAGCATTGTCACACCGGGTGTGACAACTAGACATGAGTTGTACATGAAAGTGATGATGAATGAGCTTGTTGCTTGGCAGCTAAGGTCTTGACATTGTCACACAAATTGAGAGTAAGATTAACACCGAGTTTACTGCAAAGACCATAGTAGCAAGAGAATGAGGATGGTTTGCGAAACTATCAACAAGCTAGTCACTAAAGTGGATAACATCAAGTTCTTTAGCTACCACTTAGTCACAAATAAAATCAACATCCAACTCAATATGTCTGGGGCGAGAGTGACAGACAAGATTTGTAGCTAGTGAGATGTTACTCATATTATCACACTAGAAAATAGGTTGTCGATAAGGAATCAATTAAAGCTCACAAAGTAGAGAATGAATTCAGCAAAGTTCGGTAATGAGGTGGCCTAGAGAACAATATTCTAAATCTACACTAGAGTTACCAATAGCCTGCTATTTCTTATAGGACCATGAGACAAGAGAGTTGCTAAGGAAAATATAATAGGCTCCAATTGGCTGACGATTTGGGAAGTAAGCCCAATTGGCATCAAAATAGAGAGTAAATTGAGGAATATTCCTTGGGAAGAGATGCATCTTAATTGTTTGTGTCTTAAAGGTATCAAGGCAGCCACTAAGAGGTTTGTAGTAACCATAGATTGGTGTTTATGAAATGACTGAATTTATTAACAATGAAGTATATATCTGATCTTGCATGTGTGGGGCATTCTGTCATGGCTTGGGATCATCAAATAGAGTCCCACCATGCGCTAATAAAGCTTTGCCAACGATAGCCAAAGTAGGACATGGTTTAATGTTTAAATCCCAAAATGATGAAGAAGAACATGAATGTACTTAGTTGAGTAGAACACATGTCACTGTGATGCTTAAAGACTTCCATTTTCATAAAGTAATTAAGCTAACCCAAATTTTGGAGAGCAAATTATTGATCAAGCTAGCATATAAAGTAACTAATGAGTTATAGACTACTACTTGCAATTAACATATGACAATTATGGTTAGACGATTAGCAATGGTTATATAGAAGAAAGAAGAGTCATCCTTGGAGTTGATAAACTACCACTACAAAAGACATTGCTTGAGATGCTCATACTAGGTACATGGGCCTACTTGAGACCATACAAAGCCTTATTGTGCTTATAGATATAATTGAGTTTGTAGTGACCATTATACTTCTCAGGTTGTAGCATATATATTCAATTCATGAAGGAAGCAATTTAGAAATGTGTCATTAATATCTTGGTTAATGGATTAGAGATGGCTACCCCTTGAACAGATGGTGGTGCAATGTAAGTGCACAGGCCATTCAAGTGATAAAGTGGAGAGAAGGTTGTCGTCTCCCAAGAGGAAAGAGTGTATTGGTAATAATTAATTCTATATTATCTAGCCTTACTTCACAAAAAAAAAATGACGGTTGACTTAAACTAAGAACTAAAGCAAGAGTAAGAAAGAATAAAATTGAAAATCGATGTGTTAACAACTAAGAAGAAAAGGCATCCCGGTAACGAATTTCCCCAATAATAGGGTAGTCACTTTCTCAAGCCAATTAACCACTAATACTATGCAAGCTCAAGTAGCGACCTCTCAACTCACAAGAACTCATACTACTACCTTGCAGTCGGTGAAGCGTGAAGGTAAGATTACCTTATTAGAAGAGTTGGTGAAACATTATTCTCCTCTAAGCTAACCTTAACTCTTTTAAATCTTGATGGATCTAACATCAATGAGTCTCTTGATTTTTAATGATGTGATTAGGTACATAATTAAGTTGTAGCTACAAAGGATTGCATTGTATGAAAACATAAGATTGAATCACAAACTAAATCTCAATTAAGAAATTAATAATCAAATCAATAAAACAATCAAGTTCTAGGGTTCAACATGCCCGAATACCAAAAGAGATTAGTTCCTCACGAAAGAGGAGTACAAAACCAAATCATAAGAGTCAAATACAAATGAAATCATAATAGACTCTTAATCCTCACTATCTTCATATTTGATGAAGTTCCTTCAACGACCATGAACTACATTAAAATAAAACTAAAGATGTAGCCTTATATGATGCTGGGTAACTCCTTTAATGAGCAGGTGTGTGATAGAATCATTGATAATCTTTGAAATACTCCTCTCTATAGCTGTCTTGAACTTCTCCCTAAACCCTAGCTTACACTCTCATTGAAACTTGCCAGAAAGATCCTTAATAACTCTACGTTGGAGGTATTTTTTGAGAGGAGGGGTGAATGGTTGCAATATGGCACATGCCCATGTTCTAGACCACATGTCTACTCGTGTAGACACACATGACCATGTACAACCCATAAGGCCGTTGCTGATGTGTCACTTAAGGGTCTAAAAAACTATACTTTAGCGGGATTGTTTATTAACAACACATTCTTTGATGAAATGATATTTGGTAGCTATATGGGTGCTTCTTTCATGAAAAAATTGGATTCTTACCTATAGCAATGGCTGATTTATTTTTGACAAAGACATTTGTAGCTCTATTTAATTTACTCAAACTTCAAATTGCTTAGAAACTTTGTCAAGGAAATTGCATGGCAAACACAAGGAGCTTGCTACAATATATTCAAATTCGCATGTCGAGAGAATAACAATTGGTTGTTTCTTTGAACTCCAAGCAAAATAATAGTGCCCATGAAAATACAAAGCCACCGGTGCTTTGTCTGTCATCTACTCCCCAATCACGGTCATTAAATCCAACTAATCTGAAATCGTTTACAATAGTATAAAGGAAACCATAATTTAATGTTTTTTTCACATATCAAAGATCATTTTTGTTGCCTTCGTATGCGTCATGGTTGAGGCTTCTATGTAATGACTGATGACGCCAACTCCATGAAAGGTATTTGCTCTTGTACAGATTAGGAAATGCAACCTTCCATATAATCTTTTAAACGTAGTAGGATCTACCTTTACAACATTATCAAACTTTGCAAGTTTGACTCCACATTCCACAGGTGTAGAGATGGATCTTTGTTTAAAAAAGATTTTCCTTCTTCATTTTCACTACAAGAAATTTGGGTATTCTCTATGTTTTTTTCGCTACGTAACACATTTCGTAGCTACATATATTACATTGTCTACGATTTCTTGCTTTCGCATGGCAAAATTAATGTTATGATGAGCTAAATATTTTTCATCCGTATGGAAGATCATGGTCTGCGAATGCTTTTTAATAGCTACAATTACGTTTTGTAGGTAAAGCGAAACCATATTGTCTACGAAATATATCGTAGAGCAAAGAAATTATAATTTTGTCCACGAATTTTAAAACGTAGGTAATAGTTATAAGTATGTTATATTAGCTACGATTTGTAAATTTCGTAGGGCAAAATAAACGTTATGTGGGCCAAATATTACCCATCCGCGGAAAGACCATAGCCTACGAAGGATTTTTAGTAACTACAATTGCTTTTCGTAGGTAAAGCAAACCACTATGATCTACGAACTATACGTAGATAAAAGGAATTATAATTTTGACCACGAATTGTGAAACGTAGGTAATAGTTATAAGTATGTTATATTAGCTACAATCTCTAGAGTTCGTAGGGAAAAATAAACATGAGCCAAATATTTTGCAAATATTTATAAATTGATTCTATATTTTGAAAATTTATATATTAAGTAGTTATGACTATTTATATGTTTATTATGACTCAATTTTTGTACTATTTTGAAAACATTATGTAATTGTGTATATATGTGTAAATGTGATGTGCATTAATTTTTATATAATATAAAAAACCTTATTTCATTTAAAATTTATATATATATATATAATAAAAATAAATACATTTCTCTTTTAAATTTTGGCCCTATCTCTTTCTCTACCTCATCCCCATTGTGCCACTTTTGAAATCTAGGATTATCAATCTTTGTTTTCAATTTTTGCTCTACAAAATCTAGGGATTTTTTAAAAAAGGGATTCGATTTCTTCTCTTTTAGTGGGATTGCTGCGAGAGTTTTGATTTTGTTTTCTTATTTTTTTTTGGTGTTTGTTGTAGACCTCTGGAAGACATTCGGGAGTTGATATCCGGAAGACAATCCGGAGTTTTTTTTTCTCCCGCGAGATCGAAAGAGCGAAGAGAAGGAGACATGGATGGAGGGAGAAAAAGAGAAGCGGCCAATTCATACATTAGCCGTTAGATATATATTAAATTTTAAAAAATATATTTAAAAGGTTCATCATACGAATTGCATTTGTAGATATTGGTAACATTTCTTGTAGTGTTTGTTTTACCTTAATTCCTAAATAGTAGGACATAAGCCCCAAATTAGTCATTGCCAACCTTTCAGTCATCTGCTTCTTAAAGTGTTCAAAAATGATATGATTGTTGCCTATGAAAATTAAATAATCCACATACAAAAAACATACATAGGATCTTCATCTTTGTTTTCCTTCACATACAAATTAAGCATGTGTAGATGGGCACTTTTTGAAGCCCTTTTTCCAATGTTTTTGGACTCGGATAGGACCGGCCAATTGGACTGGCAAAACTGAGAACAGATGGCATTTCGGTTTGGTTTTATATCACTTATTAATCGGAAGTCAACCTAATCAAACCCAATGGACCGGCCAATTTGACTTGAAGGTGGCAGACTTGGTTTTCAACATTTTTCCTAATTTAAAACTTTTTACATAGGATCAAGGGCATCAAGTATTGTACTATTGTTGTCTTTAATTCTAGTTGAAACTTTTCCCCTCTCTTTCCTCAAGCCCTATTTTTCCTTAAACTGCTGCGATCTCCCCATCCTACTCCATTGATTGCTATTTGAAGTTTTGAACATTCATGATGTAAAGTCAATCACATCTATCACCAATCTTATCTTGGCTTTAGACATAATTGATTGGTATGAGAATATTATGTAAAGACATATTGGTTTGAGATGCATCTAATTCTCTGCACATCTAATTCTCAAGGCATATGTAGTTTGGATCTTCATTTCTTTAAGCATTTAATGTTTTTCTCCTCATGTTTGGTGTTAAATTCTGTATGGATTTTGAAATTCTTTGTTTGTTTTTTTCTGAATGCATCTTAATTACCAATCTTTATAGATGGTTAATCTCAACATTATTATTATATTATATGATCACAAAGTGTATCCATTTTGCAATTCATGTATTTAAGCATTCACATTTAACTTTTATTTCCTTGTGATATTGTTAGATTTTTCAAGAGAAGGAAGCAGTGATAGTGAACTAGTAGTGTTGGCATTCAAGCTGAAAGAGAAACATTGAATGTGGAACTAAAGAAATGGTTTTTCTTTGAGTGCAGAGAAAATGTCATTCAGTCAAAAGAGGCAGAGAAGGGGCTGCAGAATCTTATGTGTATTAGTGCATGGCTAAATCACAAAGAACTTGTTTTATCATTTTGGTTTATGCTATGAATTCACTTTTTAATTTTAGTTATTGGGCTTGAAATCTTGTTTTCTCTTTTGTACAATATTTTCTATATGTTTGTACTTTTTATCCTTACTATGACCTAATGGGTCAGTTGGGTGGACTGGATGGCCAAGTTCAGTCGAATCAATTGACCCATGACTCAATTGCTAGGCCAGTTCTCTCCCTATTCCAGTTCTGGAAACATTGCATTTTTCTAACAATATTCATCAATGCAACTGTACCAAACTCTTGGAGCTTGTTTGCAGCCATATATATATATATATAATGCTTTCTTCATGAACTTTATCTTCTTGTCCAATAATATAACTTAGTGGGCTGATTCACATAAACCTCTGTAAAGCCGCCTCTTTATTTAAAAAAAAAAAAAAAGAAAAGAAATTTCGAATTTGTATTTTAAAAATTAGTTTTACTTTTAAAATTTAAACTCTCCTAGCCTTATCCCTTCTAACAGAGATTCGGGAGAAAAATCTCGTAACCTACGAGAGATTTTTCCCGAGCCCTAGCCTCGCCGTCTTGGTTTTCATGAAGTGCCGGTGACGACGCGGAGTAGGAGAGGATTTCACGTCAAGTTTTGTTCCTTAGTTCTTGAGGTAAGCACTTGGAGGTTGTTTCAGTTTCCTTTTGCTCAGTGTTTGATTCCGTAATGTTGAAGTAGAGGGTGTTTTCATGATTTAGAGCACTAGAGATTAGGGTTTTAATGCAATTGTGTTCAATGGACATTGTTTAAAAACCATCCCTCTGTTTAATAGGTTGCAATATCAGTGGAAGGACTTAAAACAGACTTTTCTAATTCCTTTTTTTGGTTCGTCGTTCCCCACTAGTAGTCTAGTATACTCTTCCCAAACAATTTTGTATCTCCTGTTTATCTCTTTTGTTGTCTTGCTGTCATCAACTCTTGATTATTTTATTTAATTCGCCACAGGACTGTCACCTTACTGAATTTGACAAGATAGAATTAAGACTTGCCATGCTAGTTTTATGACTAGGAATTTCAGGTAATGAAAAAGGCTTCGATATAAGAAGGGTAGTTTAGAAGAAATTAAATATTAGTATATAGTTTTTGGAAAATTTGGGATGGATCTGCAGGAAATGAATATGTTAAAGGAAGGGTACAAGAAGCACTGGAGTATTGCTTTAAAGCATTATTATGTTTGAGGTTGATCATATGGCTTTTGTTGAGATTGTTGTCCAAGTCCTAATAATGTGCCACTACTTTCTTGTTTTCAAGAGTCTTAGATAGGTCTTTGAGCAACCAGCTATCATATTCTACTGCAAGTTATTGCTCAACCCAAACCACTCAAGAGTTGCCATCATATATTAGATTGCTTATATGAGTTTTTCTCACGTGGTTATCTAAAAGGAGTAGCACTTTTAATTTTGAGAATCAATTATTCACTGGTATTGAAAGCTGATTTGACTCTTAGATAATTTTTATTTTAGCTTTTAAGTTGAAAGGCTTAAGGTTCTAGGAGAGTCTGGAGTATTCATCACTGTTATATATATATATATATATATATATATATATATATATATATATATATATATATATATATATAATTGTGGGTTGGATTTTAGAGTAATTGTAGTGTATAGAATTAATTCTTTGTGGATTATGGTATTGGCTCGCATAGTAAGTGTTAGAGCTTGAATCATGTTTGTATTTAAGTTTAGAATCTAAGGCAAATGCAATGTTTTTGTTATAGGACCTGTGCCTGAATCTTGATTTTTGTGTCCGAGTGGGTTCTGTAGCTCGGGGTTATTTTCCAGGTAAGTAAACCACGTATATACCTTATATTTGTATTTATATAAATTTTTTTATTTCTGAAATTATTTACATAATTATTTAATTATTTGTGTTTTATTGTGGAATAATTTTTCACGACATTATATTTAATTGTTTTGGGTTAAAATGTTAAGTATATTATTATATTCAAATTTATTGATTATTTATGCACTTATCTATTTATTTATTTATTATTTATTCAATTGATTTGAATATTTTATTCAATTATTGAATAATTATTGTTGACATAGATTTTAGAACCGACATATTTTGACATAGCAAATTATAGTCCCCAACTAACTTTGCAACAACCTTGTCATTGGGGAGTTAAACACTGACCATGTCGACATGTATTTCTGATTCTTATAAGAAACTATAGTTTCGCACCGTTCCGTCGGTGGAGAATAACGGCCTCTGATAATCTGGCTCGGGTCACCGAGGGTAAATAAATGAACTCTGATAATCTGGCTCGGGTCGCCGAGGGTAAATAAATGAATTCTGTGTTTTGTTTTTGGCATTAGTTATTTGGGGGACATATATACCTGTTCATTGAAAACTTTGTTTGCATGAAATATTTTGATACCTGGGTTTCATTTTGTTGATATGTATTGTACAACATTACTTTAAGTACATCTTTGAAACCCTCGAATTTTGTGACCCTATATTACTATTGGCTTTTAGTGGTTGCTTACTGGGCTATTTAACTCATAAATTGTTGTTCTATTCTTTTCAGATCAAGAGTAGGTGTGGTGGCTAGCTTAGCAGAGACTGTTGAGTGAGCACCAGGTGCCTAGCAGAAGATTAGTTCTGGTTAATAAATCTGTTATTTGTCAAAACCTTTAGTATTCTTTGAATTTGGGTTGTAAACCAATTATTGTTCGTTTCTCTAATTATTTAGTTTTGTTTGGAATTTAGTGTATTATTTTGGATTTGTATTTGAGAGACAGGTATTGAGGCCTTGTGTGTCCACTTGGTCTCGGCCTTGTGGGCATACGGCCGTTTGTCAACGCGTCGAGTCCGGCGAGCCGGGTTCGGGGCGTGACAAATCTAAATGGTATCAGAGCTCTCAGTTAATTTGATCCTAGTATTCCAAGCATAACCTTCTGATTTAGAGTGTTAAGGCGATGTGACTTTAGTTTAGCTCAAAATCCTTAAAGGTTTGTTAGTTTGACATGTTTGACCCCGTTTGGGTTTACCTCGCAGAATGCCGCCCCGTAGAGCTGTTCGCCGGAGTGTTGCCGAATTATTGGGACAGGCATCGACTGCCAGAGAAGTCCCAGCTGAAGAGGCCATGGAAGTCCCTGCTGAAGGAGGATCGAGTTCAGTGGGTAACCAAGAAGTTCTTTTAGAGTTAATACGGGAAGTGGTAGGGTTGGTGCGTGAGCAGAGGCAACAGCAAGCACCAGCACCGCCCCCACCACCTCCTCCTCTAGTTTTAGAGCCAAAGGAGAAGACTGTGATGGAATTCAAGTGATCCGGTCCGCCACCGTTCGAGGGAACTACCAATCCTGATGATGTGGAAGTTAGGGTGGAAGAAATGGAGAAGGCCTTTGCAGGGATGAAGTGCACAAAAGAGGAAAAACTCAGGTTTGGGGTGTACATGCTCAAGGGTCCGGCAAATCACTGGCACCAAGGAGAGCTTCGCGTTCGTCAGGGGCAAGAGTTCGAATCTTGGGAGAAATTGAGGGAAGCCCTCTTCTGCAAGTACTTCACCAGAGACAAGATGGTTCAGTTTGAGAGGAAGTTCATAAATCTGACCCAGGGAAATATGACAGTTGATGAGTATGAGATGGAGTTTGACAGACTTTAGAGGTATGCTCCAAAGCTGGTAGATGATGATGAGAGCAGGGCCCGGCGTTTTGAAGGAGGTTTGCAGGCCCATATTCGTAGAGGTCTGGCCGCTTTGCACTTGACCAGCTATGCTGAGGTAGTGAGTCGTGCCAGGTCCTTAGATACTGTTTGGGGTGACACTAGAGATCAGAGCAGGAAGTTTCAGAGAAAGAGGGATAGAAATTTTGACAACCAGAAGAACCGTCAGTTTGGAAGTGGAGGAAAGCCTAGGTTGGAGGCAGGACAGGGTGCATCTCAGACTGTCAGCAGTCCACCAGCGCAGCGATCTCGTGGGTCAGCATATGTTCCTTTCCGTTCTAGCCAGAGATGTGCTACTTGTCGAGGTGTACATGCGACCGCCGATTGCAGGCGCACTACTGGGGCTTGTTTTAGATGTGGCAGTTTGGAGCATCGTATTGCTGGATGTCCGCAGCTGTCTTTTGGAGCACAGAGGGCACCTAGTGTGCAGGATTCGAGGTTGGTGTCAGCACCTAAGCCTCAAGCATCTTCGGGTCAGCGTGCTGGGAAGGAGGTAGCTAGTGAGCAGCCGACTTCCTCCACTCTGCAGAAGGCAGGAAGGCCAAAGACTTAGGGACGTGTTTATGCGATGACTCAGGAGGATACACATGCCTCTAATGCAGTGGTCTCAGGTACCATATCCGTTTATTCTGTTTATGCTTGCGCCTTATTTGATTCTGGAGCTACGCACTCGTTTATCTCGTCTGCATTTATTCGTAAGCATGCCTTGCCTATTATACCTTTGGACTATGATTTGTGTGTTGCCACCCCTCTGGGAGTTGATGTTGTTTTGGATAGAGCATGTGAAAATTGTCCGATCTCTATTGCTGGTCATGAGTTACTAGCTTGTTTACATGTTATGAGCATGAGTGACTATGATATTATTTTGGGAATGGATTTCCTATCTGTTTATCATGCGGCTGTTAATTGCCATATAAAGATAGTAGTCTTTAAAATCCCTGGAGAAGCAGAATTCACCTTTCGTGGGAGTGAGTCTGCATCCCCGCCTCGTGTGATTTCCGCCTTGCAAGCTCGGAAACTACTCTTGGGTGGGTGCTCAGGGTTCCTTGCCACAGTAGTTGAGGAAAAACTAGGAGGGCCAGTGTTAGAGGACATTCCTGTGGTCAGCGAGTTTTCTGATGTTTTTCCCAAAGATCTTCCGGGTTTACCTCCAGACAGAGAAGTGGAGTTTGTTGTTGATTTGGTTCCAGGAACTAGTCCTATCGCTAAAGCTCCTTACAGAATGGCACCTGCTGAATTGAAGGAGCTGAAGAAGCAACTTGAAGAACTTTTGGAGAAGGGTTTTATTCGACCCAGTGTTTCTCCTTGGGGTGCTCCAGTGTTATTTGTCAAGAAAAAAGATGGTACTTTGCGGTAGTGCATCGACTACCGAGAGCTGAACAAGGTGACAGTGAAGAACAGATATCCACTACCTCGGATTGATGACCTTTTCGATCAGTTGCAGGGTTCTCAGGTATTTTCTAAGATTGATCTTCGATCGGGGTACCATCAGTTGAAGATCAAGCCGGAAGATGTGCCGAAATCTGCTTTTCGTACTCGTTATGGGCATTATGAGTTTATGGTGATGCCTTTCGGGTTGACGAATACCCCAGCTGCTTTTATGGATTTGATGAATCGAATCTTCCAGCTTTTCTTAGATCAGTTCGTGGTGGTGTTCATTGATGATATTCTGGTGTACTCGAAGAGCCGAGAAGAGCATGAGGAACATTTGAGAATTGTGCTAAGTATCTTGAGAGAGAAGAAGTTGTTTGCAAAATTCTCTAAGTGTGAGTTCTGGTTGGACATGGTAGCCTTCCTTGGTCATGTGATAACCAAGGATGGAATTTCTGTTGATCCCAAGAAGATAGAGGCAGTGGTTGAGTGGAAGAGGCCTACCAGTGTGACAAAGATTCGCAGTTTTCTGGGGCTAGCTGGTTATTACAGACGGTTTGTAGAAGGGTTTTCGGTGTTGGCAGCACCGTTGACTAAACTCACCAGGAAAGGAGCAAGTTTTCAGTGGTCAGATCAGTGTGAGCAGAGTTTCCAAGAGTTGAAAGGTCGATTAGTGTCAGCTCCTATTCTCACACTTCCATCTCCTGGTGGAGGGTTTGTAATTTTTAGTGATGCTTGCAAGACTGGTTTGGGGTGTGTTCTATTGCAGAATGGACTTGTGGTGGCATACGCCTCACGACAGTTAAAGCCTTTTGAGGTAAATTATCGCACTCATGATTTGGAGCTAGCTGCAGTGATTTTTGCTTTGAAAATTTGGAGGCATTACCTGTATGAAGAGGCTTGTGAAGTATTCACAGATCACAAGAGCCTTAAGTATATTTTCACTTAAAAGCAGCTGAATATGTGGCAGAGGAGATGGTTAGAGTTGCTGAAGGATTACGATTTGACAATCAGTTATCATCCTGGGAAGGCAAACGTAGTGGTTGATGCACTTAGGAGGAAGTCTTTTGGTAGTGCCGCTGCATTGATTACTTCCCAAAAGCCAATCCTTGAGGATATGAGGAGGTTGGAACTACAAGTGATCTTGCAGGGAGTAGGTGGATCTTTAGCAAGTTTAGTGGTGCCACCTACTTTGTTGGAAAGAATTAAAGCAGCACAAGAGGAAGACAGCTATTTCCAGAAGATTCGACAGGAAATAGAAATTGGCACTCAAGTTCAGTTCAGGATCCATCAGGATGGTTCAGTGAGGTTTGGAGATCGAATTTGTGTTCCGGATTTTTCAGTGTTAAAGAAGGAAATCATGGAAGAAGCTCACTACACTAGTTATTCTGTTCACCCAGGAAGCACTAAGATGTACAGGGATCGGAGGAGTACTTTCTGGTGGAATAATATGAAGCGGGAGATTGCGCAGTTTGTGGCGCAGTGTTTGACCTGTCAGCAGGTTAAGGTGGAGCATCAGAGACCCGCAGGACTTCTTCTGCCACTTCCGATTCCTGAATGGAAGTGGGAGAACATTGCGATGGATTTTGTGTCGGGTTTTCCTAGAACGGTCAAAGGTTTTGACTGTGTGTGGGTAGTGATTGACCGACTAACCAAATCTGCGCATTTCTTGGCTGTGAAGACTGGCATGTCTTTGGAGAAGCTAGCGGAATTATACATTGAGCAGATCGTGAGACTCCATGGAGTTCCAGTGTCGATTGTGTCAGATCGGGACTCCAGATTCGTGTCTCACTTCTGGAAAAGTCTGCACAAGGCTTTAGGTACTTAATTGACTTTCAGCACAGCTTTTCACCCGCAGACAGATGGGCAGTCCGAGAGAACGATTCAGATTCTAGAGGATATGCTTCGGGCTTGTGTGTTGGATTTTGGGGGTTCTTGGGATCGACACTTGCCTTTGATAGAGTTTGCTTATAATAATAGCTATCAAGCAAGTATTCAGATGGCTCCTTATGAAGCACTGTATGGCAGAAGGTGCAAGTCACCTATTTGTTGGGATGACGTGGGAGAGAGGAGATTGTTAGGACGTGGGAGAGAGGAGATTGTTAGGGCCTGAGATTGTTCAGTTGACAGTGGAGAAAGTCAGTCTGATCAGGGATCGGTTACGAGCAACTCAGAGTAGACAGAAAAGTTATGCAGATAATAGAAGAAGAAGCTTGGAGTTTCAGGTTGGTGATCATGTGTTCTTGAGAGTAACTCCAACTAAAGGAGTTATCCGTTTTGGTGTTAAAGGGAAGCTTAGCCCTCGTTTTATCGGTCCATTTGAGATTTTAGAATGCATTGGCGAGGTGGCATATCGGCTTGCATTACCGCCTTCGCTATCTCGAGTGCATGATTGGTTCCATGTTTCTATGCTGAAGAGGTTTATTTCGAATCCTGATCATGTGATACAGTTCTCCGACTTTCAGCTTAATAGTGATATGTCATATGAGGAACGCCGTATTAAGATTGTTGATTTCAAAGAGCAAGTACTAAGGAGACGGATCATCCCTTATGTCAAAGTTCACTGGAGCAATCACTCGGAGCGTGAAGCAACTTGGGCATTTTAATCGGAGATGCGAGAGAAGTACCCGTATCTCTTCTGATGATCAGGTGAGAGTTTAGAGGACTAAACTCCTTTTTAGGGGGGGTGGGTGAGTTTGTAAAGCCAAATCTTTATTTAAAAAAAAAAAAAAAAGAAATTTCGAATTTGTATTTTAAAAATTAGTTTTACTCTTAAAATTTAAACTCTCCTAGCCTTATGCCTTCTAACAGAGATTCGGGAGAAAAATCTCGTAACCTACGAGAGATTTTTCCCGAGCCCTAGCCTCGCCGTCTTGGTTTTCATGAAGTGCCGGTGACGACGCGGAGTAGGAGAGGATTTCACGTCAAGTTTTGTTCCTTAGTTCTTGAGGTAAGCACTTGGAGATTGTTCCAGTTTCCTTTTGCTCAGTGTTTGATTCCGTAATGTTGAAGTAGAGGGTGTTTCCATGATTTAGAGCACTAGAGATTGGGGTTTTAATGCAATTGTGTTCAATGGACATTGTTTAAAAACCATCCCTCTGTTTAATAGGTTTCAATATCAGTGGAAGGACTTAAAACAGACTTTTCTAATTCCTTTTTTTGGTTCGTCGTTCCCCACTAGTAGTCTAGTATACTCTTCCCAAACAATTTTGTATCTACATCCTCCAAAATTGTGAAGATGTTCCATCATTTATTAGGTAATGTAACTTCATTTTTGTATGCATAATTATAATATGTTATTAATCAAATTAATTTTGAAATTTTTTGTATGATTTTTATAGTGAACATAAGAACATCCTCTCAGAAAAAGGAGTTAGAAATATTGATGACATTCACAAATGTGAACTCTCATCCTGGATTCACAAAGGAGTAAGTTAATTATTTTATTGTAATATTTGTTACCTAATTCCATAGATCGAAAATTTATTAAAATTTTAATGTACAATATACTACGCAGATTGGGGATGCATATAATGAAAATGATGAAGGAATAGATATAAATATGCTTGCTTTGTCACGGGGTCCTGAACGAAGAGTAATTTGCTATCCAGGCTACAATATCAATGGGTTTCGTTTCCACACAAGAGACCGAGATGAAAACAAAAAAACTCAAAATTGTGGCGTTATGGTTCAAAGAGAAGGAAATGAAGGAGAGTTATCATATTATGGAATAATATTGGATATAATTGAACTTCGTTATACAGGAGGGAACAAACTTACATTATTTAGATGTGACTCGTATGATACTTCTCGGGAAGGTATTGGTTATAGAAAAGATCGTAATGGGATTGTTAGTGTCAACACGACACAAAAACTACATACAAATGAACTATTTGTTTTGACGTATCAAGTGACTCAAGTTTACTATATTAAAGGATTGAAAGATCCTACATGGGCAACTGTCAGCGAGATAAAACCAAGAAATCTTTATGAAATTCCAGAAAATGAAGAAGAGCCATATCAGGAAGAATATGTTGTTTATGATGTATGTGAATCACATTCACAAGATGATTTTGAAGACATAGATTGGAATAAGCATGGAGTTGAAAATATGATAGTGGAGTAATTGAAACTTTTCACATATTTATTACATACCTTTTAACATTCTTCATTTTGGTGAGTCATTTTACCTATTTTGTATTTCTTATTTTGATCTTGATCTTGTTATGTTAGCATTAATTAGTATAATTTTTGAATTATCATTTATGTTATTATCTTTTTTTTCCCCTTTATTTTCATGTTTGTATTAAGACTTAATATTTGTTTTTCTTTTTTATAGGATTATATTGAAGATGGCAAGGAAAGGAAAAGCACGAGTTAGAAATGATTCAAATTCAGAAACAGAAAATAATCAAACGCCAAACCAAGTTGATGATGAAAATGTTGAAATTAATCTTGACTGTTCATTGCCATCATCTACTCGAGCTTCAAATGAAATAAGTTCTTCTTCAGCACCTCCAAGTAAAAGACATAGAAAAGGTAATGAAATAATATTTTTAATTTATATACTTTATCTATTGAACTCTAAATATTTTTAAATTCATGGATGACTTTGTTGAAAAGTTAATGTGAGAGGAAAGGCTAAAGGTGTCAAGTTAGGAGAAGGAATTGAATTTGAGATATATGACAATAGGTAAAATATACCATCCTGTAACTACTCATGAATAAATTGTTCATTTAAACTTTTTATGGCCTAAATTATTTTCTATGATTTGTAAAATATCTTGTTATAGTTTTGTAACTTCTATCATTTAGACATCTTAATGTACTGAATTATTTTTTCACAAATATACAGGATTATAACACCAAAAGCCATTAGTGAAATACATGTTCTCTTCCATCAAAAAATTAACGGTCCATGGACATCTTATTATGGATATCCGAAATCAGAGCTAGATACTCTTTTTGCTCGATATTTGGATGTGGGGTTCTCACATAATCAACTAGAAGAAGAAGTGAAAAAAACATTTGAGAATTCAGTAAAGTGTCGATACTCTGATTGGATGTTGTGTATAAGGAAACCAATTTTCGAGAAGCATGAAACCCGAGAAGATCATTACAAACACCCACCTTCTTTCATTCCTTCTAATGTGTGGAAAGAAATGGTAGACAAATGGATGGGAGATAATTCGCAGTTTTTATATATATATATATATTGTTTTAGGTTTTTAATTCTATTAAGAGTAAGTGAAATTCTAATATTGTTAGTATGTATGCAGCACAAAAGTGATAAGAATAAAATTAATCGATCACAATCTCAAATCATTCATACTACAGGCAGAGTTTCGATAGCCAAGCATAGGAGTGACATGGTAACTAATATTTTTGTGTAACTATTTAATATTTTCTAATGGATATAAATTTTATGCCTTTCAAATTGATCATTTTTTTATTACCTTAGGTTAAAGAGACAAGGTCAGAGCTAGGCCCAATTGATTGCTTTAAAAAATTCCACACTTAAAAAGGATGGAGAGAGTTGGGCTACTGAGAAAGCAAAAGATCTATGGGTATAAATGTTTTTTTTTAGCGTTTAAATCTTAATATTGTAATGAGTGTTTATAATTATATTTTCCAATGTCAGGATCAAATGGATAATATTAGGTCAACTGCAACGTCTAAAGGTTCAATAGTAAATGAATGGGAAATATATCGCGATGTTACAGGAGAACCTAGTCATGGTCGTGTTCTTGGATTAGGTACGGGTATTAAAGGGAAAGATGTGTAAGGTAGTAGTTCCTCTCAAACATGTAGCAAAAGATGCAAAGAAATTCAAAAGATGAAGGAAAAAGAATGGGAGGACCGTTTCAAGCAAATGGAGTCTACAATTGATAAATTGCAACAACATGTACCCGTTATGGTTCAAGCGGTGTTGCAAAGTTTGGGATTATCTAATATACAATTAGCTAGACAGGTATAATAATATAATTTAATGTTTTTAATTATTGTCTTTATATGATTTTTAGATTGTTGTTAATGTAGTGTGTTATTTATATGTTATTTTAATTTATTATCTCACATTCTGTTTCCACTTATGTTATCTTATTCATTTTCCTTTAATACTATTATGTTTATAGTATATACAAAATCCTATAATTAACTATCTCATCACTAATATTATTTAATACTCGTACCAAACCTATATGCATCTTAGGCTTTAATGCAAAATTTTCATTTTAATAGTGTACTATTGAATTTTAAAATGTTTGCATGTATTATGTGTGTGTATTGGAGGTGGTAATGATCTTAGGGATGTGATAGCTAATTCTCAAGAAAATGTAAGAGATGTTCATCATGGCAATGTTAATGAAAAAGATGGCAATGAGAATAGCTTGGAGGAAGATTCCGAAAAAGATGATGATGACAATGAAAATGAAGAGAGTTGTGAAGATGACGATGATGATGATGATTGAAGATTTAAATGTTTTGAATGTTTCCAACTTTTATTGGATTTCATTTTTCAAACTTTTATTGAGTTAATGTTTTGTAAAAGTCTATAACACTTAATTCTCCAGACTTATTTAGTTTTATGTTTAGAGCTTTTATTATGTCATTGTTTTGTAGAATCTTATAATACTTAATTTTGTTAGACATGAATCGATATTAACGTATTATTAGGTTCATATGTTAAATTGAGTCAATATTGTGGTAAATGAGCTTGTTGTGTATGAGCTTGTTGTTATATAATTTAAATTATATTGTAATATAGGATTTGAATTAATTAGGTGCATGCTATCCATTTTCCATATAGCATTTCCTACGACTTGGTCACAAAAAGATTTATTTGGATGGACACAAAAAAATATTCATTTGCGACCAACACCGATTGGTCACAAATAACACTTATTTGAGACAACACAAAGTTAATCACAAATAATAAGTTGTTACGACGACATATTCTTTGTTGCAAATAATATCTTTTGTGACGGTCAATATGTCATCGCAAATAACACTAATTGCGACAAATAGTTGCCGTTGCAAAAACATTTCATTGCCTTAATTCGTCGCATTATTAATGTTTTTGTAACTAGATTTTAAATTTTTTGCGATGGCTTTTTGTTGTCAAAATAACTAGTTTTTGCGACGGTTGATTGCAATAACTATCTTTTGCGATGGAAGCAGATAAGACGACATGCGACGGCGAAATGCCATCACAAAACACCTTTTGCGACGACATTTAAGTTTTTGCGACGGTAACTGGTTAGAGCAAAAAGTAGTTTTTCTTGTAGTGTGTGTCAAGTACTGACCCTTAACACTCAGGTGCAAGTCAAGGCAGTACATCTCATGACATTGCAGAGATAGGGACACAAGGCTCAACTGAACCAAAGGATTCAACTGATGAAGAATCCCCACAGAGAAGACCCAGACAACCGAGTGACATCTACAATAGCTACCCACTTTCTTTACATGTTGTTGATCCCGTATTGTATGAAGATACAACAACAAGAAGTGAATGGATGATGGCAATGGGTGAGGAAATAGATTCAATCCAACGGAATGATACATGGGAGTTGGTGGACAGACTGGAGGAGAAGAAGATAATTATCTTGAAATGGATATTCAAGATCAAATATAAAGCAAACGTGGAAATTGAGAAACTCAAAGCTCGAGTAGTGGCCAAAGGATACTCTTAGCAATTGGGCATAGACGCAGAGGACGCCTTTGCACCTGTAGCTCATATGGAGACAGTGAGATTTTTGTTTGCCTTGGCAGCCCAGAAGGGATGGTCTTTGTTTCATCTTGATATTAAGTCTGCATTCTTGAATGGAGAAATAATTGAGGCGTTGTATATAGACCAACCCAGGGGTTTGAGGTAGAAGGGAAGCAACACATGGTTTACAAACTCAAGAAGATACTCTACGGATTGAAACAGGAACCCAGATCATGGTACAATAGGATTGATTCATATTTCTCTCAGCAGGGATTCCAGAGAAGTGAAATTGTGCACACATTGTATAGAAAGACTCACAACAATGGTGATGTACTGTTGGTATGTATATATGTAGATGACAAACTATGTATGAGCTCCTCAATCTGCTTGATCACTGAAGTCAAGTCTGAGATGTAGAAGAATTTTGATATGACAGATCTTGGACTACTAAGTTGTTTCTTAGGGTTGGAACTAATGTAGGATGAACATGGCGTATTTGTTGCTCTGAAGAAGTACGTGTAGGATCTATTGAAGAAGTTCAACATGATGAAATGCAAAGCAGCCATAACTCCAATGTGTTCCAATGATAAGTTTCAAGCAGTTGATGGATCAAGAGATGCTAAAGTTCAGAGATATAGAAGCTTAGTATGGCAACTGATCTATTTACCTCAGACCAGGCCAGACATAGCATTTGCTGTTGGAGTATTATCAAGATATATGAATAAACCTTCTAAGATTCATGCAGGTGCTAGGAAATGAGTGCTGAGGTATCTTTCTGGCACAATTGAGTTTGGTATATGGTATACACATGCAATAGCTTCCAACATGGAAGGCTTTTCAGACAGTGACTAGGCTGGACGTTTCAAGGATAGACGGAGCACCACAGGAGTTATATTTAACCTAGGAACTGCAACAATGTCTTTGATATCAAAGACGTAAGAAGTGATTGTTCTCTCAACAACTGAAGCAGAGTATGTTGTTGCTTCAGCAGCAGCTTGCAAGTGTTTGTGTCTAAGAAAGTTGCTAGATGACTGCGGCATGGGATGCAAGGAATCAACTATGATCTGGTGTGATAACAAGTCAGCAATTGACATTGCTAAAAATCCTATGCATCATGGAAGAACTAAGCATATCGACATTAAGTTTCATTTCATTCACAAGCTGGTCAGTGATGGAATTATTATGTTAAAGCATTGCAGCACTGATGAGCAACTAGCTGATATTTTCACCAAGGCACTGAGCATTCATAAGCACATTCACTTGATGGAGAGATTGGCAGTGTGCAGTCTTCAGTCAAGAGGGGGATATGTTGGAAGTGTGACTGAAGAGATGGAGAAAGGCATGGGAGCCATGCTAATGTGATGAAGGATGGAAGAATCCAACAAGCATGCTCAGATGATCTACAGCCTCACACAACGTGCACAGGAGCATGATGCATGTAGTGTTGTGTCACATTGCAATTAAGAAGCCATGTTGTACTTGCCTTTTGATGTGTTTTAAGTTTTAATTTTTAAGTTTTATGTTTTAAATATGTATGCATGAATGGCTAGTGATGTAGAGAAGTGTGTGTGAGACGAAGTAATACAACTAGAAGAGCTACGTCTCTGTTTTGTTTTATAAAGTGTTTTGCATACACCTTAACCTCATACACTATCATCTATATACACACACATACACTCTCAAGATGCATTGAATCAATAGAATAAAATCTCCTTAACTTTGGACAATTGCCAAAACTCTGTTGAAATACTCCTTAAAAGTTTTTGACCCTTCTTCTTGAGAGTTTCATAGTTACCTCTCTAGGTTTGAAGATGCACTTTAATCAACTTATCTTTCACTCTGAAGGAATTCCTTTAGGATCTCCAATGCATTATTTGCACTTGTAAATGTGGCAACCTTTTAACACATGCCCTTATCCAAGCACTTATTAATGAGAGTAAGTGCTCGTTAATCATTCTCCTTGTCTTCTGAAAGGAATGATTCTAAGCAACTGTCTATCAATCCTCACAGTAGTAAAGCTGAATTTTAGTGAACAAAAACAAGGAAAAACCAGAGAGAAAGCTGAAAGAAAGCACTCCAAGCACTCTTAATTTCACACCAACATCCATACATTAAACAACACTTTCAGACAATATTTAAACACAGTCTGATGAGTCATTAGTAATGTGTCACAAGCTTAACACTTCAACCACTTAACTAAGTATTTACCCTGAGCTTAAACCAAGCCATCAGATGATGTAATTTGGACCGTTCATCCTAATTTTCATATTCTTCTTAGCATTTCCTCTTGCTTTTAAAAATTTTTTAATCATCTGCTAACATTCTCCCCCTTGATTAAAGATCACATACTCCCATTTAACTTTTGAATGTTATAACCCTTTTCACTTCTAAGCACTATGTCATCACATCTGCTAGTTGATATTCGGAAATGCAAAAACTCAAATTCACTGTATTGTTTGATACCAATTCTCTGATAAAATGGAACTTCACATTTATATGTTTTGTTCTCACATGAAGAACAGGATTTTTATCCACATCTATGCAAGACTTATTATCACAATTAATAGAAATCTAACACCACAGTCTTCAAGCACTCGTTTAATCCAAATCCCTTGGCAACATGCTACACACAAAGCTATGCACTCTGCCTCAGTTGAAGGTAGAGCCACAATGTCTTTTTTTTTTTTTTTTTTTACAACCAAGTAACAATACAGAACCAATGTTGAATATCATTTCTATTGTGCTTTTTCTATCCATAAGATTTGAACCCCCAATCACTGTCAGAAAATCCCTGCAAAACATAGTCATTATTCCTTTGATAGAGTCCATTGTACCTGCCAAGTATTGGAGAACATGCTTTTGTAGCTCCGTGATGAATTCTTGTATGCTTGTGTATAAATCTGGGTAACACACTGATTAAAAAGCTACATCTGGTCTTGATTTATCACATATATCAACTTGCCAATCCATTTTCTATATTGAGTCACTTTTGCTTCATCTGCAGCTTTATACAATTGTTGTTTTGCACTTGGAATCAAAGGTACACTCACTGGTTTACACTGCAACATATTATAACTTCTCAATAAATCTTTAACATAGTTGTTCTGTGACACATGTATGCCAAAAACACATTGCTTCACCTCTAATCAAGAAAATAAGAAACATTGCCCAGATCACTCATTTCATAGGCAACCTTCATCTCATCTCTAAAATTTGTCATCAAACTTATAGATGAACTTATATAAATCACATCATCAACATATATACAAACTAGTAAAGCATCTCCCTCATTATTTAGCTTTTAATATAGAGTGTGTTCTGTACTACTTCTGAGAAAACCTTGAGACTACAAATAACTGTTAAACTTGCTATACGATGCTCTAGGTGCATGTTTCAATCCATACAATGCTTTATGTAATTTATACACCAAGTGCTCTTTCCCTTGTAATATAAAACCTTGAGGCTGTGCAACATACACTTCTTCTTCTATATTTCCATTCAAAAATGCTAACTTTACATCTAATTGAAACACATGCCAATTCTTTTGTGCAGCAAGAGCAAACATTAACCTTTCTGTCACCATTCTTGCAACCATATCAAAGATCTCCTCATAATCCACCCCAAACTCTTGAGTATAACCTTTGGTTATAAGTCTGGCTTTAAACTTCTAAATCTCACCATTGGGCTTGTATTTTGTCTTGTATATCCATTTCACACCAATCAATTTCTTTTCAAATGGTAATTCAGCCAACTCCCAAGTGTTGTTCTTCTCTATAGAATTTATTTCTTCTTCCATAGCCTTTCTCCATGCAACATGTGTTTCTTTGAAATTTCCAGGATCTATTACTGTCAAAGCAAAAGAACAACTTTCATAAATATCTCTCAAGGTTCTTACTTTTTGTGTTGGTGACTCATCAACTTCAGTTTCACCAACTTGAGCGAAAAATCTCCATGGAGAAATTTCTGTACTACTGCCTGATTCTCATGAAGTATCAGTCCTTGATACATTATTGTAGTCTTCTTGATTTCCGACTAGATTTGTTATAGATACTAAATTTCCCTCTCTGACCTCCTATGGAACAATTTTGTGTGTTGTTGTTGTATTATTTTTTTTGCCCAATTCCACTTCTCATTCTCAGTAAACACTACATCTCTACTAATAATGAAATTTTTAGAAGTTGGAATATAAATTCTGATGTGTCACATGTGCATACATAACACAACTAAACACTGTTAAATGAGTTACTACTCGTTTCACATCAAAAAAACCTTCATGTGAAGTTTTCTTTGGAATAGCAAACGTTGGTGAAACATTTGATAAATATACATCAGTTGATAGTGCTTCATCCCAAAATACATTTGGTAGCTGACTAGAATTCAGCAAGCTCCTAGCCTTTTCAACTAAAGTTCTATTTTTCCTCTCAGCAACTCCATTTTGCTGAGGGGAATAAGGCGCAGTCAGTCCATGTTTAATCCGTCTTTGAGTGCAAAACATATTAAATTCCCTAGACAGAAACTCTCTTTCTCTATATGTCCTTGGAATTTCCAACTTCTGGCCAGATTGTCTTTCAACAAAAGCAAGGAAATGTTGGAAATTACTGAACACTTCATGCTTGTACTTCAAAAAATAAACCCAACACATTTGAGAGCAATCATCTATAAACAACAAAAAATACCTGTTGCCCCCATGAGACTCAATTTGCATAAGCTCACAGACATCTGCATGGACTAAGTGCAATTTGTGTCTAGCTTTCCAGGATTTTCCTGACTGGAATGGTAACCTTGCAAGCTTCCCAAAAATACAGTCTTCACAGTCATTTTTCTTCACAATTGGTAAACCAAGCACCATATTGTACTGATGCAAACATTGTACTTCACTAATAATTAAAATGTCCATATCTTCTATGCCACAATGAAGATAGATTTGCTTCTGAAAAAACCACATTAACATGATCACAGCGTGAAATTTTCATAGGAAATAAGTTACTTCCTTTTTTTTGCACGACCAACAATTAAACACCACTTTCTGCATTTTTAATACTACACCCTTGCTTGCTAAACAATAGATCATATCCACTACTCATTAATTGCCCTACACTAAGTAAATTATGTGCTAAATTTGGCACATATGGCACCATGAATTAATTTCACATCTTCTCCATACATCTTAATTGCCACATAACCTTTTCCATGAACTTTCACTTCTTTATTGTCTCCAAGCTTGACTTTATGACATACTGTTTCATCCAGTTGATGAATGTTTTTTCTCCCAGTCATATGACTAGAACATCTACTATCCAATAACCAAATATTTGAATCTTCAACTTCTGCTCCATGATTGACCATAAATAGGCTGCCAAAATCTGAAGAATATCTGTCACTTTGAGAACTAGAGCTAGTCTCATAATTCCTGTTCTGATTGTACCAACAATGTAATTGTGTTTGCCCACATTTCTTACAATTGAAGCATTGAACATTTTGAAAATTACCTCTGCCAGATCTTTGACCACTGAATTGTCTTCCAACATGTCTCTAACCTTCAAAAGACCTTGTATTGGAATTAAATTGTGTTGATTTCTCTGATCATCATAATTTCCTCTTCCTTCACCTTAATTCCTGCCTCTACCTCTCATTTATCTTCCTTTAGCTCTTGTGAAATTTCTTCCTCTGCCACCAAACCAACCTTCAGAGACTTCACCTTTCATCAAAAACACTTTATCATATGATTTATTTGAAAGCCATTGAACCTGGCTTCATGAGCTTGTAAGCTTCCACTCAACTCATTCAAAGTCAGTTTGGACACATTTCTGGCCTCTTCTATTGAAGTGATAACATGATCATATTTAACTGTTAAGCTCCTCATCACCTTTGAAACCACTTCCTCATCTTCCAACTCATAATAAAGCCTTTTTATCCTATTCACAATTGCAACCACTCTTGTGATGTACTGCTGGACATTTTCATCATCTCTCATTTATAAGATTTCAAATTGTTGTCTCAAAGTTTGTCTCCTTACTGAAACAATTCTTGTGGATCCATGATACTCAGTCTGAATATGCTCCCATGCCTCTTTGGTTGTGTTAAAACAATCAATCCTATCAAATATAGACTCATCAACTACTTGTTATATCATATATCATGCCCTTGCATCATCCTTCTAGCTCTCCATCTTATGACTTTCAAAACCTTCAGCTAGAGGCCATTAATCAACTATTTTCCAAAGGTTTTGGCTTTTGAAGAGTGACATCACCTTGACACTCTACCGATCAAAGCCCTCTCCCTTAAACATAGGAAGCGAAGTTGATGTCATCTCTGGTGTTGCAGTGTGGAACTTGAAGCTACCTTTTTCTACTATTCAATTTGAACAAATACACTCACAGCAGAAGCTTAAATAACACACAAACAACCTCACCATCAACTCTGATACCACCTGTAATCCTCACAACAGTAAAGATGAACTTCAGGAACAAAAACATGGAAAACCCAGAGAGAAAGCTGAAAAAAACCACTCCAAGCTCTCTTAATTTCACACCAACATCCATACATTAAACAACAATTTCAGACAATATTCAAACAAAGTTTGATGAGTTATTACTAACCTGCCACAAGCCTAACAATTCAACCACTTAACCAAGCATTTCACTCGAACTTAAACCAATGCATCCTAATTTCAAATTCTTCGCAGCTTAATTACCCTCTTGCTTTTTAAAAATTTTTTGCTGTCAGCCTTAATCTGATCACTTCTTCAATTATTTTCTAACACTATCAACGCTTCCTCATTCGGCAAATGGTCATTGCCCTTTTATACAATCTTCCGCACATCCTATGATCCTAGCAAGACTCTCATTCTAATATACCAATTGTCATAGTTCTCATTGGTGAGCTTGGGAAATTGGAATGGAAAGATATTGTTCATGGTTGTTAGAGTATTACTCAGAGGTTACACAAGTACAATGAGTGGCTACCTCGTACGTTGCATGCTAACCTTAATTAGTGACTGGATGGATGAAGACAACGCCGAATTAGGATTAGATGTTTACTTTATCTTAGCCTATATTACAACAACAATAGCTGCTGATCTATCTTAGTTTTGTGCACTTTAAATTGAGCATGTTTCTGTTGTATTAGATGGTCCCTTTTTGAATTCCAGAGGAGATCCAGTTAAGCTTGAGCACATTGCATTGTGAGCAGAGGGGTGTTAGTATTATCTACACTTTTAACATCACAGTGGTATCAGAGCTCAGAGTCAAGATGGTCGGATGTTGCTCTTCTCCAAAAGAAGGCAATGTCCTATTCTTCAGAGGAGATGAGTACAACCTCTGGAGCTTTAAGATAAAGACCGTGGTTCATTCCAAAGACATCTGCACTATGGTTGAGAGGGGATTTGGAGCTGAAAGCGATGGCAATAGACTCAACGAGAGTAAGAAGAAGGACGTGAAGGCATTATATTTGATACAGCAAGCACTTGATGAAAGGATTCTTATAAGAATCTCTTATGCAAAGACTGCAAAAGAAGCATGGAATGCTTTGAACACTGAGTATCAAGGGAACCAGGCAACAATCTTGGTGAACTTACATGCTCTACACAAAGAGCTTGAAGCTGTGAAGATGAAACAAGGGGAGAAAGTGCAGGATTTTGTCACCAGAGTACTAGACATCATATACAAACTCAAGATGCTAGATGAACACATCGTAGAGAAGATGGTGGTCGTCAAAATCCTCAGAAATCTCACCCCGCACTTTGTTACTGTGGTCTCCACCATCATTGAAGCAAGGGACATGAGCACACTCATGGTGGAAGAACTGAGTGGATCTCTGAAAAGCCATGAGTTAATCCTTGATATGGCTCATGGGTGAGAAGATGAAGATAATGTAGCACTACATGTTCATAATCTCCGAATTAGCTATCAAAGTTTTCGAGGAGGTCATGGACGTGGGCGAGGCTTCATCAGGGGACGAGGTCGTGGTCGTGCTAGAGGGACACATTCAGACAGCTCCTAGATTGCAGAAACAACCAAGCGCACCAAAGGCCTTCAATGCTTTGTGTGCAAGAAGTTTGGGCATGTTAAAGCCTAGTGCTGCTATAGAACTAAAGAGGCCAATGTGACAACGGAGGAAACAGAGGGTGAAAACAGTGAAGGAGTGTTATTCATGGCAGGTAGTGGCTCAGCATGCAAAGGTGATGGTGTATGGCTCATTGATAGTGGTTGTTCTGACCACATCTCAGGTGACAAAACACTCTTCATGGATTTAAGGAAGGCACCTCCACAAGTTATTCGTCTTGGAGATGGAAACACACTGGACGTTGCAGGAATTGGTTCTATAATTTTGCGAGGAGATGCAGGGAAAACAAGTGTGCTGACGAATGTGCAATTTGTGCCTAATCTGGCGCATAACTTGTTAAGCGTTGGTCAACTAATGTCTTCTGGCTGTAGAGTGGAATTTGCAGAGGGCTTATGCACAATTAAAGACACTAAGACAAGCATTCTTCTGGCAAGGGTGCAAATGACCCCACACCGGCTCTTTCCTATCAACACAGGGGCATCTAACTGTGCGCACGTTGCTCAGGGTGATGGTGAAACATCAAATCTTTGGCACAGACGTTACTTGCACTTGAACCAGAAGATTTTACAGAGCCTGACCCTAAATGACTTGGTGGAGGGATTGCCACCTATCGCTGCAGCAGAACCATGTAAAACTTGTTTGCTGGGAAAGCAAACTAGAGAATCATTTCCCAAAGGACAAGCACTGCGTGCTGTTTCGCCATTGGAGCTAGTGCATGGGGACCTTGTGGGACTAATGCAAACACCGTCTCTTGGTCGTAACCGCTATTTTTTTCTTCTAACTGATGATTTTAGTAGATACAGCTGGATCTACTTTCTTCAGAGAAAGACAGAAGCTATGGAGAAATTCAAAGTCTTCAGACAGATGGTTGAGAATCAATACTCAACACCGGTAAAGGCGTTGAGGACTGATAACGGCGGGGAATTCACGTTAAGAGAGTTCAAGGCATACTGTGAGCACAACGGCATTCGGCGATAGCGCACGGTCCTGTACTTACCTCAACAAAATGGCGTCGTCGAGCGGAAGAATCGGACAGTGATCGAAATGGCTCACTCAATGCTTCAGGACCTGATCACACCAGTGGAGTACTGGGCAGAAGCTGTGGCATCAGCGGTGTACACGTTGAACAGATCTCCGACCAGCGCTGTAGAGAGGAAGACACCGTATGAAGCCTTGGCCGGGAGAAGGCCGAGGGTTGACCACCTGCAGGTATTTGGGTGTATGGCTTTTGCAATAGTTGACCCACAGAAGAGACAAAAGATGGATGCTAGATCACAACGGCTAGTGTTCATTGGCTACAGTGAAAGCTCCAAAGCCTATAAACTTCTTGACCCTGACACCAAGAAAGTCCACATCAGGAGGGATGTGCGCTTCTATAAAACCAAAGGTTGGGATTGGTCAAAAACCACTGACTCAGCAACCTTAAACTGTGTGCCATTTGCTTACTGAGGCGACACAGAATCTAGTGAACGAATGGAGAATATACAACCGTCAGATTATGCTGATGAACGGCCACAATTTAATCAGCAATCTGGCGCCTAGTCTCCTCCTCGTCAGACCGACATCACCGATGAACAGGAGTCTCCGGCAAGGTATAGAAGTATAACTGAAATCTACACCTCATGTTCATTCGCTTTAGTTGCAGCAAACCCTATGTTGTTCGAAGACACATCAGAGGACGAGGACTGGGTACCAACTATGAAGGCGGAGATGTCTGCAATTGAAAAGAATAACACTTGGGAGCTCACAAAGCTCCCAAAGGGGAAAAAGGCGATAGGTCTGAAGTGGCTATTCAAATCAAAATTCAATCCAGATGATTCACTCTTGAAGAAGAAGGCAAGGGTTGTCGCCAAAGGATACTCACAACAAGAGGGAATAGATGTGGATGAAGTCTTCTCGCCGGTTGCTCGGATCGAAACTGTGCGCTTATTCTTTGCCATTGGAGCACAAAACCGGTGGCCTTTATATCAACTTGACGTCAAAACTGCGTTTCTAAATGGAGAGATAAAGGAAGAGGTTTATGTATGTCAACCTGAAGGGTTTGTGGTGAAGGGGAAGGAGGAACAAGTATACAAGTTAAGGAAGGCCCTGTATGGACTTCGGCAAACCCCAAGGGCCTGGTATAGCAACATTGACAGTCACTTCCATCAAATCGGGTTCAGGCGAAGTCTTAATGAACCCACTGTATATGTGAAGCATAGGGGAAGTGATGAGGTGATGATGCTCTGTTTGTATGTAGATGATATCATCTACATATATCATCTACATTGGGTCTTTAACTGAAATGTTAAATGAATTTAAGCTCAGCATGATGAATACCTATGAGATGTCAGACCTGGGTGAGTTACAATAATTCCTAGGATTGGAAGTAAAGTAAGCTCACGACTAAGTGTTTCTGTCCCAACACAAGTATGTAGAGGGTATGTTAAAGAAGGATGGGATGCTCCACTGCAAATCTATTGCAAGTCCAATGAACAACAATGAAAGACTGCACCTTGAGGACAATTCTGGCAAGGTAGACCAATATCAGTATAGGAAACTTGTTGGTGGGCTACTATACCTCACGCGCACAAGGCTAGACCTCATGTTTGCAGTAAGTGTGGTATCACGATATATGCAGAACTCCACCGTGCATCACCTGGGCGCAGTAAAGAGGATATTGCGCTACGTCTCGGGAACGACTGCATATGGACTCCATTATCACCACAACCATCAGTTCAAGCTTACTGGGTATTCGGACAGTGATTGGGGAGGTTCTCAAGATGATAGAAGAAGCACATCGGGTTGGTGTTTCTTCCTTGGGTCTGCAGCTATAGATTGGAGCTCAAAGAAGCAGCAAGTCACTACATTATCAAGCACGGAGGCCGAATATATCTCTCTGACTTCGGCCGCCTATGAAGGAGTGTGGTTACGACTTTTGTTAGAGGAACTAGATGAGAAGCAGAATGAAGTATTATATATTGTGATAATCTCTCTGCCAACCATGCATGGGAGAACAAAACACATAGACACTCGATTCCACTTCATCTGTGATATGGTAAGCAATGGATCGAAGTCTAGATATACACTACTGCAATACCAATGCACAACATGCAGACATATTCACTAAGGCGCTGCCTAGCCACAAGCACGAGTTCTTTCGTGATGCATTAGGATTGAAGAACCTCTGAGTAAGGGAAGGATGTTGGAGTATTACTTAGAGGTTACACATGTACAATGAGTGGCTACCTAGTACGTTGCATGCCAACCTTAGTTAATGACTGGATGGATGAAGACAGCAGCAATAGCTACTGATCTATCTTAGTTTTGTGCACTTTAAACTCAGGATGTTTCTGTTGTCTTAGATGGTCCCTTTCTGAATTCCAAAGGAGATCCAGTTAAGCTTGAGCACATTGCATTGTGAGCAGAGGGGTGTTAGTATTATCTACACTTTTAACATCACAATGGTTCCATGCAGCAAAGTACTCCTTAACTTTCTAAATCTTTAAAACCTTCTTCAAATTCCTTGTACATAGCTGGCCTCCAATTAAAACTCTCTGGGATCCAATTGCCAATGATGGCACACTCACATCCACTTGAACTCTCCTTCTTCAATTGATGAGTCAACTCTCATAAGATGTCTTCGCACCATCATGCAGCTTGGAATTTGTGGAATTTGGCCCAGATCTGAAGCAATTTGGTTCAAATCTGAAATTTTTAGTTTGCTGAAATGCCATTGGAGACGTGGCAGGCGATGTTGAAGGAGGCTGATGAGATGGAGCTTTGATAACACTTTATTAAACCAAATAAAACAAACAAAACTTTTCCATGCTCAACTAGACACATAGAACACTGAAATCACCATACAATCCACACAATCTAGCAGCCCTTACAAGATTTACAGCAAGAAATAAAGAGTTTTCAAAGTACACTAGGTTGGGGTGTGTTCTTGTTAAGATCTCTGATTTGTTCCTGATCGCTGATGCTGCTGAGGAGTTTGGACGAATAGCTATTGTTCTGCTGTAAGGCCTGGATGAAAACTACTGTAAAATCACTGTTAGGAAGAGAAAAATATAGGGTTGGAATTTAATTAACACACCTCTTCACATCACACATTTAAGATTATAATCTTTATAAGGATACAAGAGATAACAATTACGCAATCAAAATCACACGCATCCCGATACATCTCAGTAATACGTAGTATTAAGAATGCATAAACAAGTACAACATGGTAACATTGATTTGGCCACAACAGTTATAGCAAAACAAAATTAATTAGGAAAAAAATAATAAACGGTGCAAATAATAGAAACAAAAAAGGTTTCACTGGTATAAAAGAAAACTCCTTTTGAATTGCTGAAAATGAGAGAACATTGAAATCCTCATGCGTTGAAAATATCATTCACCATTAAAGTAATGGGCATCAAAGAAGATCTGCATATTTGTTTACCACCTCTTGAGGTACTTCCAAGTAAACCCAAATAAAACAAATCCAAAATCCAAAGCTTTCAAGGAGCAAAGAAGCATGAGCTTCTCCCTTATTTAAAATTTAAAACAAACCGCTGACATAATAACACAAGCAATGATCACCCGTGACCATCATCATCACATCGCATGCTTCCAGATCTAATTCTTGGGACCAAAATCGAAGTTTGCGCAAGTGGTCTGTTGAAACAGCAGAGAAGAGCTAAACCGAAGAACGGAAGTAGCCAAGTCAAACTCCAAGAAGTTGTTCTCCAGTTGATGCCCACCAATCACAATCGAAGTGCGAGGAGTCAACCCTCCATCAACCAAACCCAAGCAAACCACCCCTTTCTCCTTCACCTCCACCATTGAGTTAGCTCCAAACACCCTCCAATAAACATCCTCACTGCCTAAAACCAGGTCAATAATTGGCACGTCGGGCCCAACCCTAGTGCTCTTCATGCTCTCAGAGCTAAAGCAAGTCTTGAACGGTTCCACTGGTGCCACACTCTTCATCTTCTTAGCTTTAGCTCCTTTGAGGAATGCCATGGTGACTGCCTTGTAGATGCTTCTCTCCATGGTGGTGAACGGTGTCACCGTGCTTATCTTGGTTCCGCCCACTCCTTTGTCATCTATGCCCAGCAGTGTTGTGTTTATCTTCACTGCTTCACCGTCGACCTTTATTGAGCTAACGCCAATGAAATACTCAGAGGAAGCTTCTCCTGGGAAGGACAATCCTGCGGTGCTCACCGGGTTAGTAATAAGTGGTGTTCTCATTTGAGAGCTTGAAATATCTATACCCGGGGCGAGCTTATAATTGCCTCCATTACCAACAAAGATAAAACCATTAGAAGATGGAGATGAAGAAAGACACAGTGCGAACTGCGGATGAATGTTGAAAACTGATGACAACTGAGTAGGGATAGCGATCTTGGACCGGCCAAAGCCAGCAACACCATCAACACCACTGGCCAAACCATCTCGCAAGATATTTCCTCCACAGGAGAAAAGGAAGCGAGGAACTGTGGCGAAGTTGCCGTGAATGGACCGAAAGAGAACGACATCATCGATGAGATCATCGCCTTCAAGTATGACGTGGCTGATGGGGTTCTCCACGTAGAGACCACAAGTGTTGTTATTGCAGTTGGGGCGGGGAGTGTCATCGCAGGTGTTGCAGGTAGTTGGCCCGGCGAGAGCACACTGGGTGGAGTTGCACCGCGCCGGACGGTAAGACGATGAGACGTAGTTATCTTCGCAGATTACCCACATGAAGCCGGTTCCGATGTCGACGAGGAGCCTGACGGGGACAAGAGGTGTTCTTTGGTAAATGCCGGTGATGTATTGGAGGGTGGTGGGATCTTTTCTGACGGGAAAAACTAGGGTATCATGGGTTTGAGTGGAGAGGGAGATGAAGAGGAAGAGTAGAGTGGAGAGGAGGAATTCATTGTAATGTTGAGAAGCCATTGAGTTGATGATGTTGATGATGTTGTGAGGATCTTGGGCTGGATTTTATTGGCTTGATGAATTAACGCATGTGATTTTTTCATGCATGTTTTAAAATAGATAATATAATCTATTCATTTGCCAGCTGTTGGTGGAGAACCACGCTACTGCAAAATGGTTGTATGTTCTTGACCTTGACTGGAAAGTGGAAGCAATAGTGTTGAAACTGTGCAAAATATTTGGAACGTGGGGGATGCAATGAATTCCATTAGTTAAATATGTGGGATTATTAAATTGTCTTATAATCTGCAAATATAACAAAGAGAATAAGCATGCAAATAATGCAAAGCGAGATCATTATCTTATTGAATTAAGTTTGTTTTAATACTGTTAATTATAATTACAGAAAATTGTGAAGTGATTTTTTTAATCATTATGGATAAAACCAAGTCTGGAATTCTTATCTTCTTAATATAAGAAAACAAATAATATACTAGTGGTACAATATAAAAGTGGTGCTGATGCCAAGGGTTTCTTAATCTATTGCAATAAGTGTTTTTGTGTAGAATGTTTATTTCAGGGAAGCTCCAAGATTAAATTTCAAAATTAATGTAAAATAACGGCATAGATGTTTATTGACGTCGCTTTTACGCATGTGCACGTCTCTTATTTTCCTGAAATGAGAGATGCTTATAGT
Source organism: Dioscorea dumetorum (assembly GCA_902712375.1). NCBI lineage: Eukaryota > Viridiplantae > Streptophyta > Magnoliopsida > Dioscoreales > Dioscoreaceae > Dioscorea > Dioscorea dumetorum. Next base: position 229,046 of record CACTHL010000134.1, read on the forward strand.
CTATTTGTCAAAACAATTAAATAAATAAATAAAATAAAATTAGCATTGACTAGTGAATTTATTATGCAATGCTTATGTTATATTGCAAAACTTTATGTTATATGGAGAGTGGGCCAATGTTTAGAACCCCAAATTACAATACTCTTTAACTCTCTCCTTTGTTGACTTCTCATCTTGTGATGAGTTATCTTCCTTCTCGTCCTTGCTGATGAGTTTTTGCCTTTAGGTTGGTTGTCTTTGATGGTTGGGTATTTTTCCACATGGAGCCCTGATATGAATCACATTTTAAATTAGACATGTTGCTGAATTAGCAAAGGACAGAGACGGAGGACAGTGTGGATTAGTTACCAATAGAATGTTGGCAACTCAGCAAGGTTGTTAAATCAGTTAAATTGGTTATTGCTGGTTGAATGATTGGGAGAATGTTATAAAGCTTGAAATTGAATCCATTGAACAATCAATCAAATGAATTACAGAGAGTTTCGATAATGAAAGCACATTGAATTTCATCTTCTTGATTGAGTCTTCTCTTTCATTGTTGTCTTATTCTGATGTAGTTCTACATATCACACCAAAGTGGTATCAGAGAAGGTTCTTCCGACCATGGTGAATATGAAGATTCATTCTCAAGAATGGAGGAAGAAGATCGCACCAATGGTGATTGAATGAGAACATAGACAAGAGGTGAGGTTGCAAGAGATGGTGATCCAGCTGAAGTCCTTAATTTCTGGTTTGAGCTGCCAAAATGAGTAGAAGAGAGTTATTGACCAAGATTGCACCAGTTTTCTCCGGTGACACTACAAGAAATATGACAAATATCTACAAAAGCAATTTGTAGAGATAACGAATCTAATCGTAGGGGAAATCTATTTTCTACGCAAATAAATCGTAGCCCCACTCGTAGATAATGCCCTGTAGGTAAAACTATTTCCCTACGATTCAGTGTTTTCGTCGGCAAAAGCGAATGTTTTCTCTACGCTTGTTGTCGCAGAGTAACGAAAGAAATTTCATTGTTCCTCAAGAAATTGGGTAGGAAAATCCACTTTTAGCTACGGTAAAACTTGTAGGTGATTATCATTGCATCCGCGACGATTAGTGAATCGTAGGTAATTGTTGCTCTTTTACCGACGATTAGGAATCGTAGGTACTGAAAGGACTTTAGCTACGTTTATTTTCGTAGAGAATAGTGATGTTTGTATAGAAAAGCCTTAATGTTTCTCTACGTTTTTTTGCAATACCTAAAATCGTAGCAATTAATTTCAATCCAAACATGTACCTAAAAATATTCATTTCAACATTTCCAATCCATACATGTACCGACATATACTCAATTGAAGAAATAAATGTTTAATATAATAATTTGTCTATAAATATTTAATTAAAAATATCAATCAAAACATTTCTTCATAAAAACTATTTGTATAGTTATTAATATCAAGTACCAAAACAACAAAAATTTCAATGGTAAGTAGATCTCCATCACTTGCATTCTAGAAGAGAATAATCCATATCAGTTTGTGAGCTATTTCTTCATTAATTGTGTCTAATTTCCTGCATCAAAATTAGAAACAAAAGGATTATAATCATACTAACAATTTCAGTAAATAATTCAAACTTTAAAGTCAAATAAATTGGTAAATATCAAGTATGACAAACCTGAGAAAAGATGATAACCATATAATAGTCAAGATAATTGATCTCTTTGTTCATCTTCACTGCACATAAAAAAATAAACGTTACAAAACTTTACTAAGTTACAACACGTTATAATAAATGTAATTATGTCAATACCTTTCACTATTTTCATCATAGTCATCATATTTAGCTCCCATTATTTGCCTCAACATTCGGTCATGTTTTGCCAATTGAACTCGATTCCTTTCATTCTCACGAGCTTCAACTTCATATTTTTCTTTCCACATATTTCTCTCTTCTTCAAGATCTTTAATGGACTTGCCATGTCCACATCTTGAAACATTTGGTTTTGGACCATAACCTAACCCCTTAATATAGCCGGATCGATTGCCTAGAACCTCATCACAAATTTTGTCAATATCAACTTCTTGATTTTCATCAATTGCCTTCTGTAACCTTTGTTGCATTGCACACTGAAATTGTAATAATAAGTGCAAGTCAAAATTTCAAAAATTTAAATGAAAATCCACATTGATAAGATAATAAACTTACATAATTAGCATTTGCTTCGGGTGAAGTCCATCCTTTTCCTTCTTTATAGTGTGTTCTTTTGTACAATTCAATCCTATGACGATAGAGATGGCAGGATTGTCCGAGGAATGGAGAAAGATAGGAGAATCAGAATGGATTTTGGTAGTATTTGTGTCTTTCACAGAGTCACTCATGATGGGTTTGATGATAAATCGAGAAAAAGAAGAGAAGGATCGTGAACTCTTAATGAATGAAGAGGATCTCCGGCCTGACCATTGATTCCAATTCAATCATTAAGTAGCTCTGATACAATGTATAGGAAGAAAACAACATTTCCTATAATTTAGGAATAGCCCTTAATAAACGAGCATAATTCAAACTTGCCATACAATATTGATAACCTTCCAATCTAAACAGGTTTGTTATAGAAGGTGAGATGGCAAAATATAGGAGTTGTTTGATGGTTTGCAGATCCTCCAAAATTAAAGCACCATATGTTGCAATCAATGATCTTGGAGCCTGGTGTAGATCCCAAACAAACCAAGCTTCCATTTCCAAATAGTTCCATTTCAACAAAATGCATTTTCAGTATGATTCATTGTGATATTTGGGGAGGCTATAAGATTGCATCCTTATCAGGGGCACATTATTTTTTAACCATTGTTGATGACTATTCACGTGCCACTTGGGTTTTCTTAATCAGACATAAATCGGAAACTCAGTCTCTTCTTCGTCATTTTATTCTTTATGTTAAAACTCAGTTTTCTACCCATGTTCAAACTCTTTGCACCGATAATGGCCAAGAATTCTTATCTAATGATCTTCAACTCTTCCTTCGAGAAGAGGGCATCGTTCATCAGCGGTCATGTATTCACACTAGTCAGCAAAATGGCGTAGTAGAACGCAAGCATCGCCATCTTCTCGAAGTAGCTCGTGCTCTTCATTTTCAAGCTCATCTACCTCTTCACTTCTGGGGCGAATGTGTTCTGACTGCGAATTATCTCATCAACAAGATTCCTACTCGCCTATTATATGGGAAAAGCCCTCACAAGATTTTTCTAGGAACTCCTCCCTCCTACCAACATCTTCGTGTTTTTGGGTGTCTCTGTTATGGTCGCAATGGCTACATTTCCCAGAAGTTTGATGCCCGGTCTCTTCCAGGAATTTTTGTTGGTTATCCTCTTGGGCAAAAGGGATACAAAATTTATGATCTTGCCTCCAAACAAATTTATGTCAGCCGTGATGTAACCTTTTATGAAACCACCTTCCCATTTCAAGACTTGTCCACCAAAACACCTCCTTTATTCCAATCCCCAATGCTTGATTCTTCTGAGAACATTGAAGTTTCCCACCCTGAGCCAGACACTGCAGATGGACCACAGTCAATTGAAGGTCCTTCTCATGATATTGGATGAGACAGTGATCCATCTCAATATGACCGTCTACTTGTGCCCGCTCCAACACACACTCAGCCAAAGCATTCTATTGATGGACAATTACACCTGAACTCTACACATGAATCCAACACTATTGATCAATTGCAATCTATTCGCCAAATATACAACCACGACCCAGGCCCTGAACCACGACCGATCCACAAGAACATCCATACCACCCGCCTACCTTCAAGACTTTGTTCATTCTCTTCCTTCCAAGCCTACAATATCGTCTTCTACGGCGCACCCCCTTTCATCATGTCTCACATATTCCCGACTTTCTCATTCCCACCGAACCTATGTCGCTGCTATTACTTCCACCTCCATACCCTCTACTTTCATTAAGCCAACCAATCTCCACTTTGGCGTGCCGCTATGGCACGTGAGCTTCAAGCTCTTGACACCAATCACACTTGGCAACTTGCACCACTTCCTCCTGGAAAACATGCTATTGGATGTAAATGGGTCTACAAAACCAAATATAAGACTGATGGATCGATTGAACGCTATAAGGCCCGCCTCGTGGACAAAGGGTATACTCAACTCGAGGGCCTTGATTACCATGAAACCTTTGCTCCTGTTGCCAAACTTGTTGCTGTTAGTTGTCTTCTAGCTATTGCCTCCATCCAGAGTTGGTCTCTCTATCAATTGGAGATTAACAGCGCCTTTTTACATGGAGACTTAGAGGAAGAAGTATTTATGAAGCTCCCACCTAGATATCCTAATGCTTCAACCAACCTGGTATGCAAACTTCGTAAATCCTTGTACAGGTTAAAACAAGCTTCTCGGAATTGGTTTTCCAAACTCTCTAATGTTTTATCCACTAACGGTTTCATCTCCTCCAAGGCGGATTATTCTCTCTTTAGTAAATTTACCCTTAAAGGTTGTGTTCATGTTCTTGTTTATGTGGACGATATCATCGTCACCGGAAATGATCTTCTTGGCATCACCAACCTCAAGCATCTTTTCCAAAAGAACTTTCACATCAAAGATTTGGGCCATCTCAAATATTTCTTGGCATTGAACTAGCTCGCTCTTCCAAGGGCCTTTTTCTCAGTCAACATAAGTACATACTTGACCTTTTAACAGATACAAGTCAACTTGGAGCTCGTCCCGTTGCTTTTTTCATGGAGCAAAGCCTCAAACTTTCTGACACAGATAGGGAACCTTTAGCCAATCCTTCTGTCTATCGTCATTTAATTGGTCGTCTCATCTACTTGACCATAACGCGTCTTGATATCACCTATTCAGTTCACATTTTGAGTCAATTCATGCAAAATCCCTTACAGCCACATTATCTTGCCACACTTCGTCACTACAAGCAAAACATGTTTTTGAGATAAATGTTTTTGCGACGGCTTACAATTGCGTCACACAACAAAGTTTTTGCGATGCTAAAAAATCTTCGTCGCAAATAATTAATTTTTTTGCAACCAACTTAAATATCCGTCGTAACAACTATAAACTTTTGCGACCAACACATACATCCATTGCAAAAACTATGACTATTTGCGACAAGCACAAATATCTGTCTCAAAAACTATAAGCTTTTGCGACAACCATATGTTGTCGTCACAAAAACTATAAGCTTTTGCGACAACCAAATGTTGTCATTGCAAAAACTATAAGCGTTTGAGACAACCAAATGCTGTCGTCGCAAAAACTATAAATTCTTGTGAACACTATAAGCTTTTGCGACCATCATATAAAGTCGTTGCTAAAACTATCGGTTTTTGCAACAACCAAATTATGGCGTCGCAAAAATTATAAGTTTTTGTGACCAACATAGATACTCGTTGTTAAAACTATGGTCTTTTACGACAACCAAATACCATCGTCGTAAAAACTATAAGCTTTTGTAACTAGCGCAAATAAAATTGCAAAAACTATAACTATTTGCTACAAACATAAATACTCGTAACAAAATCTATAAACTTTTATGATCAATCTAGACTCTTAACATAAACTTTTATGCCATGAAAATTATTGGCTTTTTGTTTTAACTAATGTCCATTTTGTTGGAGTGCTTCATGCTTAAAAATCTACTCGCAAATTTAAAAAAAATAAATAAATGTAACTTCCACAATAATATTAAGTTTGATGACATATGGAAATACTAAATTAATTTTGACAATTATTTTTAAACTCATTATGAATAAAAAAATAAATAAAATTTGAGTTCAACACTTCAATGCTCAATTTGTTTTTAATAGTTGTTAAAAATGATTTCAATGATTTGTGAAAATAGACTCAATAAATACTAATGATGAGCAAATGATTACTATGCTACTTGTATATTAATCATGGAATTCAAACCTAATATTCTATTTGTCCATGTGATAAAATCATAAAAATAATGTATTCTTTTATTTTCTTAATATTTTAATTTACTTTCAATACATCCAAATCTTTTGGATGATTAATACTATATATGATTAATTTTTTAAGTCTTTAATCAGCATGTGTTAAATGTAATTAATTAATTAATTAATTAATTAATTAATTAATTAATTAATTAAAAAGTCAAATCTTGATAACTATCACACTCACTTAAATAAAAAACCCATTAATTAGGTTTTATAAAAATCCATTAAAGAGCACTCACAACTGTGATAACTATGACACTCACTTTAATAAAATAACCATTAAATAGGTTTTTATAAAACCTAATAAATGGTCCCTCATTATAAAATCCTAGCAGCCCATTTTTACCCCCTTGCCATTGTACGTGTCATGTGCATACCAAAATTTATGCTACCTAAGTTGACAAATTTTTTTTAAAGTTTTAAAATTTTTAATATTATAGATTTTTTTTTGTAAAACACCGCTTAACGGATTTTCATAAAGGAGTACCGACGGAAATTTGATGTTAATAGCGACAGAATTCCGTTGGTAGAATAAATTAATATATTTATAAAATAAATATTTTAATTTCCTTTTTTAATACTAAAAAAATAATCTTTTAAAAGGATACATTACAGAAACATCTCCAATGTGTATTTATCTTTTTTCTAAAGTCTATCAAATAAGGAGCAAGAATTTTGGTGAATTCTGGGGGCCGATTTGTAAATAGCTAGCTATATGACCATCATCGAGATAGGAAAAGAGAGGGAGCCGCCACCATGTTTTTTTTATTTTATTTTTCCCCAGTTCATCTACTTTTCATCTTCTTTGCTATCGAAGAAGCTCGAGCTCCCTTGGGCGGGGGTGGTTGCGGTGAATCTCGGCGGTTCGTCCCCTTCTCGTGCACCAATTGATCGCCCTTGTTTTTTTCTTCTTCTGTCGATCTTCTTAATTTGCAGCAGGATCAAGTCTAAAGCGAGATCTTGCCGGGGAGAGGAAGGTAAGCCTTCCTTCTTTGTTATTTCAAAAACTTTGTAAACTTAATTGCAATGTTAGACTCGGTTTGGTTGTGAATATTGTGATCTTAAATTTGAGGTTTTGATTCATTAGTTTGTGTTGATTTGTTAATGAGTTGCAGGAAATGTAGTATTTTTGTGTAAAACCCACTTTTTAATAGCCCAGATTATCTTTCTAAGATATTATTTTTCAAATTTTAAACCTCCCGACCTTATCACTTTTAAAGCCATCTTTTAATCTCAACTCTTAGATTAGATTTTTTTATATTCTTTATTTTGTTTTAAACTTTAAACCTTCCGAACCTTATCCCTTATAACCATTAGATTGTGGGGAGAAGGCCTCGGAACTCACGAGAGAATTTCACCCGAGACCTAGTTCACATCCTTCTTTCTTAGTTTCGTGAAGTGCCCGTGATGACGAAGATAAAGAGATGATTCATGTCACTTTTTGTTATCTACTTTTTGAGGTAAGCATCCGCTTATTCGGATTTAGGGTTTTGATTGTATGTTGTTTGATCTCCATAAATAGCCGTGTTTTTATTTTATTCGTTTATTTTGATTTCCAAGTATAGAAATGCATAGCATGTTTTGTCATTCCAGCGTGATTGGGGTTTTTTCCAGGAAAGTAAACCTAGATTTTATTTCAGCAAAAATTTCAGATTTTATATAATTGTGGTTGTAAAAATATGACCCTATTGGTGTATTCTCTGCAAAACCTGAACATTGACGGTCATAGGACATAACTTTAGAAGTTGAATCGAGCAAAGTGATCAATAAGAAAGTTATAGGGTTCAATATCAACTAAGTAGCTGCAAATTTTTAGATTTTATAGATTTGTAATTTATGAGATACAATCATATTAGTGCAGCTATATCAAAAAGTAATCTGTGCAGAACATGGCGTTTGATTAATCTTTTTGATGGTGTTAAAGGCTGAGCCAGGCCAAATACAAAGTACGAACGTTGTTCCTGATTGAATTAGTTATCTACTCCTAAAATATCATATTATTGGAGGATGTATTCGGAGAGATATGCATGTTAAAAGTGTAGTATATGATTTTACCAATTTCAAGAAATAGATGGACATTCAAATTGATGCTATGAATTCAATGGTATTCTAATCAGTGTGAATTTTGGATATATCATAGCCTCATCTATCTAGTTTTTCGTAGAAGAAAGAATTTTGTGATTTGGAGGATGATAGACAAAGTTATGCATGCTTTGGTCCTCAATGGTCAAGAATCCGAATTTAGAAAATAATATCTTAACCCTTTTTGGATTTATACCTTTCTGAAATCTTCTTTTATAATACCCTTGCTAATTAACCCTTAAGCTTAATAGCATCATTAGGGTTTTGGAATCTTTCGTGCATACCCTGAAATTTTATATCTTTTGGGTGATTTAATAAGTTATTGTCCCAAATTTACGACTCGACCAAAAGCCTTGAATTAGTGTCAGAATTGGATTTCGTCTTAGTCATGTAAGTAAACCACATATAAATTCTGTATAAGTATATATTTTTCAACATTTGTAAATTATTATTTTGATTATTTCTTGTATTATTTTTAATAATTATATTTTTGAATAATTTATTCATTCAAGTTTTTCATAAACTATGTATATTATATATTTTGAGTTATATAAATTTATTTTACAACCTGTTTGTTAAGTTATTTGATTTGAAAATAATTGGCATATTTTGATATACGGAAAATGGGATTATGCGAATGTTAATATTTCTGTTTAACGGGTTATTCTGTTGTCAGTCAGTTTGAACCTTGTTATTCTGTTGTTTGTGAACATCAACTATTTTGATCTATAAATCGTAGTCCCCAACTAACTTTGCAACAACTCTGTCATTGGGGGTGAAACACTGACCGTGTCGACATGAATTCTGATTCTGATAAGAAACTATAGTTTCGCACCGTTCCGTCGGTGGAGAATAACAGCTTCTGTATTCTGGCTCGGGTCACCGAGGGTAAACAACTGAACTCTGATACTTTGGCTCGGGTCACCGAGGGTAAACAAATGACCTCTAATATTTTGTTTTTGGCATTAGTTATTTGGGGGACATATATATACTTGTTCATCTGAAAATTTTGTTTGCCTGAAATGTTCTATTGTCTGGATATTTATTTTTAATATTTATTATATAACGTTACTTTTAAGTACGTTTCTGAAATATTCTTAAGTCTGGGTTTTGGATTTTGATAATTATTGTACAACACCATGTGTAAGTACGTTTTTGGAAATCATTGAATTTTTTTGTGATCCCTATTTTACTATTGCCTTTTAGTGGTTGTTTACTGGGATGTTTAGCTCATAAATAGTTGCTCTATTTTTTCCAGATCAAGGGTAGGTGTGCGGTGACTAACTTAGCGGGGACCGTTGAGTGATCACCAGGTGGCTAGCAGGAGTTTAGTTTTCTATTTAATAAGTCTGTTGTCTGTTAAGACCTTTAGTATTCTGTGAATCTTGGCTGTAAATCCGATTATTTTTCCTTTCTCTAATTCTTTAGTTTTGATTGGAATTAGTATATTATTATGATTTATATTTGAGAGACAGGTATTGAGGCTTTGTGTGCCCACTTGATCTTGGCCTCGTGGGTATACGGCTGTTTGTCGACGCATCGAGTCCGGTGAGCCGGGTTCGGATCATGACATTATGGGTGTTTTTCTTTGAAATTGTGGTTTGGTTTGTTACCAATTATTAGGGTTTTGATTCATTGGTCGTGATGGTTGTTTGATGGATTACAGCAGCTATTTGGATTTTGATTTGCTTTGCTTGTGAATATTGGGAGTAGAGCTTTGATTAATTGATTGTTTTCAGTAAACCTACTCGTCCTATTTTTTCTGTGTAGCACTATTTTATTTCATGTTGCTCTAGTTGATCCTGTAACCGGATAGTCCAGTGTTTGGTTTATATATAAATTTTATAATGCTTTGTTATAACTTAATACCTATACCTTTGTGATGAGTTTTACTGTTAAATAGGTGGGAAGAAGAGGTCGTCCTTCTATTATGGCATCTGGAACATAAGGAATTTGAGCAAATTTACTTGGGATGATCTGACAAATGAGATAGGTAAGTCATCTAGATAGCCCTGCAGTATTTTTTCCATTACTGTTAATCAAAACATTAACTGCGTGTACAATTACCAATGTAGCTGAAAAGAACCATATCCGAGAGAAGAAACGTGCTTTGGAGACATCTGCTGCAAAAAGGGAGCATGATTTTTACTTGTCAAAAGTTGAGCAGTCACGTGGGTTAAGTATGATTGAAGAGCGCATAAATAAAGTTAGTATTCATTGTTTTTACCTAATAATTTGGTTTTGCTTGTTAGTATTTCTTAATGCTATTTCATTTTTAGTTCAAAATTTGGACGCCATTTCACAAAATAAATTATCTCAAGGCTAATATTTCACCTTTATGTTTTTTTGCCAACAGTTACTCCCTAAATGAACAAGCATGCAACTTATATATATATATATATATATATATATTATCTGTATAGTTTTTTCTAGTATTAAGTTTTGAATGATTGAGATAGAAACCTTAAAGGTTGTCTTTGAGATTAAGTTACATTTTTTCCATTTAATATTTTGTTATATTGTTGACCCTAATTCATTTTATACTTCCCCTGATAATATGACTGTGGTTTTGAATTCACTTTTAAATTGGTTTGCAAAAGTGAATTGTTCTGCGTTTTCTTCATACCATACTTGAAAGAAGCAAAGTGAAGAGGAAAATATTTATGCTTTGCACCTTCTGGAGATGACCCCCTTTTGATTAGATATGTGATCTACTTAATATTATCTCTGCCAATACATACAAGCAGTAAGAGAAATCTATGTTATTTTTATCATTGTATCGGTTGGCTGGCAAATTTTACTTATTTTCTATGGTTTTTTTAGATATTCCACCAATAATGCAGTCAAATTATCAAGTTAAAAAAAAAAAAATCCTTGTTGAAGAATGAAAACTTCAAAAGAGATGTGGCTGCATGGATATTTTTCCTTATATCATAGTGTTCTGAGATGCCATAACTTCATGACTTTACACAGTAGGTTTAAGAAAACAATGATAGTGTAAAACTAACTATGTTTTTCTATCAACACTCATAAACCATTGTATTGCTACAAATTACTTGCAGCTTTTGGGTGTTGGTTCTTGATTGCTACAAAAACTATCCTAATTCATTTTTGCAGCTTTTGGGTGTTGGTTCTTGATTGCTACAAATTACTTGCCAAGTAATTGATCATCCATTTCGAAAGGTTATTAGGAGTTCCATTAAACAAATATGAGTGGCATACCATCGAATGACCTTATTCCTTTTATGAATATGAAAAATATCAAATCTATAGGAATTTCTGACTACTTAAATTAAGTGTCACCAAATCATCTCCAGCGTACATGTATGAATCAAAGATGATTTTTTGCCACTTTTTTCCTCCCTTTTATTTTAGTGTGATGAATTAACAGAACAAAAATTTCAGTTGGTAGCGCTTCCTGAAATGGAGTTTCTTTATGCAATTGTTACAATTTTGTTCAAACGGTTACTTCTATTAGAGAATCAGAATTACAGCAGTTTGAAATGTTAGTCCTCAAATGCAAAACTTATGGATGGCTCACCTCTTCATTAATTTGCAACCGATCTAAATTTGTGTCTATTTTAATGTTTTGTTGATATTCAATCTTTGTTAGCAATATAATCTGAAAGATTATAATTGACACAGTTCACCTCTATGAGCCATATTGGTGATAAACGTTAACATTATTCATGTTCTCTAACTAAACTTTGTACATGAGCACCAACGATGCAAGTAAAAAATTATTACCGTAGTATTTGCTGAAAAAGAATATATTTACTCTTGTGAATCCATCTGTGTCTTTTGTTTACTTATGGTTACCAAAATATTTGAATAAATAAGTTGCAATCGTTACCGACGGAAAAAGTGTTATTTACCGATGGAATTGCAATCACTACCGACAAATATGCATCCATTTACCGACTGAAAGAACAATTATTACTGACGGAAATATATCTATAAGCGATGGAAAAGTCCGTCGGTAATGGTTTAGTTATTACCGACGGATTTTATTATTACCGACAAAAGGCATTACCGACGAGAGATTTACCGATGGATTATTACCGACGGAAAGTTCATCGGTAACGTATTATACCGACGGAAAGGTAACCATTACCGATAGAAAATTCTGTCGGTAATGAGCAGTTTTATTATAGTGTAGAGAATTCGAGGAGCTTTCCAAATCACCGAGGATTTCATCCCGCTTTCGAAGTTTGACTTTGATCTTTAATTCTTCTCGTCCAGGTGATGCAATCCCAATCTCTTTCTTTGGTCTTCAATTCCCCTATTTCCCCCCATTCTGGTTGTTGATTGATGCTTGAAGAAAGATACTCTTATTTATAGGTATATGTTTTTACATTGTCTTTCACATAACAATCTGTTTGAATATCCATATTTGTTTCTTTGTTGCAGGGACACATCACAATTGTTAATTGTTGATTCTTAAGCACTTCACTTGATTGGAACTTGCAGGGATTCATCATTTATAAGGTTAGTTTGTTTAATGTCATTTTTAATTGAAACAAACGCTATGAATTCATTGTTTAGACTTCCATATAATTCTAATTTGTGAATGATGCTAGTATACAAGTAACAAATTTGTTTAGACTTCCATATTATTCTAATTTGTAAATGTATTTCTTTATATTATTATTTTCAATGCATAAAAATTGAACCAACTAAATATGTTATATGTTAATCATAATGCTAAAAGTTTTTTTTTAATGTTTTTGAATTTTGTAGAAATCAAAATGCCTATTTATAAGTCTTGGATGAGTCTTTCTACCAGATCATGTATAGAATATTATAATGAGGTGGAAAATTTTCTTGAGTATGCATTTCATCATGTATAATCTTTCTTGGACGCATCTACTTCGATATCTCAAGGGTACACCTGGCAAAGGAATTCTTCTTCCTTCCACCGGCTCCCTCCATCTTACAGGATATTGTGATTCAGACTGGGCTACTTGCCCCATGACTCGGCGTTCCACAAGCGGATATCGCACCATGCTTTGCTCTTGTCCCATTTCCTGGAAAACAAAGAAACAGGCAACTGTGGCTCGCTCTTCATGTGAAGCAGAATATCGTTCTATGGCTCTACTTTGTTGTGAATTGATTTAGCTCAAATCACTCCTCCATGATCTTCATATTCCACATCCTCATCCCATCACCTTGCATTGTGATAACCAAGCCGCCCTTCACATTGCCGCCAACCTCGTTTTCCATGAATGAACCAAACATATTGAACTCGATTGCCATTTCATTCGCGACCATGTCAAGGCTGGCCTCCTCGAACCTTCTTACTTACCAACTGCCCATCAGTTAGTTGATGTTTTCACCAAAGCCCTCGGCAAAGATCGTTTTTTGATTTTACTCGGCAAGTTGGGCATGGCGGACATCCATGCGCCAACTTGAGGAGGGGTATTGACCAAGATTGCACTAGGCTCGAAGATCATTGATTGCAACATATGGTGCTTTAATTTTGGAGGATCTGCAAACCATCCAACAACTCCTATATTTTGCCATCTCACCTTCTATAACAAACCTGTTTAGATTGGAAGGTTATCAATATTGTATGACAAGTTTGAATTATGCTCGTTTATTAAGGGCTATTCCTAAATTATAGGAAAGATTGTTTTCTTCCTATATATTGTATGAAAATGCTCATTGAGAAAATATAACAAAGATAACAACCGGTGGATGTAGGCTTACTTTGGCTGAACAACATTAAAACTCGTGTTTGTTTTGATCTTCTCTCTCCATCTTCTCCTTTTAACAAGAGTTCCAAGAAGTCCAAAGAGATAAGGATTGAGTGATGAAGATGAAGCAAGAAAGAGTTCTTGTGCCAAAGATGCCAATCCCTGGGGAAGTTCCATGAAATTGGAATTTTCTACATTCCATGGAGAGGGTTTAGAAGGTTGGCTCTTGAGGGATGAATATTTCTTTGAAAGTGGGAGGATCAGTGCGGAGAATAGAGTGAAGGTTGCTACTTTTCAATTGGAGGGAAGAGCTATTCAATGGCATCATGCATTTGTGAACATTAAAGGCTCTAGAGATTATGCAGATTGGGAGCAAGGTTTGTCACCCATTTATTTGATGATCCATTAGCAGAGTTGAGGAATATGAAGAAAAGGTGCTCTTTGCAAGAATATTTTAATGCATTTGATGAATTATATCCAAATATAGGTATTATTGAAGAACAATATGTTAGTTTTTTCTTATCTTTTTAATTTGCATGATAAATTACAAGTGCCAATTAGAATGTTCAAGCCTAGAACTCTAGCTGATGCATATTCTTTAGCTAGACAGCAAGAATTATCTGTGCTAACTTTACAACAGAGGCCCAAACCTGTCAATAAACTTGGTGAGAATTTAGTATTTGGTTTGAATCATAAGCCCCTCACAATTACTGCAATGACTGGCTATTTGGAAATCAGATTTGAATCTTTCAAAACCAAGAAACCTGTAAAGAAGACTTTCAGGTCTCCTTCCTAGCTAAGAAATGGATGAAAAGAGGGACATGAATTTGTGTTACCAATGTGATGAAAAGTACACACCTAGGCCTAGGTGTAAGAAGAAACAGGTGTATAATTTACAGATTAAGAAGTAATGAATGATTGGGATGAAGATAAAGTTGAAGAAGAGACAGGTGAAGAGGAAGTTGATTTAAATCAGGAAGGACATTTATCTCTAAATGCTTTATGGGGAATTGGCAGTAATCATACTATGATGATCAAAAGGAACTGTGGGGAAAAAAAATGCACATACTGGTTGATACCAAAAGCACACATAATTCCCTTAATGAGAGGCTAGTCAAGCAATTGGGAAGTGTAGTAGTGGAAGTACCACGCATTTGCTTTGAAGTTGCCAATGTACAAGAATTAAAATGTGAAGTTGTGTCATGATTTTAAATTAAGTATGCAGCAACAGGAATTCAAGGTAGATGTGTATCTATTGCCATTGGAAGGGTATGATTTAATTATGGGAATTTACTGACTCAAGACACTTGGGTCTCTTAGCTGGAATTTTGTTGACTTAATTACTTGGAATTTTGAGTTGTGTGGGAGGCAATACTCATTACTTGGAAGTTAGTTTGAACAAGGCCAAGCACTCAATGTACTTGCTATCAAAGAAGTCGATGGATTTTAGTGCAAAGGAAGTCTGATTAACCAGCAGGCCATAGGAGTGAAAATTTCTCAAGGAGCAAGGGTCGATAGAACTAGCTGAATTGTTGCAACATTTTGTCGATGCCTTTCAGGAGCCCAAGGGCCTTCCTCCATATAGGGAAGTTGATCATAGGATCAATCTAAAGCCTGGAAGTCAGCCTGTTAACTCAATGCCATACAGATCTGCTGCAATGCGGAAAAATGTAATTGAAAATATGTCGAGGAAATTATGAATTGAGGTGTTATCTAGAACAATACAAGCCCTTTTGCTAGCCCTGTGGTTTTAGTTAAAAGGAAAGAGAAACCTAAAGAATGTATGTGGACTATAGAGGCTTGAATAAAATAACTGTGAAGGATAAATTTTCAAACCCTTTGATAGAGACCATATTGGAGTTTGGACAAACAACAATTTACTCCAAAATTGACTTAAGGTCAAGGTATTAGCTAGTGAGGATGTATGAAGAAGATATATACAAGACTGAATTTAAAACTCATGAAGGACACTATGAGTTTATATATGGTAATGCCATTTGGTTTAACTAATGATCCCTCTACCTTTCAATCATTAATGAATGCAATTTTCAAGCCCTTATTAAGGAGGTCTGTACTAGTATTTTTTGATGACATGCTAGTGTGCATAAAAATTAAAATGACAATCTATTGCACTTACAAGAGGTGTTACAGCTCATGAGAAAACAATAGCTCTTTCCTAAGGGAAGCAAGTGCCAATTTGGAGTGGGAAGTATTGATTACCTTCGCAATATAATTTCTATTGATGGCATTCAAACCATTCCAAGAAAAGAATGTTGTTCAGTGTTGGCTAATACCTCCTAATGTCATGCAACTAAAGAGCTTCTTTGGTATGACTTGATACTTCAGAAGGTTTGTTCAAAATTATGGAAAAATAGCAAGGGCATCAAATGTTTTCTTAAGATGGGAAATTAGTGTTGGTCAACTGAAGCTCAAAAGGCCTTTAAAAAATTGAAATAAGCAATGATTTCTGCACCAGTACTCACTTTACAAGATTTTTCTAAAACCTTTGTGGTGGAAACAGATGCATCTAAACGGGGTATAGGAGCTATCTTAATGGAAGATAGCCATACAATTGCATTCATTAGTAAATCATTATCTGAAAATAATAAAGTATTCTCCACTTATGTAAAGGAATCATTAGGAATTCTGTATGCATTTAAACATTGGGAGCATTATTTAATGATTGGGCATTTTGTTATCAGAACTGTTCATATGAGTTTGAAGTATTTGATAGAGCAAAAATTACATACTCCCACTCAACAAGCTTGGCTCATTAAAATGCAACATTATGATTTTGACATTCAATATAAGAAAAGTGTAGAAAATCAGGCAGCAGATGCTTTCTCAAGACAGGTTAATGTTGCAGTTTCAACAATCAGTGTCTGCAATTAAATTTTCTTGGGAAGAAGATGCAGGTCTAAGAAAAATTATTGCAGATCTGAAGAAGCATCCAAATTCACATCCAAATTACAATTGGCAACAAGGAGAATTAAGGAGGAATGGGAAGTTTGTTGTGGGAAGTTGTAAGGATCCTAGAACTATAACATAACTCAGCAAAAGGTGGACACTCTGGAGTATCAGTAACTGCATATAGGTTAGCATCCATTGTTTACTACAAGGGATTATGGAAAGCTGTACGGGAGTTGGTGAGACGGTGTGAAGTTTGTCAACAGAACAAATATAAAGATGTGGCTTCTACAGGCACCCTTCAACCTTAGCTCCGCCGCAGGGAATTTTCATTGAAATCACTATGGATTTCATCAAATGGTTTCCTAAATTTCAAGGCAAAACAGAGATCATGGTTGTAGTTCACCAGCTAACTAAATGTGTTCATTTTGCTTAACTTGCACAGCAATATACTACTAAGGTTGTGGCATAAACACTTCTAGACCATGTCTACAAGCTGCATGGACCCCCCAACAATAATCATAGAGAGATACTATGCTTAGTAGTAATTTTTGGCAATACTTTTTCAAACTTCAAGAAATTACCCTACATCTATCTATTGCATATCGCCCTCATACTGATGGACAGAGGGAGGTTGTTAATCTATCATTGGAAACTTATCTGAGGTGCATGACAGGAGACATGCCACACAACTGGTTCAATTGGCTCAATTTAGCTGAATCTTGGTACCATATTTCCTATCACTCCACTACTAACATGTCTCCATTTCATGCCATGTATGGAATCTCCCACCAATTCACATAACTTTTATACCGAGAGATTTCAAGGTAGACAGTGTGGACAGATTCATGAAGCATAGGGAGTGTGCAATATAAATTCTCAAGCACCCTTTGATTCGGGTAGCTAATAGAATGAAGCATATTGTAGACAAAAAAAGATGTGAAAGGCAATTTCAGGTTGGAGATATGGTTCTATTCAAATTACTACCTGATATACAAAGATCATTTCCAAGGTCTCACTCTAAACTCCATAAGAGGCATTATGGGCCATTCGAGGTGATTGAAAAAATTGGCACCATGGCATATAAATTGCTACTTCCTAAAGGAACCACGATACGTGATGCTTTTCATGTGTCATTGTTCAAACCTGCTAATTCATTTCAACAAACCACAATAGAGTTTGTTTTTTTTTTTTTTTTTTTTTTTTGAAGAAAAGAGCATAAAGCTAATTTATTGGAGAAGAAAAACAGAGTTTAAAACTTAAAACAAAGAGGACAGAGAACAAGCAAAAGAAAAAAGAAGAAAGGGAAAAAGAACAAAGGATTAGAAATGGAAACCAGTGGAATGAAAAGACATCATTATCCACCGGGGAAGCTCAAGGCCTTGATGGTAGAGAGATAAAGTTCTTGCCGAAACAGTATTCCTCACTAAAGCAGCTGCTATGTGGCACCAATGAGTAGGAATTAAATGAATCTTGGGATGCCCAGCATCAGCGAGCAATTGGTTAAGAATGTTAATTGCCAGGGACGCATGCCAATCCTAAAGATCACTTCGAAATTGGAGGGCATTATACAGGTTGGAATTGGCAATGAAGATATGTTGAGGCTTCAGACCATGAGTACCAGCGCAATGAAGACTAACTGCTAACGCTTGAAGCTCAGTATCCTCATCAGAACTAACAGATAAGCGACAAGAACTAGCTAGCGAAACTTGATAGTTAGCATTGCAGATAAAGAAGCCAACACCTCCCTCCTCCATATCCCCGGTACAAAAACCATAAGAGAAAAGAAACGGACCAACACTAGTATTGAAGTTTGTAAGAATTAAATTCTTCCCTGAATGTTGCTTTGAGGCTGGCGAGTATTCCTGTGCCAATGCATATGCTTTCCTAGGAATATTGATGTAGTCTGGACTTTCTTGTTTGAATATAGCATTGCATCTACCTTCCAGATAAGCCAAGAAGTGGCAGCAATGACAGCTTTAATAAAGCTAGAATAATTACAACGATCATTTATAAGCCAAGAACCAGAGCAAAAGCCATCCGGGAAATGAATTGGAATACCAACCAGAGAGGTGATTGAATTCCAAATACTTTGAGTTTTAGAGCAACGATCTAGGATATGGTCAGCCGTTTCATTAGAAAGACCACAAAAAATACATTGATCTAAAAGATCAATATTGATGGCATGAAGAAATGTAGCTGTTTTCAGCTTTCCTTTAAACACAAGCCAAAGGAAAATTTTGGCTCTAGGAGCCATCTTTAAGGCCCAAAGCTTACTCCAACCATTCCAAGTGTCATAAACATGACCATAAGATAATAAATGTTTATAAACCAGCAAGGAAAGCTTAGAAATATAAGATTTAGCGAACCAGACCCAGTGGGAGTCAGCTTCTGAATTGATGGTCCCTAATCTAAGCACATAAGAGTTATGAAGATTGCTGAAAATTTGCTGAAACATATCCAAATTCCAGTGAGAATTATCCAGAACACTACTTGAAAGGGAAAAATTGTTCAAATCCAAGTCCATGTTAAGATAAGTTGGTTTAAAAGCTAACGGGATTTCAAAACACCAAGGATCATAAAGAAAAGAAGTAATATCAGGATTAACTTGATTGATCTAGATGAAAGGTTTCAAAATATTAGCCGTTTTGCACAAATGTTTGAAAAACCAAGAGCAATTATTAGGGATGGAATCTTTCTAAATGTGAAAGTTATTGTATTTTTGAGTCAAGATATCTGCCCAAACACAATCTTGTTTGTTAATAAAATTGAAAACATGCTTAGCCATTAAAGCAGTCATAGAAATTCTTAAGTCCTTAATAGAGAGGCTCCCCTCAAAGCGAGCAAGTGTAGTATCCTTTTGACTAACCAGATGGATGCCACTTCTATGGCCACTATTAGTCCATAAGAATTTCCTAGCACTAGTGGAAATCATGTCCAAAATCCCATCAGGTATCGGATAAACAGACAGGTAGTCAAGGGGAATTGAGAAAAGCGAGGAATTGATAAGATTAACTTTACCTGCCTGACATATATTTACCTTACTCCGATTGGCAATAAGTCTATCAATTCTAGTTGTCATTTGAGTAAAGTGGGAACTCCTGAGTTTATTGGGGGAAATCAAAATCCCTAAGTAAAGGGGAACATGCCAACTTTGAAAGCAAGGATGGAACTAATGCTTTTGATAATTCTCTTATTGACTCTGATAGAGAAAAAAAGCTCAGATTTAGCATCATTGGAAACCTGCCCAGTAAGCTGGCCGTAAATACTGAGACATAACTTTATAAATCTGGCAGATTTCCTAGTTGCATAAGAGATAATAATCAGATCATCAGCGTACAGAAGGTGATTAAAGTCTTGCCTAAGATTGCCTCCAAAACCATAAATCATACCATTTCTTAAAGCATAGTTCGACATGGCAGTAAGATTCAGAGACACCAAAATAAAAAGATAAGGGGAGATGGGATCCCCTTGTCTAATGCCTCTAGAGGAAGAAATCCAAGGAGAGGGACTGCCATTAATAATCAAGGAATAAGAGGTAGAAGACAGACAAGATTTTATCCAAGAAACCCAAGTACTAGGAATATTCATCTGAACTAAAGTGGCCAGAATAGCATTCCAACAGATGGTGTCATCAGCTTTAGCTATATCCACTTTCGCTAACATCCTAGGGGGTTATGAAGATCTCTATTAAAGGAATGAACTACTTCATGCAAGGCTATAATATTATCAAAAGCATTATGACCCGAGACAAAACCACATTGCACCCGGCCAATAAGTTAAGGAAGAACAAGCTTAAGCCTATTAGCCAGGAGTTTTGAAATGATTTTATAGCAAACGTTACAAAGGGAGACAGGACGAAAATCAGAAACCAACTTAGGGTTTTTATTCTTAGGAATAAACACAATATAGATCTTACCCAAGAAGCCAGTATAGTAGAATTAGAAAGGAAAATTTTCACAGCCGAAAAAAGAGGATCACCTACCTCCCTATTGAAGAAATGATAAAATTCGGCGTTAAACCCATCCGGCCCCGGACTTTTACCCATAGGCAAAGAAAGAAGAGTTTGGTGAACCTCCTCCTTTGTCATTTTGCAAATAAGAATATTGCAATCTTCAGCAGAAAGTGTGTTGTGATCGAAGGGAAGGGCTGCAATCATATCTGAATGCTAAAATGTGAAGTGTCTTTCCAAAGGTTATTATAAAAATCCACAAACACTTCCTCTATACTAAGATGGTCAGTAACACTGTTGCCATTAATATCCATAATATGACAAATAGAATTATAATGCTTCCTACTACGAACAATATTATGGAAAAATTTAGTATTACTATCACCATCCTGCACCCAAAGCATCCAAGCCCTTTGATCCCATTTGAGAAAGTTCTGTCTTTGCAAAGCAGCATACTTACAATATAACATCTGGAGCTCAGTCTGAGTGGCAAGATTGGGACAATGCGTGGATTCAAAAAACTCAAGATTTATAATATTAGCCTCAGTGTTCTTAATGTCATGATCAATGGCAGTTAACCCAACAGAACGCCAAGTCATAATATTATGCCTAAAACGAGCAATTAAATGATGAAAAGCATGCATTGGATTAGAATGGGGTTGGAAGTTCCACACTTTCCTAACCGCCTCATGACACCCAAGGTATTCCAACCAATAATTATCAAAACGAAAAATTTTATTTCTACGGGAGACCTGATAATTAACATTCAAAAGGAGAGGAGCATGATCGGAAGTGGTTCTAGGAAGATGCTTAATAGCATAATTCCCATAGCAAGATGACCAAATGCAATTAACTAAACAACGGTCTAACCTCGCCCACCTCCGAGCAAGCCCTGTTTGGTTGTTACACCAAGTAAAACTAGGTCCCATGTAAGCTACATCAAGAAGATTATTGGCAGCAATGAAATCTGAAAAGAACTTGGCCTTACCAGCATAACACCGAAAATTACCTCCTTTATGCTCATGCTGGTACAAAATAGTGTTGAAGTCTTCGATGAGGTCCCAGGCCAAGTTAAGATTGGTAATACCTGACAGCTCCTCCCAAAGAGATCTCTGACATTGCACTTGAACAGCGTTATAAATAACAGAAAAGATCCAGGAAGGGAGATGAATAGGTGATAAGTGCTTGATTATATATATTTTATAATATCAGTTTACACGCATTGAGCATCACTTTTATCAGGTTTTAGCATTAACAAGGTGTGTTTTGTGTTCTTTTGTGCAAACAGGGCTTTGGAGATATGAAGTACAGGAAGAAGCAAAGATAGGGTGTGATGACACGTTTCAAGGCCACAATTAGAAGCTGTGTTCATATGCATGGGGGGGTTGCCAACTTTCGGCGGAATACAGGTCATTACACAAACCGAAAAGGCACAAAGGCAGTAGTACGTCCATCTCCCAGCTTTCGTATAAAGCAGAAGAAGGTTCTTGAAGATTTCAAAGCATAGAAAGCCACGCACCCTACCACACGAGCGTGTGCCCGACCGTGTGGACTGCAAGGAAGACTTAGGGGAAAAATCACTGTAGCAAAGTACTATTCTAGCAAAAGTACTGTACACGCCCGTGTGTCTACAGCACACGGGCTTGTGAATGCCCGTGTGGATACCCGCGTAAAGCCCCGAATTCAAATTATAAAAGCCGCCTTGTGATAATGTTTAGGGATCTTTTCGGCTACTTTCGAGAGGCAAGGCGGCTAGGGCTTGGAGAGAGTTCTTTGCGGCTTTGGGAAGCTTTCCTCCTACGTCATAGCATCAAGGAAGCCATTGGCAACCTAGCTTCGGAGTATATTCAATCCAGACGTGGAAACTACCCATCAAGACCATCATCACGGATTTAGGGGGGTTATTCTTTATGTCTTTGGAACTTCTTTCTCAGTTCATTATTTGTTTTGTGACTTGCTCCATGGAGAGCTAAACCCCTAGAGGGTATTCGGACATGTAAACACTAGGATTCTTATTTTCATTAGATTTACATTGTGTTTTTATTCGAATTTATTAGTTTGAGTTTTACTCTTGAGTTTTTAATGCTTGCTTGTGCTTTTGATTACATTATTAATTGCCTTGCATGTTTTATTCAATCTAGTGAAGAGAGAGATCACCCCTAGGTTTAGAATTACCAAGAGTAAAGAGGGTTGAGAGGGTGAGCCATGAGATAGCGGAGTGTCCCCATTCCCTTCCGATAGATATCTCCTATCTCCATATTCCCTAAGTGTCAAGCAACCATATGTGGTGAGAGGCGTCAAGAGAATTCTCTGCCCGGACCTCGTAGGGGGTTAGGGTTCTTTCACCTGGAGGCAGGGTTAGATCTACTTTTAGGAATTGGTTATATCTTTGGGATCCCTAGAGCTTTAAGCAGTCATATGTGGTGTGAGGCGTCCAGAGAATTCTCCGCCGGGACGTCGTAGTTGACTAGTTATCGGTGACCTGGAGGCAGGGGCCGTTATACCTTAGGATACCCACGACTAATTGTTTTTGTTTAGAAACACTTGTAATCTACATCCAACACCCGAATCCTAGGGGGAGCATTGTCCGGATACCCCACTTTTATTGATTGATAACTCTTTTCCTTTTTATTCCCTGCGCACTTGTAGTGACACTCTTAGGTTTGGCCATTAGATCATCACAGACTACACTCATTAGGCTAGATAACAAGAGATGAGCTATTACTAGTACTTTTGTTCCCTGTGGTTCGACAACCCGACCCTTTGGGTCCACTTTTATTACTTGACGACCCGTGCACTTGCAGTAACGCAAGGGGTTGACACACATCACCATGTGTTGTTGCGGAATACAGTCGAGCATTGTTAGACCGCCCATTGCGGCTAAAAATTTTGAGCTTAAGCCGGCATTCATACAGATGGTTCAGCAGTCCGCGCAGTTAATGGGTTGCCTGATGAAGACCCCAATGCCCATGTTGAAAATTGTTTAGAGGTTTGTGATATGCTCAAGATCAACCGGGTCTCGGATGATGCGAATCAATTGAGGACCTTCCCATTCTCATTGAAGGGACGAGCCAAACAATGGCTCCAATCATTGCCAAGAGCGTCCATCACCACTTGGGACGAGATGGTGGAAGCCTTTCTTGCACGATATTTCCCTCCAGGGAAATCAGCGAAGCTCCGCAATGAGATCTCTTCCTTCTTTCAGAATGAGTTGGAGTCTCTATTCGAGACATGGGAAAGGTTCAAGAACCTTCTGCGGCGATGCCCTTGACACGGATTCCCGGATTGGATGATTATACACACGTTCTACAATGGACTGAATCCAAGCACTAGGCAGCTCCTAAATGCGGCTGCAGGGGGGACTATAGGCAACAAGACCCCAAAAGATGCAAGGCAGCTCTTTGAAGGCATGGCTCTCAACAGTTGCCAATAGAGCTCAAGGGAGAAGAAAAAGGTTGCAGGAATACATGATGTTGATGCCGTTACATCACTAGCAGGCCAAGTTGAAGCACTAAGCAAGAAGCTAGACACCCTTACAACTTCAAGAGTAGCTGCAGTTAGCTCTTGCGATAGTTGCGGAGGTGGGCATAGCTCTACAGATTGTCCTATCTCAGTGGGGGCATCGGTACCAATGGAGCAAGTGGATTTTGTTGGAAATCCAATAAGGGGGCAAGGGAACCCTTATTCGAATACGTATAATCAGGGATGGAGGAACCATCCGAACTTCTCTTGGAGCAATCAGGGCTAGCAGAAGCAAGCAGCTCCTCCGGGTTTCCCACAACAGCCCTCTATTCCAGAGAGAGTTTCTGAACTTGAAAAGGTACTATCTAAGTTTATTCAATCTACTGACACCAGGTTTTAAAACGTGGAGGCGACGCTGCGCAACCACACTACGTCATTACACAACTTGGAGACGCAAGTGGGTCAAATAGCAAAATCCTTGGCCGATAGACCTCAAGGAAGCCTGCCGAGCAATACAGAGACAAACCCAAGAGAGCATGTGAAGGCAATCACGTTGAGAAGCAGGCGAGAGGTAGAGAATAGAGTTCAAGAGAAGAAGATTGCACAAGAACCAGATCAAGTGCAGCCTAAGGCCCAGGAAAACGAGAAGGAAGCCGCAGCAACACCTCCTGCCTACGTACCTCGAGTACCATACCCTTCACGGCTGAAGAAGGACCAAACGGAGGAGCAGAACAAGAAATTTCTGGAGTTGTTCAAACGGCTGCACATCAACATCCCTTTTGTCGAGGCATTATCACAAATGCTTAGGTATGCAAAATTTTTGAAAGATCTTTTGACTAACAAAAGAAAAATTGAAGAAAGCCCAGCTGTGATCTTGGATGGGAGTTGTTCAGCAATACTCTAAAAGAACCTCCCAAGCAAGAAGAAAGATCCTGGGAGTTTCATCATCCCATGTGTCATCGGGGGCTTAGGTCAAGAGAAAGCTTTAGCTGATTCAGGAGCAAGCATCAACTTGATGCCGTACAAAGTTTTCCAGAAGTTGGGGCTAGGAGAGCCACGGCCAACTCAAATGACGTCGTAGCTAGCTGATCGCTGAATTCGACATCCTAGAGGTATCATTGAAGATGTTTTGATTAAGATTGACAAATATATTTTCCCTGCAGACTTTGTAGTGCTTGATGTCGATGAGGATGTGGAAGTACCGTTGATTCTGGGGAGGCCATTCCTTCGAACCTCCAAGGCATTGATAGACATGGAGGGGGGCGAATTGACTCTGCGCATTGGAGACGAAAAGATCACTTATCGCCTCACAGATGATATGAAGCACCCTTGAGAATTCGATGACACATGTTATTTTGTTGATGCTAATTATGAGCTTGTTAATGAGTATATGCAGGAGATGTTTTACCCTGACCCCTATGAGGGGTGGCCTGAGTTGCAAAAGGATGAGTCAAATCTGTAGGAGGTTCGAGTGATCGAGGATCAACCACAACCGGGAATTCTGGAGAGGATTTTCCGTAGACTGACAAGATCAAAGCGTCACCGTAAGAAGCACCAAAAGAGTGTAAAAGATACATACACACGAGAAGAGGGTGATGGCTTTTCAAGTGGTAACAAGATGTCTCATTACTCGCCTCCCATGCAACCATATTGTCTGAATTGTCAGGTAAAGGCTGCTAAGAACATATCTCACCTACATGCGCCCCCGTAAAAGATCGGATACGTCAAGCTAATGACGTAAAACAAGCACTTCTTGGGAGGTAACCCAAGTCATTTTATTGCTTTCATAATTAGTGTTTAATTCTACAGTAATAACTAGCTTGAGTAGGCGACTTTGCGTTAATTCTATCATTGTTGTGTTTTTATTGTTTATTCTTGGTGTTTTACGATAATTATACATGTGTGGCATGTAGTAAAGTACTGTAGCAGTTTACTACTGTAGCAAAAGTACTGTACACAACCGTGTGGAATTTCCACACGGGCGTGTGGCTATAGTACACGGGCGTGTGAATGCCCGTGTGGATGCCCGCATAAAGCCCCGAATTCAAATTATAAAAGCCACATTGTGATATTTTTTGGGATCTTTTTGAATACTTTCGAGAGTGATGCAGCGGGGATATGGTTGAGGACTTGTTTAGTCTATGAATACCCAAGTCAACAACGAAGTGGAAATCTAAATCCTGTTTAGTCTAAGAATTCCCAGGAATTTAGAGAAAAGAAAAAAAAAAACATATCAATTTTATTTCAAATCTAAGTCCCCTTCATAGCCCGAAGGCTTACAAATAAATAGACCAACAAGAAACACTAAAAGAGAAATAAATCGAAAATTTTCCAAAAATAGAAAATTCGCAATTGACACCATAGAATAAAAATTAAAAACCAAACATAGCGAACACTAAAAAGAGAAATAAATCGAAAATTTTCCAAAAATAGAAAATTCGCGATTGACACCATAGAATAAAAATTAAAACCCAAACATAGCGAATACCATAAACGACGCCTAAAGCAGAGATCTACAGCCCAAGATATCGGAGGAGGAAATCTTTCCATAAACGGGGTCCTCTGATCACCAAAATTACCCCTTTAGAAAAAATTACGAAAATGACCCCGCCTAGGTCATCGCATTCCACTTGTCCATGTAGGCGCAAGCTAGCTCATCAATCAGGTCCGCATCATTCCCCCCAGGTTGAATAGAATTCGCCCCCGAATTATCATCATTTGAGGAATCACCATGGTAAGGCACCAAGTGTTTAACATTAAACACGTCAGCGGTTCGAACATGACTTGTTAACTTAAGTCGGTAAGCGTTGGGGTTGATCTTCTCAATAATTTCCACCGGTCCAATCTTCTTGGCGGACAGTTTGTTGTACTCCCCACAGAGAATCTTTCTTTAGTCGGGATGGCCCACACATAATCACCGACTTCAAATTCCACATGCCTACGCCTTTTATCCGCATTTTTCTTGTACCTTTTCGCAGCTTGTTCTAAGTTGGCCTGCACTGTCTTGTGAATTTTCTGCAATGCTCCCACAAAATCTTCCGCTTTCCCATGTAGTCTGGTCATGCTCGGTACTGGAAGTAGGTCCAGAGGCCCCTTGGGACAAGAAGAGTACACCACCTGGAAGGGGCTGAAACCTGTGCTGCGGTTGACTGCGTGATTGTGGGCGAACTCCGCTTGGCACAGTTTCTGGTCCCAACTCTTCACATGCTCCCCAGCTAGACATCTTAGCAAGTTTCCCAGGGATTTATTGACGACTTCCGTCTGGCCATCCGTCTGAGGGTGGTAAGCACTGCTAAAATTTAACTTGGTGTTCACCATTTTCCACAAACTTCGCCAGAAGTGACTCAGGAAACGAGTGTCTCTGTCAGACACAATGGAGGTAGGAAGACCATGCAAACGATAAATCTCGCGGAAGAAGAGTTGAGCCACGTTCACCGCATCTGTGGTCTTTTTGCAAGGGATAAAATGAACCATCTTAGAGAAACGGTCAACAACCACGAAGATGGAATCATTACCTCGCTGTGTCCGTGGTAGTCCCATCACAAAATCCATGCTGACATCTGCCCAAGGTTCAGAAGGAATCGGAAGTGGCATGTACAACCCCGCATTGGTGGCCGCGCCTTTAGATACTTGGCAGATCTGACACCGCTGCACAAAGCGCTCTACCTCCTTGCGAATAGTCGGCCAGAAGTAGGAGGTTTGAACCAAGTGCAAGGTTCTGTCCCGTCCGACATGACCTTCCCCATGTAGTTCTTTGATGATGAGGGGCCGCAAACTACAATCAGGGATGCACAGTTGG
This sequence comes from Dioscorea dumetorum, assembly GCA_902712375.1. Lineage (NCBI taxonomy): Eukaryota > Viridiplantae > Streptophyta > Magnoliopsida > Dioscoreales > Dioscoreaceae > Dioscorea > Dioscorea dumetorum. Next base: position 256,912 of record CACTHL010000134.1, read on the forward strand.
TTCCCTTTGAACAAGAACCCGTCATGGAGCAAGAATTCAGTCTCCTCCCCACGATTGACTCTTACCAGAACACCAGAAAAATAGGGGTCAGAAGCAAGTAAGTTACTGAAAGAGTCAAATCCGGGGTACCTCAACATGCATCCTAGTAAAAAGAGCCTTCCTCCTGCTTAGGGCGTCGGCTACTTTATTGGTTACCCCAGATTTGTGCTTCACCACGAAAGTAAAACGCTCCAAATAGGCCACCCATGAAGCATGCCGTGCGGACACCTTATCTTGCCGAGGTAGATGCTTTAGCGCCTCATGATCAGTGTATAGAATAAACTCCCTGTGGAAAAGATAGTGGCGCCAATGCCTGACAGCCTGCACAACGGCGTAGAACTCCATATCATATGTGCTATACCGCATCCTAGCACCGGATAACTTCTCGCTAAAATAGGCGATGGGTCTGTTGTTCTGACTCAAGTCCGCTCCAATCCCTACCTTGGAGGCATCCGAGTGCAATTCGAAAGGTTGGTGAAAATCTGGTAACACCAAAATTGGGGCCGAAGAGAGGCGCAATTTGATCACCTCGAACGCCTTTTCCGCCTCCTGAGTCCATAGAAATCTCCCACCTTTCATGCAGTCCGTCAATGGAGCCATGATACTGCTAAAGTGAGGAATGAATCGCCTGTAAAATGAAGCCAGCCCATGAAAGCTACGAACCTCCGTGATGGTGGTGGGTCGTGGCCAATGCCTCACTGCTGCTACCTTGGATTCATCCACCTGCAGGCCTTCTCCAGAAATGACATAGCCAAGGAATGATACCCTCGATGTCATAAAGACGCACTTCTTGGTTGCGGCGAAGAACCTCTCCCTGCGGAGAACTTCAAGAACTTCCCTCAAATGCTCTAGATGGTCCTTGGGGTTAGCACTATAAATTAAAATATCATCAAAATATACAACACATTTGCCAATAAATGGCCTCAAAACCTGGTTCATCACCCGCATGAAGGTGCTGGGAGCGTTGGATAGCCCAAAAGGCATCACGAGCCATTCATAGAGCCCTTCACGTGTTTTGAATGCCGTCTTCCACTCATCACCAAGCCTTACTCGAATTTGGTGGTACCCGCTCTTCAAGTCCAGCTTGGTAAACATGGCCGCCCCACTCAGTTGGTCAAGCAAATCATCAAGGCGGGGAATAGGGAATCTATACCTGACCGTAATCTTATTGATGGCGCGACTGTCTACACACATTCGCCATGAACCATCCTTCTTTGGTGTCAAAAGGGCTGGAACCGCGCAGGGGCTCAAACTTTCCCGAATATGTCCTTTGGCCAATAATTCTTCTACTTGTCGCCGCAGTTCTTCATGTTCTGTTGGGCTCATTCGATACTGGGGCCGATTTGGAAGAGCCGCGCCGGGCTCCAAGTCAATCTGATGCTGGATATCTCGTAATGGTGGCAGTTCATTGGGTAGTTCATCAGGAAACACATCCTTGAACTCATCCACAATTGGTTTTGCAATATGTGGAATAGCTTCCCCCACTGCAACTCCCTTCCCTATCAGGGCAAACACCACATCTGACTGTAGAATCTCCTCTTCGAACTTTGCCAAGGTCAGTAGATTGGTACTGTCCCTAGTTGGGTTGGTGTGGGTGGTGCCTCTAGTAGGTAGTAACACAATCTTGACTCCATCCTTGGTAAAACTGTAAGTGTTAGTTCTTCCATTATGCACAACGCTCCTGTCGTATTGCCATGGTCGTTGGAACAGCAGATGACACGCATCCATAGCAACCACATCACACCAAATTGTGTCCTTGTACTTTGATCCAATAGAAAAGGAGATCAAAGCACGCTGAGACACGGTCACCTCGCCTCCTTTCTTGAGCCATGCAAGCTTGTAAGGCCTAGGATGCTCCTCAGTCACGATTCCCAATTTTTGAATGACTGTGGCAGAGACAATGTTCTCACAGCTTCCTGCATCAATCACAAAGCGACATACCTTGCCAGAGATAGTACAGGTAGACTGAAAGATGTTCGTCCGCAACCAATCTTCCTCAGTGACCCGTGGTGTTAGGCAAGATCGCCTAATAACCAATGCAGTACCCACATCTCCTCCGATAACTTCCTCATCACATGGTTGCTCTTCTACTGCCACCTCTTCATCTTCCTCTTCAAACTCTGCTGCTTCAACGAGAAGGACCCTTTTGCCAGCGGACTTCTTGCATTCAGATAGCCTATGCCCCAGTTCTCCACAGCCAAAACATTGAAACGTGCCGCTGCCTGTTTTTCCGGGCTGGACAGGCGCCCGCCCGCTGCTCGCTTCAGCACGACTCACGCCATTATGGGAATTGTTGTTGCTAGCACCACTGCTATGCATCCCAGAAATATTAGGATTTCGCCTTCCTTGCTTCTCCACCTGTAGCGCCCTTTGATGTGCTGTAGAAACAGAAACAGGATCAAACATGTTAACAGTATCATGAATCTGCATCCTCAATCCTCCAATATAACGCGCCACTAATTGATCCTCCGTCTCCTGGATCTCGTTCCGGGCCACAAGTTGGTAAAACTCCGTGGTGTAATCATCCACCGATTTGGTACCCTGCCTCAGGTTCTGCAGCCTTTGATACATCAGTCTCTGGAAGTTATAAGGAAGGAATTGCGCTCGCAAATGCTTCTTCATCTTCTCCCAGGTACAGATCTTCGGCTTTCCCAACCGGCACCGAGTCAACTTCAGCTGCTGCCACCATGCCGTGGCTCTATTCCGAAGCCTAGTAGCCACCAAAGGCACACGCTTGTCTTCTGGCACGCCTTTGAATTCCAAGATCTCCTCTACAATCATCAACCAATCGAGGAACTCCTCTGGTCGTAGGCCTCCATGGAATTCGGGAATCTCAGTGCGCATCCCGGTCTCCCATCGCCTCTGATTGTACTCCGTAGAACCTTTCCTGTATTGAGTTACCTCTTTACCAGAACCAACATTAGTTTGGGTAACGTTTGGTACCTGGTTATTCATCATCGCCGCAATCCTTTGGGTCATCACGTCCATTATTCCCTCAAGTCGTTGATCTATCAATTGCACCAACCTCTGCTCCATTTGATTCATTTGGTCACGCTCATAGACGTCTTGAAGGTTCTGCTCACGCCTAGGTGCCATGTCTCCTCCAAGGTCGAACGAAGCTCTGATACCAACTGACGCAGCGGGGATATGGTTGAGGACTTGTTTAGTCTATGAATACCCAAGTCAACAACGAAGTGGAAATCTAAATCCTGTTTAGTCTAAGAATTCCCAGGAATTTAGAGGAAAGAAAAAAAAACATATCAATTTTATTTCAAATCTAAGTCCCCTTCATAGCCCGAAGGCTTACAAATAAATAGACCAACAAGAAACACTAAAAGAGAAATAAATCGAAAATTTTCCAAAAATAGAAAATTCGCAATTGACACCATAGAATAAAAATTAAAAACCAAACATAGCGAACACTAAAAAGAGAAATAAATCGAAAATTTTCCAAAAATAGAAAATTCGCGATTGACACCATAGAATAAAAATTAAAACCCAAACATAGCGAATACCATAAACGACGCCTAAAGCAGAGATCTACAGCCCAAGATATCGAAGGAGGAAATCTTTCCCTAAACGGGGTCCTCTGATCACCAAAATTACCCCTTTAGAAAAAATTACGAAAATGACCCCGCCTAGGTCATCGCATCCCACTTGTCCATGTAGGCGCAAGCTAGCTCATCAATCAGGTCCGCATCAGAGAGGCAAGGCGGCTAGAGCTTGGCGAGAGTTCTTTGCGGCTTTGGGAAGCTTTCCTCATCAACTTGGATCTATTCCTCCTCCGTCATAGCATCAAGGAAGCCATCGGCAACCTAGCTTCGGAGTGGATTCAATCCAGACGTGGAAACTACCATCAAGACCATCATCACGGATTTAGGGTGGTTATTCTTTATGTCTTTGGAACTTATTTCTCAATTCATTATTTGTTTTGTGACTTGCTCCATGGAGAGCTAAACCCCTAGAGGGTATTCGGACATGTAAACCCTAGGATTCTTATTTTCATTGGATTTACATTGTGTTTCTATTCGAATTTATTAGTTTGAGTTTTACTCTTGAGTTTTAATGCCTGCTTGTGCTTTCGATTCCATTATTAATTGCCTTGCATGTTTTATTCAATCTAGTGAAGAGAGAGATCACCCCTAGGTTTAGAATTACCAAGAGTAAAGAGGGTTGAGAGGGTGAGCCGTGAGATAGCGGAGTGTCCCCTTTCCCTTCTGATAGATATCTCCTATCTCCATATTCCCTAAGTGTCAAGCAACCATATGTGGTGAGAGGCGTCAAGAGAATTCTCTGCCCGGACCTCGTAGGGGGTTAGGGATCTTTCATCTGGAGGCAGGGTTAGATCTACTTTTAGGAATTGGTTATATCTTTGGGATCCCTAGAGCTTTAAGCAGTCATATGTGGTGTGAGGCGTCCAGAGAATTCTCCGCTGGGACGTCGTAGGGGACTAGTTATCGGCGACCTGGAGGCAGGGGCCGTTATACCTTAGGATACCCACGACTCATTGTTTTTGTTTAGAAACACTTGTAACCTACATCCAACACCCGAATCCTAGGGGGAGCATTGTCCGGATACCCCACTTTTATTGATTGATAACTCTTTTCCTTTTTATTCCCAGCGCACTTGTACTGACACTCTTAGGTTTGGCCATTAGATCATCACACACTACACTCATTAGGCTAGATAACAAGAGAGGAGCTATTACTAGTACTTCTGTTCCATGTGGTTCAACAACCCGACTCTTTAGGTCCACTTTTATTACTTGACGACCCGTACACTTGCGGTAACGCAAGGGGTTGACACACATCACCCTGTGTTGTTGCGGAATGAGTGCATCAATAGGAGTAATAACTAAATGCAAAGCTTTACAGGAATTATCTATCAGGGTAACCCGACCAATGCTTTTTTTCCAAATAACAATAATACCCACTAAATAGCCATTAGCAACAGAAGCTGTCTATGCCCATTTCTTGGCCAATTTATCACAGAAGCGCTTCAGCCAAACCTCATTTGCCCTAGTTTCAACCAAACACAAAATGAGAGGACTAAACCTTTTAAGGAGGTCTTTAACCCGGAAGGAGGTATCATGCCATGAAATCCCCCTGCAGTTCCAGCTAATAATAGAGTAACTAGTCATGGAAACAAATTAAATAAGAGAATAGAAGGAGTAAACTAGCAGAAAGAAGGCAGAAACAAGAAGGTGACCAGAGAAACTTGGGGTTTGTCCCTTCCGAAGCTAGGATCCATCACCCGTCTTCTCTACCCGACCTTTCTTAGTTAGGGACACCAAATTCTGAGAATTTTTCATACCAAGGCTTCACGACGAAGCTCTTGCTGAGCCTGATTTAAAGTTGTATCATCATCCATTTCCTCATCCGTCGAAGAATCCTCCAACTCTTCCGAATCACTTAGCATATCATCATCAGACTCCCTTTGAGATGTGACCGAATTGCAAAGCGCCCTTGCAACTCGATCAAGGATCATCAAATGGATATCCTGGGGGCTCTCCGAGTCCTGACCCTCCTACAACATTGCCGAAGTTAGAAGCAGAGGAGGGGTGAAGGAGACCTTACCACCTTACCACTCATGCTCTGCCAAGATGATTCTGCCCTGGAGCTGTAAGAGAGCCTAGAAACCTGAGAATTTGGTGCCTCACCAGGATTTGCTCGAATCTGACCATTGATGTCTTCAATATTCTTTGGACCTTGAGAAAGGACAAGAGTAGAAGCAACCCCGTTGCCAGAGATGTCATCACATCCCTGCCGCTCCTCAGGATTCCAATGCACAGTATGACCTACATGATTATCAGAATAGCCTCAACGACAACGACTCTGAAAGCCTCCACGTGTCGCAGGAGTTAAAGATGCATGGGAAACTTGCGCCTCGAGCGTTGAGCCATCCGGTGCGGACGTTACCACCCTCGGTTCTTGAGAAACATCTCACAGGAAACCACCGCGACCCCTGGGTCGTCCCCTCCGTCGAGTGACCAGCATCCAGGAGCCATAATCAGTTTTTTCTTCTCTGAACACCGGGACAGTATCCTTGTGCAGCACACCTTGGGTTGGTTGAGCAACCGGTGAAACACCGGCCTCCTTGAACACATCACCCGGAACCTGAGTCACCACTGTCTTTGAACCTCGATGACTACTAGAGTCATCCTGAGGGGAAGGTGCAGGGCAACCCTGGTCCCGCAACACCCGTCGGCTGCAAGTGTTCGAACTGTGTCCAACCATGCCGCAGAGGTAGCAGAAAGTAGGCAGCTTTTCATATATCACAACGACAAAAATCCGGTGTTCTTCATCACCCACCCAGAAACCACGCTTCAAGGGGGTTGGTGAGATCTATCTCGATGCAAGCCCGAGCATATCTCAATCGGGATAACCAAGAAGTAAACTCATCAACCTTAAGCAATCGGCCAAAGTGGGAAGTAATGGTTTCTATGGATTCACCGTCCAAAAAATCGACTGGGAGATTATGTAATTGAATCCAGATGGCGGCGTTTGTGAGCTTTGTGAACGCATGCTCAAAATACGGATGCCATGGTGCGAGTTGAAGAATAATCCCATTCACTATCCAGGGACCTTCAAACATAATATGTTGCATGGCTTTGTGCGTCTCACATCGGATCAAAAGGTACCCATTTGAGAGATCAGAGATGAGAACTGTTCCAAACTCCTCCCATTTGGCCTGGAGATTAGATTTGATCAATTCAAAAGGAAGGGGCTTACCAAAAAACTTACCATAAAGTGAAGACTGAAATCTCATCTTTGCCCGACTCAGCGCATATAGACAAAGTCGGTTGTATTTTCCTTCAGTTTTGAGAGCATCGTACCAGCGACTAAAGGAGAAGAGTCCACCCTTTTCCCTCCCCCTAAGGTGACTTGAGCCCAGGTTGGAGGGGAGACTTGTCCCTCACTGGCCATGGAAAGCGAGGACGAAGAACTAGCAAGATTGCACAAGGAAAAGAGGATTAGGAACAACCACTCACAGGATGGAGTTTTCCAAGCAACACATAATTGTCCACATCACTATTCCTCTTCCTTTGTTTCTTCTCCAATTGCTTGAGTTGATTTAATACACAAGATAAGTATCCATTTTCAATACGCAAGACAAGTATCCATGAACCATTCTAGAAAGAAGATTTATCAAACACAAGAACCAGGTAGTAACCCAATGGTTGATACATTGGAATCATAATTCTCTAAAGGAAGCAACTTAGGAGATGGAAGATGAGATTCATAAATAATTTCTTTAATTGATATGAATCACATTTCAAACTGGACACATCAGCATCCAACTTAGCTTAAGTTGCTGAGTCAGGAAGGAAAAGAGGAGGAGGACAGTGTGGATTAGTTACCGATAGAATGTTGCCAACTCAGAAGGTCTGTTAAGTAAGTTAAATTGGTTTTTGTTAGTTGAATAAATAAATCCATTGAATCAATCATTCAAATGAACTACATAGAGTTTTGATAATGAAAACACATTGAATTTTCATCTTGTTGATTGATTCTTCTCTTTCACCCTTTTCTTGTTCTAGTGTATCTCTTATATATCACACCAAGTACTCAGCTGACCTCAGTGAGATTGTAGATCAGTATCAGAAGATGCATATAATGAGATCCGGTCCTATAGATGGGAGTGTTGTTGTTGATGAGGTGATGCTAGAGCTATTAGCCTCCTATCGTAGGATAGATTCTTAGTGGACAATGGTGGGTCATTTTCTAATTAACAGATCTATCAACTTCAACTCTATGAAATTCACCTTGCTAATATTTGAAGACCTCTCAAAGGGATGCCCATCTCCTTGATCAATTCAAATCCCTTTTTATTCAAATTTTCCATGAGTTTCATTTTCAGCATATCTCCAATTCGGGGTCTTCGATGTTTGATGGGAAGATGCTTGCTTGGAAGTTTTACAAGGTAATGAGGTTCTAACTTCTGTTTTACTGAATCTTGAGGCCTTTTGGGTTCATATATCCAACTTTCCATTTGGTTTTCAATCAGAAGTAGTGGTTATTAAAAGTGGTAACTCTTTGGGTAAGGTTTTGTGTTGCAACGAGGATGGCCTATCAGGTGAATGGAAGGCTTGCCTCCATGATCACATGGATTTGGATGTTACTATTCCTTTGAAATAGAGGGTCATGTTTAAATTGTTCTCTATATTCAGTGTCTTCTGAGAGAGTGTATGTGTATATAGATGCAAGTATATGAAGTATAGATAGAAGACAACACACAGTGTATGCAAAACAGAGAGCAGCTTCTTTACTGATTGTAATACTTCTACTTGCTCTCTTCCCTCTGCTTCTCTTGTCATGCATGCATACATATTTAAACTAAAAAGCTTAAACTACATCAAAACAAGTACAACATGGCTTCTTAATTGCAATGTGACACGACACTACATATATCATGCTCCTATGTACGTTGTAGGAGGCTGTAGATCAACTAAGCATGGTTGTTGGATTCTTCTACTCTTCTTCGCGTCACCATGGATTCATTGCCATTCTCCATCTCTTCAGTCACACTTCCAAAATATCCCCCTATTGACTGAAGACTGCGCACTCCCAATCTTTCTCTTAAGTGAATGTGCTTTTGAATACCCAAAGCCTTGGTGAAAATATCAGCTAATTGTTCATTAGTACTGCAATGCTTCAACATAATAATTCCATCACTAACCAGCTTACGAAGGAAGCGAAACTCTATGTCAATATGCTTAGTTCTTCCATGATGACATAGGATTTTTAGCAATGTCAATTGTTGACTTGTTATCACACCATATTATTATTGAATCTTTGCACCCTATGTTGCAGTCGTCTGGCAACTTTCCAAACAACAAATACTTGCAGGCTGCCGCTGAAGCAGCAGCATATTTTGCTTCAGATGTTGAGAGGGCAATCACTTCTTGCTTCTTCGATATCCAAGACATTACTACACTTCCTGGGTTGAAAACCACCCCTGTGGTGCTCTATCTATACCCCAAACTCCCAACCCAGTCATTGTCTGAAAAACCTTCTAAATTGCAATCAGTTGCATGTGTATACCATAATCCAAATTCAATTATACATGTGAGATATCTCAGTACTCGCTTGCCAGCCAATGCATGAAGTTTGGAAGGCTTATTCATATATCTTGGCAATACTCCAACAGGGAATGCTATGTCTAGCCTACTATGAGTTAAATAGATTAGTTGCCTAACTAAGCTTTTGTATCTCTGAGCATCAGCATATCCTGATTCATCAACAATCTAAAGCTTATAATTAGAACACATTGGTGTTAGAGCAGCTTTGCACTTCACCATGTTGAACTTCTTCAAATGATCTAGTACGTACTTCTTTTAAGTAACAAATACGCCAGGTTCACTTGCATTACTTACAGTCCTAAGAAATAACTTAGTAGTCCAAGGTCAGTCACATCAAAATTCTTCTACATCTCTAATTTGAATTTAGTGATTAAGTCGGCTAAGGAGCTCATACATAGTATATCGTCTACGTATATACATACTAATAGTATATCACCATTGTCATGAGTTTTTCTATACAATGTGTGCTCAGTCTCACTTCTCTAGAATCCCTGCTGAGAGAAATATGATGTACCAACCATGTGCTTCTTCTCTTCTACCTCAAAGCTTATAGGCTGCTTTACATACATGTTCTCACTTATCGCACCATTCAAAAATGCATATTTGATATCAAGATGAAACAGAGACCAACCTTTCTAAATAGCCAAGGTAAATAGAAATCTTAGTCTCCATGAAAGCTACTGGTGCAAAGACATCCTTCACATCTATGCCCAGTTGCTGGGAGTACCCTTTCGCCACTATTCTAGCTTTGAGCTTCTGTACTTCCCTGTTTGCTTTATACTTTGTCTTGAATATCCATTTCAAGCCAATTATCTTCTTCTTTTCTGGTCTATCCACCAGCTCGCATGTATTATTCCGTTGGATTGAATCCATTTCCTCACCCATTGCCATCATCCGTTCGTTCCTCTTTGCTGCATCTTTATACAATATACAATCAACAACATGCAGAGCAAATGAGTTGTTGTTGTAGATGTCGCTCAATTGTCTAGTTCTTCTTGGTGGGGATTCTTCATCAACTGAGACCTCTAGTTTTTTTGAACCTTGTGCCCCTAACTCTGCAGTATCATGAGATGTATTGTCGTGACTTTCACCTATTGAGAGTCAGCAAATAAATCATTGGGTAAAATATCACCCAAAATGTAGGTTATGTGTGTATTTCTGTCTCCACTCCAATCCCAGTATGCCTCTTCTCTTAATATAATATTCTGACTCACTATAACCCTGCTTGAGATAGGATGGAACAACTTGTAACTCTTAGTCTTCAGACAGTAACCAATGAATATGCACTTCTCTGATTTATCTTCAAGCTTGCGCCATTTCAGGGATGATACTTGCACCATAGCTATGCACCCAAAAACTTTCAGATGCATCGTGGATGTTTTCACTCTAGTCCAGGATTCATATGGAGTTTCATTCTGTAGCACTTTAGTGAATGTGATGTTGATCAAATAGCCCAAAACGATGCTGGCAACCCACTGCACTTCAGTACACACCGTGTCTTCTCCATCACTGTGTGATTCTTTCTCTCAACAACGCTATCATGTTGTGGAGTATAGGGGGCTATCAGCTCATGTTGAATCCCGATGTTACTACAGTGTTAATTGAACTCCCTTGAGAGAAACTCTCCACCTCTATCTAATCATGGAACCTTGATCTTCGTCCCCATTTCACGCTCAACCAAAGCTTGAAAAGCCACAAATCTTTCCAGCGCCTCTCCCTTTGATCTGAGAAAGAAAATCCACATCATACGTGAAAAATCATCCACCAGGAGAAAGGAAATATCTATTCCCTCCCAGTGATTGAACATGCATTGGTCCACATATGGATATGTGAACATGTTGCAAGCGTTCACTGGTTCTTTGTGATTTCCTTGTCTCGTGACCAAATGGACACCTTACATGTTTCCAGAATACACGCTCATCGCATGGATCTAGCTCCCTAATGTCTGGAAGGCCAGTCACCATGGCTTTGGTCTTCAGTGACTTCAAGCTTTGGTGATTTAGGTAGCCTAATTTCTGGTGCTATGTCATAGTCTCATTCAGCTTCCCCATAGCCACGTTGGCACACGAGACACTGATAGGTTTAAAGAAAACATATTATTGGATGTTATGTTGACTTTGGCTACTTGCTCATCAGAGCTCCGATCAACTATGGAACATGAGTTCTCTTCAAACACCACATCAAATCCTCACGAGAGTAGCTACCCCATGCTGAGAAGGTTATGAGCTAACCCAGGTACATACTGGACATTTTGAAGTAGCTTTACATGACCATCACCTCCTCTAATTGCTACCATTCCATGCCCCTTCACTGACATCTCCTTATCATCTCCCAACTTGACGCTAAGTTTTTGTGATTCATCAAGCATCTTGAATGCCTCTTTAAGGCCAGTCATGTAGTTTAAACAGCTACTGTCAACTATCCACACCATGCTTCCTGAGTTTTCAGTTGCTACTCTTTCACCATGAGCCATAAGTAGACTTGTGGAGCTTTGTATCTTTGTTGTGTGCCAAGGACAGATTTGTAGTTTTTTCTCCTTTCCTTCAACTACCAAAATGAACCCTATGTTCATTTGTTTCTCTTTGAACCAATAGTTGGCCTTAATATGGCCATATTTCTTGTACAAATGACATTGAACGCTGCTTTTGAAACCCTTCTATTCACTAGTTTGAAGTCTTTGCTCTGCTTCCTTGCCTCTGTTCCTCCCACGGCTAGTGCTTCTGAACAAACCTCTGCCATGACCTTTAATCGGTCCATGATCGTATTCCTTTGGAGTTGCATATTCATTTCTTACATGAAGCACCTTCTCAACACAGTGTTTGGCTTGACTAACTAGTCATGCTTCATGTGCTTGGAGTGAACCTATGAGCTCAGCTAGAGTGAGCTCTATGATGCAATCTTTAGACTCTTCTATAGCCTTTACAACATGGTTGGACTTAGCTCCCATGCTTCTTAACACCTTCCTGACCACCATGGCCTCTGAGATGGTTTCTCCAAGAACTCTTATTTGATTGACAAGCTCTACAACTCGTGTGACATAATCTTCAATTCCTTTACTTCCTTTGATCCGGAGACATTCAAAGGATTACCGTAACGTCTGCAATTTCAGAGCCATTACCTTGGAGGTTCTTTGATATTGCTTCTTCAACATCTCCCAAACTTCATGAGCTTTATTGGCTGCGGAGATCTTGGGGAAAAGCGACCGGTTCATGTCCTATTGAATCAAGTAGAGAGAATTTGCATCTCTCTTCCTGTGTTCCTTCACTCTAGCTTCATCTTCATTCTCCTAGATTCCTTTCTCAACTAAATTCCATAGATCTTGATAATGGAAAAGGGTCTTCATCATGATGCCCCAGTGATCATATTATGTTCCATCAAACACCAGCAAAGGAGGGAGACTGTTTGAGGTAATGGTTAGAAGCTTGTGGGAGTGCTGACCTTGTATATCTGGAGGTTTGGCAAAAGAGGAAGCAAAAATATAGCTATGATACTAGTGTTCTCTATATTTAGTGACATCTGAGAGAGTATATGTGTATATAGATGCAAGTATATGAAGTATAGATAGAAGACAACACACAGTGTATGCAAAACAGAGAAGCAGCTTCTTTACTGGTTGTAATACTTCTACTTGCTCTCTTCTCTCTGGTTCTCTTGACATACATGCATACATACTTAAAAACATAAACTGAAAAGCTTAAACTACATCAAAACAAGTACAACATGGCTTCTTAATTGCAATGTGACACAATACTACATATATCATGCTCCTGTATACGTTGTATGAGGCTGTAGATCAGTTAAGCATGCTTGCTGGATTCTTCTACTCTTTTTCATGTCAGCATGGCTCCCATGCCATTCTCCATCTCTTCAATCACACTTCCAACATAAATTACCCAATGAAGTTGTACACTGGTGATACTACAGTATGAGTGGCTACTCTAATTTTGTTTCTTTTCTCATATTATTGGACACGGGGAAATCAAGTGTCATGGGTACTTTTGGCTTCAAGATAAACCCATGCTTACCATACTTAGTGGCACCACTTGTTCCTGGTCAACATCAACTGTTACCGATGATCAGAAGCCCTTGGTTATGTGATAATTTCAGCGATACAAACTTGAAATTTGATGTTATCCCATTAGTCATGCAAGAATCTCATGTGTAGAATATGGCAAGTCCATTAAAAAAAAGAATTCCAGAGTTGTGTAGTAAATCAACATGCTGATCAATATTCATGTGCTATGCATTCTACGGGATTTGCAAACATTGCTAAGGAAATTGGCACAATCTGGTAGACCCTCCCTTTCAACATTAATGATTCCTTCTTCCTCAAATCCCACATTAAACTTTGTTCTTGTTGTTTACAATACAAAACAGTGTGGTCATGAGATGGTATCCAATGATTGGCCTAAAGCATGCCGGGATTCTATGCTAGCTCTATGATTCAAAGGCTAATGATGGAGTGTGTCCTTCATCCTTGATTAATACTTCTGAGGTGGGACCTGGTTCTCAGACCCACCTGCCATCATGAGTGTGTTGAGATTGAACTATGGATGTTTGCGAAACCGTCACACAGCCCATGAATTAAATGATCTTGTATCCTCGCATAAGCGTATTTGTGTTTTTATATGAGAAGTTAAAGTTGCTTAATTTAGAGTTGGGCGAATAAAATGGCTACTAGGATTTCTGTTTTTGTTTTATGTTGATAATATGAATAATGTGGGTGGCTTAGCTATGTTGTGGAATGATTTAGTGAAGGTGCAATTGTAGAGTTTCTCCTATATTCATAATGATCCACATGTTTGTCTTAGATGCAAACTTTGCGGTTCACTAAGTATTATAGCCATCATGACAAATCATATTGTCAAGAGTCCTTGCAGCTACCTTGGTAGTTATCGATATCCTTTACTCTTCCATGGTTATCCATGGACAATTTCAATGAGTTGTTGTCATTAGCCAATAAACAAGGTGGTGGTACACACTTTCCATCTTTGATAAATAACTTTAAATAAACTATCATAGAATTTTCTTAGGGGGAGATAGCATTGAAGAGGCAACAGTTCATGTGGGAGAGAGATAGAAGCACTACAGGTTGGGTGCAGTACAAACTAGATTGAATTTTTACTTCTTCCAGTTGGTTGCAGTGTTTTTTAAAGGCAAGGGCAGTCAATATATACCCACAGTGTGGTGTTGTGGATTTTTTTGCACGCGAGTTGTTGTTGTCCAAATAGTTTTAGAATAGTTGTGCTTTGAGTTTTGGAGTGTTTTAGATCGTTTTGAGTTGAAAAACAAAAAAACTTGAGTTCTGGGGCAATACATTGGCAATGTTGAGTTATACGACTATATATCCACCTATGTAACACTCTGTCTATGCTCTAAGGGCAATACATCGGAAGTGGTTGAGTTACCTGCCCATGTATCCACCCGTGTGACTCTTTGTTTGGCTTGTGATCCCACAAAAATTTTATTTGGAGAGATACACGGGCATGAAGAGTTACACGGCCGTGTATCTCTTGGAATGGCGATTCTCACTTCATTCAAAAAGATACACAGGCAGACTTGGAGTTACACGTCCATGTACTTGGTCGTATGCTTTAAGGGGTGTTTATGATCTTGAATTTGAGCCCTAATTCTTTCTCGAAATCTCTTCTTCTTCTTCTTCATTTTCCCTTTGTTCCCATTCTATTTCATTCCTTGGTTGAAATAAAGGAGCCCTTGCTTGACCTCCATCTCCACTTTTGGTTGAAGATCCCCTCAAGGTGAACTTTTCTTTCTCCCTCATCTCTCTCTATATTCTTCGTCATGGCTGAGTAATCTAGGGCTTGTGGTGAATGATGGTTTTTGTACCTCCAACCTTACAATATCTTCTTGTTTGATGTGTAGAACGTTATGAAGTTTGATTGTTGCATATTTTTGAAATCTTAAGTAACTTTCATCCTTGAAATCACCATGGGGGATGGGTGGAAAGGGGGGTAATGTAGCATACTGCTGTAGCACCAAGAAATCCTTTGTAAAACCTTTATTCTCATTGTAGTGATGGTAGTTTATTTCCATGGAGATTTTGAAACCCTTAGAACTTAACTTTAAGCCACACCCAAGCTTTATTAGAGTTTTTTGGCATGTAGCTTGAAGAAGTTCATTCATGCTTTTCTTCTTGTGTTTTTCTCTTGATTTTGAGCTCGTGGCATGTGTTGGTGATAGGTGATGAGAGCTTGGCTCGAGGCAAGGAGCCGGTGGAGGAGTAGCTCCATTGAGGATTTAAACCCCATAGTTTGTGAGTGGGTTAATTCGATTGCATAGTTCAAATAAGAATAAGAATATTTTCATATGCTATTTCTTATACTCATACTTTCATCTACTCGCATATGCCCTAAATGATTTGATTTATCGAATGAATTGCAAACTTGACTTATGAAAAATTGTGAGGAACCATACTAAATTATATATCATGTTTTGGGCATGCTTATCTTTGAAACTAAATTGATTTGGTAAACATGAATATTCATGTACAAACTTACTCATTCTGATTTTAAATTATGGAATACAGATGTTACTTTGCGAAATGCAATTGTTGTGAAATGTATACTCATGAATGTGATTATGTGCACATTTGATGCTATCAAAACACATACCTTTATATGATATTGCTGGACAATGGTCCTAATGTATTATTATCATTTTAATGGTGATAGGGGCGATGGCCCAACCTACTGTAGTGTGGGCTCCCTACGGTTTGGCTTTTAGAGGTGGCGTGGTAGATCCAGTTTATGTACCCGATTCAGGTGATAATGGGGATCATTATAGGGCTATCGCGGAGTTCATGAAGTCACTACCTAGGTCTCGGTTGGCCAACATCAAGTGAATGAACACTTTGATGGCTCCGGACTCAACCGTGACCATGGCTAGAGTTGGAAAAGATTTTTAGGTCATTATACACAGAGTTTGAATGTTGAGATTCTAATATACTGCAAAATCATGTTTTGCTAGGAAATGAGATTTCAAAATGTAATCTCCTTGTGTGTGTGTGTGTGTGTGTGTGTATACTATTTTTGTGAAAGCACATTTACTCCAACATATTTCTGAAATGCTTTTATACCCTCTTAGAACTATGCCAAAGTACTCACTGGGTAACTTAAGTTGATCACCCCCTCCTATCTTTTCCAAGGTTTCACGTTTAATGGTGCGCAGTAGCATGAGGTGCTTAGCAATCTTCTACTTTCTTCCATTCCAGTCTTAGGTATGTTTCTCCTTGAATATATTACATTATCATCTTCGATATGCATCCTCGAAAACCCGAAGACACAATTGTTGAACCTATAAATCCTAACTTTCCCTTCATCAGCCATCTCTCCCACACGCCTCTGAACCTAGGAGCCCTGATACTAGTTGTTGAGGATCTAGCAACTTAAGCAATGATAAGAAGAGAAAGCACACACACAAGAAGACACAAAAATTTTACGTAGTTCGGTCTCGAAGACTTATCTCCATGGCTGCACTAATATGAATCTTTTTAACTGACTAAATCAGGGTTTTACAATTACAAGGATATTTATAGGGAAAAGATAAAAATTAATAAAAATTCCCTGATAAGTGTACATTTACACTATATTTTACATATCATTTTGTACACTTATTCAGTCTATCTTAGAGTGATTATGTGGAACATGACATTAAATAAGGTGTAAATTATATTTGCATGCACCAGGTGGAGCTTAGGGACAATAGAGAGCTAAAATAAGCAATCGGAAGCTCAAGTGGGGAAGATGGTTCTTTCATGATATTGCCACCTGGAAGATGAGCTAGACAGAAGCCTTTAGGGGTACGGCTTACATGTTATATTTCAGCTTTTCCGTGAGTGCGTTGTTGTTTAAATTGTCTTAGATTAAGTTGTGTCTTGAGTTTTGACTGGTTTTTGGCTGTTTTGGGTTAAAAACTAGTTAAAATGTGACTTTTGAAAAAGTACACGGGCATGGATTGCTTTGCACGTCGTATACTTGCCTCTGTAACTCTCTGGGTGAGTTAAGAGGAAGTACACAGACCAGGCTCAAAGTACATGCCCGTGTACTTATCCATCGAACTCTTAGGATGCTCTATTTTCACTCCATTCAGAGAGATACACGGCCAGGCTGGGATTTACATGGTTGTGTATGTGGCCGTATACTACTAGAGATATTTATAAGTCATGAACTTGAGCCCTAATTCCACCAAGTTCTTTTCTTCTTCTTCTTCCTACCTTCATCCCCTTTCCTTTAGACGAGAGAAAACCACCATTACTTGAAGGTATGCTTTTCTTCTTCCTCTTTTCTCCTTGTTTTATGTTGTTTGGATGAGCATTGGTAAGTATACAATTATACTATATTTTATATATTAATTTGTATACTTATCGAGTTCATATTAGAGTGATCTTATGGAATATGAGGCTAAATCAAGCCTGAATTAACTTTGCACGCACCAGATGGAGTTTTAGGACAAAGGAGGGCCAAAGGAAGCAATTAGGAACCAAAATGTAGAAGATGGCGCCCTCCTGACATATTAATCTAGGAGTTGCTAGTGACTTCAAAGTGCGAGGCGATGGTCTTTTGGACTTCCGCGATAAAGTGTGCATTCCAAAGGATACTCAGCTTTGCAAAGCCATTCTTGAGGAGACTCATTCTTCTGCCTATGTAGTTCATCCCGGGAGTACCAACATGTACCGAACCATCAAGAGAGATTATTGGTGGCCAGGAATAAAGTGGGAGATAGCCAAGTTTGTGGCTCAATGTTTGGTGTGCCAACAAGTGAAAGCTGACAGCGACCTTCAGGATTGTTGTAGCCTTTGTTGATTCCTGAGTAGAAGTGGGAGCATGTGACCATGGATTTTGTAGTTGGTTTGCTACTTTCGTCGCAGGGTTGTGATGCAATTTGGGTGATCGTTGACCGTTTGACGAAGTCAACTCACTTTCTAGTTGTACACACCAAGGATTTTTTGGAGAAGCTAGCTAGGTTGTATGTGGATGAGATAGTCAAACTTCATGGAGTGTCAGTTTCAATTGTTTTAGATCGTGATCCCAGATTCACTTCACAATTTTGCCCGAGGTTTCAGGAAGCTCTTGGTACCAAGTTGAACTTTAGCACAGCTTATTATCCCTACACAGATAATCAGTCTGAGAGGATAATTCAGACTCTTGAGGACATGTTAAGAGTGTGTGTCCTAGATTTCTATGGAAATTGGACCAAGGATTTTCCACTGGTGGAGTTCGCCTACAACAACAGTTTCCACGCTAGTATCGGCATGGCGTAGTATGAAGTGTTGTATAGGCAAAAGTGTAGAACCCCTCTTTATTGGAATGAGGTGGGTGACAAGAAATTGCAAAGTATAGAATTGATTGATGAGACTGTGGAGAAATTGAAGATGATTCTCGACAAGTTGAAGACCACCCAAGATAAGCAAAAGAGCCATGATGATACCTGAAGGAAGGATTTAGCATTCGAGGTTGGTGACCATGTGTTCTTGAAGATTTCTCCTTGGAAAGGGGGGATTCGATTTCCCAGTATTGAATCCCAGGTATATTGGACCCTTCCCTGTTATTGAGAGGATTCGATCAGTTGCGTACTGCTTGGAGATACCGGTACAGTTGGAGAAGATCCACAATGTCTTCCATGTTTCTGTGCTGAAGAAGTATGTGCCCGACCCGTCGCACACACTTGAAGCCTCTTCGGTGGAGTTGCAAGAAGACTTTAGCTTTTCCATGCCACCGGTAAACATTCTTGATCGGCAAGAGAATAGGTTACGTCAGAAGATGATCCCGATAGTCAATGTGCTGTGGAGAAGCGACTTTGTAGAGGAGATGACTTGGGAACCCAAAGCTACTTTGAAGTAATAACACTCTCTCTTATTTCAAAGCCAAGGTAAGAAAAAAATTTCGATGATGAAATTTTCATTAAAGGGGGCAGAGTGTGGTGTTTTGGCTTTTCCATGCGTGCATTGTTGTTTAAATTATCTTATATTAAGTTATGTCATTAGTTTCAACTCGTTTTTGGTCGTTTTGGATTGAAAACTAGTTAAAGTGTGAGTTTTGAGAAAGTACAGGGGTATGGACTGCTTTGTACGCCCGTGTACTTCTTATGTAACCCTCTGGATTAGTTCAAAGGAAGTAGATGGGCTAGGCTCAAAGTACATGCTCGTGTACTTGCCCATGTAACTCTCAGGATGCGCGATTTTCACTCCATGCAGAGAGATACACAGTTAGGCTAGGATTTACACTACCGTGTACGTGGCTTGTACTGCTGGGGATATTTATAAGTCTTAAACTTGAGCCCTAATTCCACCAATTTCTTTTCTTCTTCTTCTTCCTACCTTCATCCCCTTTGCTTTGGACGAGAGAGATCCACCATTACTCGACCTTTCTTTCTCTTTTGGTTGAAGATCCTTGAAGGTATGCTCTTCTTCTTCCTCGTTTCTCCTTGTTTCATGTTGTTTGGATAAGCATATTAGCCTTCGGTTTAGATCTTGAATCTTGGTTCATTATTGATGAAATTGTTGAATAGTTTGTGTTGTTTTCCTTCATTATTCCTTGTATCTTGAGTTGGTTGTAGAGATATGTCCCTTTCTACCTTAATGACACTTGTTTCCCTTGTTCTTGAAATTGAAGTTACTCTAGCACCGAGAATTCAATTGTTAAGCCTTTGCATTCTTATTTGTTTCGAGAGTTGATTTCTTTGGAAGCTCTTTGGAACCCTTAGGGGCAAGTTTAGACCTTACCCAAGCTTTGCTAGAGTTTCTTGGTTTTTAGCATGAAGAAATCCATGCTTGAATTTTTTTCTTGTGTTTACTGGTGTTTTTGCGCCTTTGTGGCTTGTGTTGTTAGGTGGTGAGAGCTCGGCCAAAGGTAAGAAGCCGGCGGAGGAGTAGCGTCGTTGAGGAGTTGTTCTCCTAAGTGTGAGTGGGTTATGAATGCACAATTCTAGCTATTTCTCTCTAAATATATGTATAACTTGTTTTGATGAAAACTTGGGAATTGTCATGTTGAATTGATGAGTTAATTACTTGAATAGGATTTCCATGTTTTGTATTGTGAAAGCAAAACTCTTGACATTAGAAGAAAATGATCAATGTTAGGTTGTTATATTAGATTAAATTGAATTGTGGAATTTCATATGTATGTTACACTCTTCGCTTTAGTTTATGCAAATATGATGTGCATCATAAAGATGAACATTTGTCCTAGATAAGGACCCTGTGAAACTATTTATATGATTTCTGTAAATGGTATACTCTTTATGGTTTTGTTGGTGATGGGGTTAGAACTTGCCTGGTGCAATATGGGGTCCCCACGGTCCAGCTTTTAAAGGTGACGTGGTGGACCAGTCTGATCTTTCCACATCAGGTGGTGCGTAGAGCTCTAACTAGACGAACATCGGGAGTTTGAAGTCATCACACGGCCCCAGTAGGTCAATGTCAAGGACATGAGTGCTTTGGTGGCACTGAAGTTAGCTACTGCCACGGCTATAGTTTAGAGGAATTTGTAGACAACTTATCGATTGCTCGAGTTGGAAACCTCGTATTTTGTTAAATTAAATATTTTTATGCTTAACAAAGAGTGTTTGATGGTGTACATAGTATATTATGATTTTAAAAATGGTATTTTACTATTCATGAGTTATGTCTATCAAAACCATATTTGAGCAAAATAGTTTTGAAATGCTATACATGTTTTCCTTATACTTGTGCATATGTTGCTATATATATATACATATATACATTGAAACGTTCTAGACTATATATATATATATTGCCACAAAAGCTTGTATTATCATTTTATGGATAATTTTGTATTCCTACTATCTATGCTAACACATTCACTTAGTGACTCTAGTTACTCATCCTCTCCCTCTTTTCCAGGCTCTAACTAGTGGTGGTGGTACGGCGGACCAAAGTGCTGAGCTTTCCTTAGCTTTCAATCTCCTTCCTCGTTTAATGTATGTTCCTTCTTGATCATACGCATTATATAAGGGCATGGGACCACTAGTGTATTTAACACTCTTATGCATGGTTTGTTTCTTATCTGCCTATTTGAAACCTTTGTTGTATTTATGTTAAACCTGTATTCAGGTTTTGGTTAGATTGCTTCTTCTCTGAATTCTTGTATTCATTTCAGTATGTTAACCCTGCAGCGGTTTGTTGTTTGTAGGTTATGGTAAGTCTTGCGGTGACTCAACGATTGAATGATGTGAGTGTCTCTCCTCGGGTTGTCACGTGCTGGTCCTATAGGCCAGCTCGTGACATTATGGCAGTAAATCCGACTATAAGAGTTGTCCAAAAGATTTAACGGAAGGAATATACGGACATAATAAGCGGTCTCAAGAGCTAATAGAAAAAGATTACAGTCCCTCGCTTACAGCCGTAGGACCGTAACACAAAAACATAAGACATTACAGGCAGTGCTTACAGCCATAAGCCAAATCGTCAGACATCGACCAACAAGAACCCGATCCTTACGGCCTAGGCTTACGCCGGTAAGCTGCATGTAAGGCTTAGGATATAAATGACTTTGGGGGTTCTTAATTTTAGAAAGAGAAGAGTGGCTAGGATTTGGAGGAAGATCAAGGTCGAGGCTTGGGCTTGAAGGCGACACTCAAGGAAAGGAAGGATCACGTCGGCGACTCTCCTCAATGTCACCATCATCTTCCAGGACGCCAACGTCTTCGAAAGAGCTTGTTCGGCTAACTTTGAGAGAGAACTTCGAGCCAAACCTCCAACCTCGGATTAGAGAGGGAGATTTAGTTCTTTTATGATGCAATTTATATTTTCTATTGTGTGTATGGAATTGCATTGCTCCATAAGAAGCTAAACCTCTTTTGGGGCTTGGACATGAAAACCCTAGGGTCATTGTATTTGTGATTCTTTTTATGCTTTCAAATAATGCTAATAACCGTTGGGTTGTTGATATTGAACTACATTGCCTATTAATCCCAATTTAGTGATTGGTTGCTTGTATTTTGGTTAACTACAAATGTGTGGTGAGAAACCCGTTAACGTGTAACATTCATGATCAAAGAGGGTTGAGAGAGTGAGCTTTTTATTTTGTTGTTTTGTTCCATTCATCATGGTTTTATTTCTGTCGTATGTTTCTCTCTCTATTTTGATAAATTGTGATTTATCCACTTTTATTTAAAAAAATTATAAATATCTTTATAACTAATTAAAAGGTATTTTTTAGATAATTTTGAAAAAAAGGTATATCATGATAAAGCTAGAGTGGTAAGGTCATTTTTTCTATCCTTGTTTACAATATCCATGACTAAGTATAACTAGATGCGGATATTGAGCCACCCCCAAAGCATCTAAGTAATAATATTATCATGACCAAATTTGTGAGCATTTTGACAATTTTTGAAGATTAAATCAAAATCTAAATTATATTTGATGTAGTATTACATTCATAAGAATTGAGCCTTAAATATTTAGTTTAAGAGAGAAATAAAATAACAAAAGATAGTAAATGTCCGGTAATTATTAGCTTAAATAGATTTTATAAATAAATAAATAAATAAATGAATAAATAAACACAGACGAGAATATTAATAAGTCTCCTCTTTTATTAAAAAAGTGAAACTCAACCACAACATATACTGTGGCTCAATCGGAGAGAGTAATCCACACAATCACCATTATCATTAGTAGCTACTCGTCAATCCGGCGAGCTAGGCTTAACGTTGAAGTTTGCACATGTGGTGTTTAGCTGCAAGAGTGAAGAGCTAAACCCAAGAACAGAAGTTGACAGATCAAACTCCAAGAAAACGTTCTCCAGTTGCTTCCCCCCAATCACAACAGAAGTACGAGGACTTGATCCTCCATCAACCAACCCCAAGCACAAAGCCTTCCTCCACTTCACCTCCACCATTGAGTTGGTTCCCACCACCCTCCAATACACATCCTCCCTGCCCAGAACCAGGTCAATAACGGGCACGTCTGGCCCAACACTAGTGCTGTTAACGCTCTCAGTGCTGAAACAAGCCCTGAATGGTTTCACTGGTGCCACACGCTTCATCTTCTTAGCTTTAGCTGCTTTGATGAACGCACTGGTGACCGCCTTGTAGATGCTTGTCTCCACAGTGGTGAACGCTGTCACTGTGCTTATCTTAGTTCCCCCAACTCCATGATCATCTATGTCCAGCAGTGTTGAGTTCACCTTCACTTCTTTGCCGTCGATCTTGATAGAACTAACACCAATGAAGTACTCAGATGAAGCTTCTCCTTGTGCGTTAACCGGATTAGTAACGAGCGGTGTTCTCATCAAAATGCTTGAAAGATCAATGTTGGGGCCGAGGTTATAGTTGCCGCTATTGCCGATGAAGATAAACCCATTGAAAAAGGAAGAAGGAGAGAGACACACTGAGAATTGAGGTTTAATATTGAACACTAATGATAACTGATAAGGTATTGATATCATTGATCGGTGACCGAACCCGGCCATACCCTCAACACCATAAGCCAGACCTTGGAGTAAGCTTGTTGATCCACAAGGAAATAAAAACTCAGAGACAGTGGCGTCTGAGCCATCAGTGGACCTAAATGTCACAACATCTTCGATGAGATCACCTTCGGTGCTCAAGCCGGTGACGGAGTTTTCAGGGAAGAGACCGCATGTGTTGTTGTTGCAGCCGGGGCTGGGAGGACCGGTGCAGGTCCGGCAGGTGGTGGACTCGGCGAGGGAGCACTGAGAGGAGTTGCATTGTGCTGGATGGTAAGATGATGAGTTGTAGTTATTCTCGCAGTCCACCCATAAGTATCTGCTTCCGATGTCGACGATGAGCTCCACAAGGACAGGAGGCGTTCCTTGGTAGAGTGAGGTGATGTATTGGCCGGTGCTGATATCTTTTAGGACAGGGAGGACTAGGGTTTCTGGGTTTTGAGTGGAGAGGGAGATGAAGAGGAAGAGAAGAGTGGAGAAGAGGAGTTGGTGGTGGTGTTGAGAAGCCATTCAGCTGATGATGCTGCTAGGTTGATGGCTTGGTGTATATATAGGCAGGCAATCAATTTAACCCATGAAATAGCAATGTCTCAAGGGTTATTTTTGTGTGTGTGTGTGTGTGTGTGTGTGTTTTTAAATAGTTAAATGTTATTGGCGGATCAAACCTGCTAATAATGCGGGTTTGAACTTTATATAGGGTGTGTTTGTTTGGGTGTATTTGCTTTTACCTGTAATTGTAATTACTTCACTGTAGCAAATCTGGTGTTTGTTTGAGTGTATTTATAAATGTTGGATGTAATTGAGTTTACACACAGTGAGAATTTGGATGTAATTGGTTTTACGCCCGATTTGGGCGTAAAACCAACTACTTCACTGTAGCAAATCCATGAAAATCTTAAATAAGTCAATTTAATATTAATAAATTTATATAATACAATTTATTTAACAAAAATTTTAATATTATTTGAAAATATTAAGTAAGCTATTTAATGAAAATAGTTTTGTTTTTTAGGGTTATTTTCATGCACACAAATTAATAAAACATTATTAGACAAATCATCATTAAAAATAGATTTATTAACAAAACTTTTTTAACCAATTAAAATTTAATAACAATTACATCAATATAACTAACAATTAAAAATGATCATAATATAACAATAATAAAGAGTTTATTATTTAAATTGATTAATATAATAATTACATTAAAAAATAATCTCCATTAAAAAAAAAAGTAAAAACAAAAAAAATGGGTATTTATAAAGGTGTTTGGGTTAATCACACCCTAAGTGGCCACATTTCTTAAATACATCAAACCAAACACCAAATTCTGCAGTACAGTAATTCCAGTTACATATAACCAAACACCAGATTTTGTAATTACTGTACTTCCAAATTCATGTACTTTCAATTACATTGTAATTGAAAATCCTCAGCATTTACAATTACGTCTGACCAAAAGCTACAATAGTCACTTATGTAAATAAAGGAAAACTTATTGATTTTTGAAGATTTTGTTTTGAGGAATGGTCACAAGTCTCAGATTGGTCCGTGTGACATAAGTTCAAGACATACCTATACTTTTATTTTGTGTGAGTTTTAAGATTTAATTTTAGATATATTTTTTTTAAAAATACCATATACAAAAAAACTACCATATAAAAGTCAAGAGACCATTAATATGTTTGAATAATTTTTAATTTTTACATGCAAATTCTTATGAATAATTCTAGTTGACTTTGATATCCTTTTTTTTTTTTTTTCTTTTTGAAAGGGTTCTCGAGAATTATGGTTAATAAATATTAAAAAAATACATGCTTGAAATTTTTAAGAAAATACACTATAATGAATAAAGGGTTTACTTTCTAAATGTGTGAAGAGAGAGTAGTGTTTTGATTTTTTATGTTTAGAATAATTTTTAATTCAGAGAAATATTATAATATATTTTTTTAATTTATTATAATTTTTAGGGTAATTATTTTGGTATTTCTATTTAAATCACCTAATTATAAAATTTTAATTTGATATTCTAATTTTAAACTTATATTTAATCAAATCACTCATTCTCACTACTAATAGCAACCTTACCTTGCCTGACACATGATACACATTATGCCACATTGGCGATATAAATGAGTTTAGTATATGATTTTAATTTTTTTTTATGATTATGTGGTATTATACCTAACATGTTGATATGGCGTAACCTCCGATATGTTTCATGCAACATAAATTCGTCATTAATGATGTAAGAAAAAGTGATTGATTGAACTTGAATTTAAAATTAAAATACCCAATTAAAATTTTTAATAGCAAAATGATTCAAATAAGATCACTCGAATACTCACCAAACAATTAGATAATTTAAAGTAATTTATTTTCTAGTGACTACTTTTGAAAAGCCTCATTCCTTTTTTTGCCCCTTTGGTTTCTGGATATTTGTTTCCAATAATAATAATTTTGCCCTTGCATTAGCAAGGGGTTTGATTGTATTTTTGGCCATATTGT
Source organism: Dioscorea dumetorum (assembly GCA_902712375.1). Taxonomy (NCBI): domain Eukaryota; kingdom Viridiplantae; phylum Streptophyta; class Magnoliopsida; order Dioscoreales; family Dioscoreaceae; genus Dioscorea; species Dioscorea dumetorum. The sequence goes on from CACTHL010000134.1 coordinate 282,994, forward strand.
CAAGCATTAATTAATTATATTTTTACCTGTTCTGAAAAATAATTGAGAAGCCACTGAGCAGACAGATGTAGGGATGGTGGGTGGGTGGCTGGTTTTCTTGGCGTTGGACTTTTTCGCTGTGATTTTGGACATCAGAATTGATGTGGGGTACATACGCAATCAGTAGTATTTAAATAACCAAAATGGGTCATTATATTGTCGTTTAGTAATTAAATATCACTGGCAGGATGGAGGTGCTAATAATGTATGTTCACATATTTATCTATGCATATCAGCCAATAGTAAAAAAACTTATTTAAAATTTTTTATATTTACTTCAATGTTTTTATTATATCCATTTCTCATTTCCCCTCTATTAATTCTCACACTATTTAATATTTAAATAAACTAAATGGGTCATTATATTGTCGTTTAGTAATTAAATATCACTGGCAGCATGCACGTGCTAATAATGTATGTTCACATATTTATCTTACATAATTTTATCCATACATCTCAGCCAATAAAAAAAAACTTATTTAAAATTTTTTATATTTACTTCAATGTTTTTATTTTATCCATTTCTCATTTCCCTTCTATTAATTCTCACACTATTTAGTTTTTAAATAACCTAAATGGGTCATTATATTGTCGTTTAGTAATTAAATATCACTGGCAGCATGCACGTGCTAATAATGTATTTTCACATATTTATCTATCATATATGTTACTATACATTTTATCTATACATCTCAGCCAATAGTAAAAAAAATTATTTCAAATTTTTTATATTTACTTCAATGTTTTTATTTTATCCATTTCTCATTTCCCCTCTATTAATTCTCACACTATTTAGTTTTTTACTTTATTTTTTTTCAACAGAAGACATAAAATTGAATGCGTAAAATAAAAGGGACATAAATGCATACTATTAATGGATTATGTCCGCACTTTATAATTAACCGGTCAAAATAAAGACTCACAAATTGAATTTAATTATTTTTTAAACTTCAGGAATTGTGGATTTCCGACTAACAGTAGGAGCAAGTTTCTAATGTTAATTACCATTAACAATGTCAGAGGAACCTCCGATTAAAACACGACTGAGAATGAGAAATAACATAACAAAAGAGTGAAATCAATTTCTTTTATTAATTTCAAGAATATTACATGAATACATGATTTTGACTAAGAACAAAATATAACAAAACTAATTTTCTTAACCTCACTTTCCTAATCTTCATCCAACTTTGCATAATCTAAGTTTACACTTTGACTTTGACTTTTCAGACTTTTTCCCCGAAAATTATACGTGGATATTTCTTTTGACTTTGTTGACTTTGGCCTTCTTCGAATTTCTTTTACTTACATCCTGAGCATCATCCAAATGTCAAATTACAATTTTACCAAACTTGAAAACGACGAGCTTGACCTACTTCAATTTTAATCCTTGAAGACTTCGCCATGTCATGCTTATGAAGTCTTTAGTTTTTTTATTGTTGACTTATGAGACTCTTCGATCCATTGGCTTCTGATGTTTTGGGACTTCACAGTTTACTTGTCATTCAATTGAGATTTTTTTTTATCTTTGGGCATTGTCTTGCACATTGTCAAGTTAAAATGGTTTTTTTTACAAAATTGTTTAAACTTACTTGGTTTCAAAATGGATCTCAAGTTGTAATCATGAATTTAATTCTCTTTGATCTGGGTGTTTGAATACTTCAGTATTTCATACTTGTGAAGCTTTGCAACTCTTTCACTTTTGATATCTTGAGCCTTCTGAACTCATTTGCTTAAAAATTTAAGTTTTTTTTCAAGTCTTAACTCTTTTTTTTATGTTTGAGGTTTGGCTTATGCATTGTCACGTCGCGATTTCTCACATAATTGATCGCTAACTTGAATGCTTTGGCTTGTTTACTTTTTTTTTTTAGAATTTTTTGTAAACCCCAAGTTGCAAGCGTTCCTTAGTTATGAAACACTAACTTGGTTTCTTTTCTTTTCTGTTTAGTTGAAGGCTTTGACGTCTTACTCTTATAAAGTCTCTTTCATATTTTTTGTAAAGTTTTCTTCTTTTCTTTTATTCTTGCATCTCATTAAACATTTCACTTACTCAAGAGATTTTCCAAGAGTCAGTGGGGAGCCTTTCACATGGAAACCGTCTGCTACCACACTAAGCTCAACAAGGTTTTATAAACTTCACATAATATTCTTCCACTCACTCAAGAGGGTTTCGAGAGGTAGTCGAAAGACTCTCACATGAAGAACTATCTTCCACCACATTGAACTCAACAAAAACTAGTGGTCTTAACAAATATTTTTTCACTCACTCAAGAGTGTTTTAAGAAGTAGTGGAGAAGCATTCACAAGGAAAGCTATCTTCCATCACATTGAACTCAACAAGAGCTAGTGGTCTTAATAAATATTTTTTTACTTATTCAAGAGAGTTTCAAGCCATAATGGGGAGGCATTCCCAAGGGAAGCTATTTTTCACCACATTGAACTCAACAAGAGCTCGTGGTCTTGATAAATATTTTTTCACTCATTCAAAAGAGTTTCAAGCGGTAGTGGAGAAGCATTCACAAGGAAAGCTATCTTCCATTACATTGGATTCACAAAAAACTTTTGACTTTTTCAACATCTTCCACTCATGTGAATCTCAAGTGGCAATGGGGAGGCTTCATAAGGAAAGCTGTCTTCTACTACATTGGGTTCACAAAATGTTTTGTGGTCTTTAACATCTTCCGCTAAGGGCATGCTCATTTGGGCTGAAGTGGGGGAAAATAGAAAAGTGGGGGAAGTGACACTTCCTTGAAATGAGTGGAAGTGATATCCTTCCGTTGGTTCAAGTGTTCATTTAGTAGAACGTGACATTTCTGAAGTGACCACTTCACCACTTTCAGTATTTATTTGAGGGGAAGTGGGATCATTTCGGGACTTACTTCCATATTATGTTTCTTTCCATGAAAGTGAGGAAGTAAATAAACATATTAAATATTTATGAAAAAACTATTATCATAATTTATATGAATAATAATGCAATGTTTTAATAACAGGACCGGTTATCAACCTGGTTAGGCAACCGGTTCACGGTCCAACCGGTTAAGTAGTCAGGTTCAACCGGATAAAATATTTTTCACATAAATAAATTTTTAAAAATAACAAAATTAAAAAATGTGTAAAAAATAATTAAAAAAAAAAATAAAACGGTCATGTCCAATAGGTTCACCGATTGAACCGGCCGGTCCGGTTACTTATTGTTTGGTGTGACTAACCGGACGGGTTTACTTTCCGGTTTCCAATTGAACCATTTGAAAAGGTGGGTCTGGTTCGGTTTTTAAATCAGTATAATGATATCATCGTTATTTCTATTATTATTAATATTATAAAATTTTTTGCATCTTCAATTGTGAATTTATTGCCGGAATAGAGTTAATCTGATTTACATTATTGCCAAAATTGAAAAAATTAACAAATGCAAAATGAGGTTTCAATTTCACATGTTAAAACTCGCATACAAAAATTAATGTATACACAAAGTTACGACACCACTATATGGAGACATTCACCCTCCTACCATACTTACATATAAAAATTCTTGTAGAATTCACATTATTTTGGAGACATTCATCAGTCTAACAAACTCATACCTAAAAAGTTCACATTTACGTTATCATGTGAGAATTCCCATTGTTCTAGGGGCATTCATCCACCTAACAAACTCACATGAAAAAATCCACATTATTATAGAGATAATGTTCCACAGTTCATAGGGGAAAAAAATTTAACACATTGCATAATGAAGAACAACACAAGATTTTGCATTACAAAATCATAACATCAACTTGCGCCAGTAAACTCATAAACTCCATGCAGCATGATCTCTAGTAAATACGTACTCTCGTTTCCTGCAAAACAAGCAACTATATTAAAATGAGCTTGTTATTTTATACAGCTCCAACGTTACATTCCATATTGTGAAGAACTAATGTTAAACTAATACATATGCAAAACTTGCCTTGATGCTAAATTAAGGAGTTGGAATTCTTTATAGATTCAATAAAGCTATCTAACCATCTTTTGCGAAGAGATGGCTTCCTCTAGTAAAATAATGCGGCTTGTTTTTTGTCAGTCATTAATCTATCAAAGACCATTTCCATATCCCCATCATCATAGCCTTCCATGTTCCATAGAGCATCTGATAGTTTTTCCTTCCATGTTTTCTTTCTTGCCCGATCAATTGACGCCGCCAACTCACCCAACTTATCCCCAACATTCTCCATAGCAGTGTTTTCACCCACAGTCCTTGTTGTGCGGCCAGTCCTAGCTGCAGTCTTGCTTGCAGATGATCTTGGCATTTCATGTCTTTGGCTATTTGCCTCAAATGCTTTATAATCCACTGGCTCATTAGTTGGAGGCACACTATCGTCTTCAGGATTTGTAGCACCAAATTGGTTAAAAATTGAACGGGCCTGATCACCAGTGGCATGATCATCCCCAGCAACCAACCTTAATTCCTAAAAAAAAGGTATAGGCTTGTTTAGGTATTCTTTGGCTTTTGGTTGTCCCTGTGAAACAAAAATATTGATTTTAATTGTTTCAAACTCATTGATTATATAAAAAATTATCATTAATAATAAAACATAAAAAATAAAATTCATTTACATACCTCTACATATGCACGATACGTCTCATCTTCAAGCACTAGTTTCTTTTCCGATTCATTCCACCCAAAACCACTAAGATTCATAAGCTTCTTAATATCCTGGTATTTTAGCTTTAAGTTGTGCATGTGGTTCTCTACATTATCCGCGTCCATGCCAGCAGTGGGAAATTTGTTATTGACAATGTTCGCGGCTTCTATAAATGCTTGACATTTGAATGACTTATCAACTTTCAAACCGCTCCATATCTGTAAGCAAAGGTATCAACACATTGTCCATGTCTTTTGTCCATCTTTTATTTGGTGTTCCTTTTCGCTTTTCACTTGGTGCCCCATCGACATTGTTACGAGAAGTTGACATCCTAGAGAATAGCAAGACCAAGATATAATAGCAAAAATCGAGCTTAGATAATTTCTTTGCACATATCATTGATAGCATCAACACATAGAAATAGTATGACACCAAAAAATGATAAAAAACAACACATTCTATTTTCTCATAAGTCAATGTATGTATGTTCATAAGTCAAACATCAAAGCATACATGCTAATGAAAACACGCAAAAAAGGCATACCTCAATTCATTCAATCGCATCCTATTGGATTAATGCCATTGCAAACATAGTTCTTGTATTTCTTTCATTCCCATAATATAAAACTACATTAAAAACAACCCAAAACCACCAATATCAAACCAAGACTTAACATTCACAAGACAAATACATTCTCATCCTACATTGCGCCCCTGGTGAACATAATCATGCCACATGTTATCCGTAATTGTTTCACGAAGTTGCCTCCATTGCCCCTGTGCATCTCATCGTTCACCTAATGTGATAGGTCTCTCGTGTGTAGAGTGATCAGCCTCACTAGGGATATTTGATTGTAGCAATATGTCTTTTGGGTCTACTTCCTTTATAAAATTGTGGAGCACACAACAAGCAAGGACAACATCCACTTGCGTTGTAAATGGGTAGAATGATTTTGTGTCTAAGATCCTAAACTGATTTTTTAAAATCCCAAAGACTCTCTCTATTCGTGATCTGAGTTGGGAATGATGAAGATTAAACGACTCCTTTGCATTTTGCGGTGTACGACCAGCATGCTCTTTTAGATGGTACCTCAGTTTCCTATAAGGACTTATGATCCCGTGAGTTGTTGTGTCAACGAGGTAGTATTTTCCTAGCAAAGAATAGACAGAGATCTCAGTTTTTTCGGGGTCTATTAACATAATTAGAAAGTTTGGCGTATAATTTTGATATGTTATTAAACCTGGAGGAATATGCAAACCATAAGGTGATAGTCTTGACAATGCATCCTTTAGTACTAGATGGTCGTTCACTAAACCTTCCCAACCGGCAAGGATATATGTAAATTTTAAATCAAAATCACATACAGCAAGCACATTTTGTGTGATGCCCTTGCGACCTCAAAATCTACCAATTAAACATGAACTAACCCTTGCATCAATATGGGTTCCATCAATGAATCCTATACAATCCTGTAAACTTAAATTCAATTAGATTGTCTTACAACTGTATGATAATTTACAACAAAATACGGGAATAAGGAAAAATTAAAATTACCTTGAAATAAGGAACATAATTTGGGTTGAATTCTACATCAGGATGTATTGAGATTCCTGGTTGTTTGACAAACAGATCTCTAATTGTGCAAATAGCTTGGAGCATATTATTAAAATACCGGCTCACTATTGCACTAGATCGCACAAAATCAATTTTCACTGTTCGATTTTTTTGCATGATGGCCAACTATATGCACAAATACTGCCACTTGTTCCTCCACTACGACATGGATCTTATCTCGCAAATGACCACGTTCTCATAATATGGAACAGAGTCTAAGGAAAGTGTCTTTGGTCATTCGCAACTATTCGATATAGTTATGAACTCCTCCATCTAACATACTAGTGTGCACTTCGATGGATATTCCTAATCATATAAGGCTCTCAGAGTATTGTTTGTCGTCGTTCTCAGTTAGACATCATGACTAAGATAACCACCATAGTTGCAAACACTGGTACATCAATGTGAATGAGATCATCTAAATTATCAGTACCCATTGTAGATCTATGTGTGATTTAGAAATGGGTTATCAAACTGTAGAAAATCTAACGTAATGGATAAACAACAATAAAGAAGTAAAGACAAACACAATAAGTGATATACAAGAATGGCAACATCTTGGACCTTGTCATGTCTCTAATTATTAGATGGGAGATCATCTAAACTGCACGATCATGTTCGTTGTTTATTTGGCACTATGTCCTCTTCAATGTTTTCTTGTCAATAGATCATCCAATTAGTTCACCATTAGCTTTATTTGGAGTCAAGGTCTCTACGCTTGGTTTTAAATGAAAGTACTTCGTGATTTGTCTATCTAGCCAAAGCAATAAAAACAGTATGTTGTCATTGCAATACATACTATTTGTGAAGTTAACACCTAAAAAGTTCTTCATTTAAATGTAATGGTATGAAACAAGGAGTTGTATTCTTCACTATATATTAAGAGTTTGAAAATTCAGTTAGGAATTCTAGCTTATTTTCTGATTAAAAAAAAAAGATGAATAAGAAGTTAATAACTAAGGATAGATGTTCAGTTGTCCATTGGCTTCTTGAATGCTGAAACCATTTGTTCAGGGGATGTTGCACTCATGCTAGTAATAAATAAATACACAAACTCCTGCAAAAGTTACAAGTATTTGCTTGCTAAGCAGTCTTTTCGTCCTCCATGTTGACAATATGTATGTAGAGAAGTGAAATGCATGATTAATGGAACTTATATTATTGCATTTGCATGAGTTCCTATGTGTGATTTTTTTTAAATTTCTTTCCATCCACTACCAACCATCTATTACTTGTCTTTTGCAGCTATTGTTGGTGCTACAGGACAACTTGTAGAACAAAATATGCAGGCTTTCAATCAAATTAGCACCAATCTTGCTAACTTTCTTGTAAAGCAGCTGTTAAATAAATAATGAACCTATCTGAATGGAATTTATTTAATGACTAAAATGGTGAAGTTTGGTTATAAAGTATATTAAGTTTTAAAAACATATGGTAACTTAACAAGTTCTTCTGAGATTCAATAATCCCCTTCTTATCATTGTTTTAATTGAAACCATGTTATCATATTGGTGACTACATAATTATGCTTGCAGTTGGTTTAATCGAGAATTTATTTTTGTGCAGCTCCAGGACAACATCAACCTCTTCCAGCAAACATATGACAATATCCGCACAATCATAAATGAGTATGTCTTTTCTTGATGCCAAATATTTCTTTTGCAATCAAGTTTTAAGATTATTCAGTAATGATATATCACACATCTGCTTTTGGGCATTTGCTCATTACTGCTTCATTTTCCAGTTCACAATAGTTGAAGGGCCATCGTAACTTGATGCATTGTCATTGGTTTCACGAAAATCCATTGAACTTTCAAAAGCAAAATGCATATAAATGTGTTATTTTAGCAGCCAAACATATGATATATACATGTCAGATACTATATAATATCAAAACGAAGTCTATTCTGACATGGTTTACTCGTTAGATTATAAGCAGATATGTGATATAATTATTTTGCTGCATCTTAAAACGAAACAACATTTGCATGAGATACAAGTATCTTGTTGCAAGGTGTCCATACAGAAAAATTGGTACTTATCTGCCTAAAATTATTGATCATGTCTAACAAATGCATTAGCTTGATTATCAAGCAATGATAAACCGAATTTCCAATATGATCCAACTATGAAACAAATCTCATTAGGGTGTTATCACCTTGTTCACAGTTGACAATAAAAAAATGCAAATATATTAAGTAGTATAAACCATTGAAATAGTACCTGATAAGCAAAAGCTTGAATATGCAAGATGGCAGGAGTTATATGTTTGTCTACCAAACAAGTCAATGAGGAACCCCAAATACTGGAATCTGAAAATGGAGGAGACTGTGTACTAAGTGGTTTTATTACATTCAAGAATGCAGCTAAACAAAATCTGACGCTTACCTTGAATTGAACCTGGGATTTCTCTAGAAATGGTATCCTTCCATCTTGTACAACTTTTTGTAGCAATTCTCAAAGATAAAACTGAATCCTAAAAGATGAGGAGAATACTAATAGTGATAAAACAATTCATAACAAAGCCCCAAAATATATATAGGTTTTAAATCAAAGTTAAACCTTTAAGCCAAAAAACAACAACCATTTGAGAGAAAAAAATCATCCATCGAAGACATTAGACACAATCCATTCTTATAATGGAAATCCAGACACAAAAACAACCCTTGAAACATTTTAAATTGCATAACATTCTTCCAAATCCTTGAAACCAAGTAATTCCATGAAAGCCAAAAAGATGCAATGCTGTTACCCTATAAAAACATGACAAAACAACAAAAGAAATCAAATAAAAACTCAAACCTTGATAAGAAAAGCAACACCCAGATCCGAAGCCCACCAAATCTATTCTTTTACTTCATTACTCAATGTCCAACATGGATTAAAATAAGACTTTGAAGACCAGAATAAAGCAAAAGGCCACAAGAAAGAGAGAAGTAAAACCAAAAGCAGATGACACCAAAGGCCTTATTCTAAGCCACTATGAACTATTAAAAAAAAATGGAAGCTTGGAACTCACCACTCAAGCCTGCACTCACATGTGAAACCGAGGAGTCTAAGCACTGTGAAACCACTCAAAGGAACCTCTCAAGAAGCTTCCTTCCACCGATCTGTATCAACTCGCAGGCCCCTGGCTCGCCGTCGATGCCGCAGAGGTTGAGGATTCGGTGTTCCTTCTTTGTCTCAGCCTCCACACGGAAGGAGTTGGTCACCGCCACTTCACAAGAGTTCATTAGGGTGGGGGAAGTGAGAGGAAGTTAGTATATATATGGCACCCACTTCAGCCACTTCAGCAACAAAAGCACTGAAGTGGGTTTAGTTATGTTTTCACTTCAGTGGGAAGTTGGGGAAGTGTCACTTCCCCCACTTCAGCCCAAATGAACATATGAAGCGGGGGAAAGTCAACCCACTTCCCCCCACTTCCGCTCAAATGAACACGCCCTTACTCATGTGAATCTCAAGCGGTAATGGGGAGGCCTTCACAAGGAAATATGTCTTCCACTACATTGGTTTCACAAAACGTTTTGTGGTCTTCCACATCATTCACTCACTCATGTGAATCTCAAGCAGCAATGGGGAGGCCTTTACAAAGAAAGCTGTCTTTCACAACATTGGATTCATAAAAAGTTTGTGGTCTTCTATATTTTCCACTCACTCATGTGAATCTCAAGCTGTAATAGGGAGGTCTTCACAAGGAAAGCTGTCTTCCACTACCTTGGATTCATAAAATGATTTGTGGTCTTCAACATCTTTCACTCACTTATGTAAATCTCAAGCGGTAATGGAGAGGCCTTCATAAAGAAAGCTATCTTCCACTACATTGGATTAAAAAAAGTTTTGTGATCTCCAAAGGGTGATTGGTAATTTTATGAGAACAACCCTAATTTCTTCTAACGTTTATGGTTTTATTTTTCTTTTTGAATATTAGTCCCTCTTACATCATATTTGTATATTAGATCTTGACTTATGCTTTTTTATACCTTTTTCATGATTTATACAACTACGTCCCTAAACTTAATTTTTATATTTTTTATCAAAATTTTCAAATAAACCCTCCTTTTAAAATTTTTGTATTTTTGCACATAAAATTTGTAGTGAACCCTAAATTTGTCCTAATTTATAAGATAATTCTTATTTTTTAACCAAGGGTGTACATGTGCATATGTCCACATAAAACAAAACTCACAATAATAAAACTAATAAAAACAATAATAATAATAATAATAATAATAATAATAATAATAATAATAATAATATTTTTTAAAAAAAACATGATCCGTGATATATTTTTTAAAAATATTAATAATAATAATTAAGATAGTATTAAAAAAATCCTCGTAGTAGGATTGATAACAGTGATATATAATAATAATAATAATAATAATAATAATAGTAATAATAATAATAATAATAATAATAATAATAATAATAATAATAATAATAATAATAATAATAATAATAAAATTAATTATTAGTCCATGGAAGTTTCAAAACATCCCGATCAGCCTCTCTAACATTTGAATTTCACTGTTAAACATTCCTTTTTAAGTTACATTCCCTTTCAGTCCCTCCGTCTAACTCCGTTAGCAGGCTTTCTGCATAATATCAACTTTGCCCTTTGTTTTGGTGGGAAAAGACCCATCCTATCTTATCACAATTTGAAAAACAGTACTGCTAAAATAGAAAAATGCAGGCTTTTCAGGCAGCGTTTCCCTTAGCAATCATATTTTTCGGATACTTTAAATGATATACTCCCTTCTTGTTCTTGTTCTTCTTCTTCTTCTGCTGCTGCTAGAATTCCTTTTGTTCTCTTTTGTCTTGTATTAGCAGTGTGTGCGTTTGTCTCTTCTACCCTTGGGCGAGCTGCCACCAAAGGCCAGCTACATTTGTTGCCATTGAAGATTTAGTTTTCTTACCTTATGTTAATGAACTAGTTATAAATGTTTGTTTGATTGTAATGCATGACAACGTGAGGGTTTTATGCAACAGGACTTAATAGATACCTTCAACGCTATAGCTAGATATACGGGAGAAAATCGAGTATTGTAGTTCACAGTTAAGTTTATGGGAGTCAGTGTTGCACGAGATATGTGAGAGATGAAGTCTCAAAATTTCTAGTGTTAGGGTGAGGTTTGTCACACAGGATACACACCGAACGGTCTATCCCATTGACTCTGAGGTTGATTTTCAGCGAATGTGCCACGTTCACCATATGTTCAACTGCTTTGTTGTTAACCTTATGGTTGACTCAATTGACGATGCCGTCGATGGAGTCCCAGGCTCCTTTTACTATCGCAAATATTATATCTTTGCTTGTGCATATAACTGACGTGATTACATTATAGTTTCCATTTACTTTTGGGAGTTTTCATTTAGCTGTTGCCATTTTTGTATAGATTTGAAAGTTTCCACTTAACGAACGTTGTTTTTGCTTACTTGGGGAATTGGATGCTTATCCATATCGTACATTTTGTTATATACAACAGAAGCAAGGATTCAATTTCGGAGAGGTTGCCATTCAGTCTACACATATTGTCATCTCAATAACAAAAACTTGAGAGTGCAAGTCTGGAAGTCGGCTAATGATTTCGTGATAGTGACAACTTTAAAGACACGCTACGAAGTCTAGCATAATAAGGAGTTTTAACTTCACCTTTGTGAAAAATGACAAGCAGAGTTTAACTGTCCGATGTGCATCTGACGGTTACCAATGGCGTGTCCACGCGTCGAAGGATGGTAACCACGATGTGTTTTAGGATCAAGACGACATACCCGACACACACATGCGGCGGGGGTAGTGGCTCTACCTCTCACACAAAAACTTCCAAAAAATGGGTAAGTGATCAAGTGATGTAGAAGCTAAAGGATCGCCCTCTTTTTAGGGTTGTTAATACTCAACGTGATATAATGGGCAACTATGGTGCCCATTTGTCTTATACGCAAGCTTGGTTGGGGAAAGAGGTCGCCCAGGGTGTTCTTCATGGCAACGAAGTTGCGAGCTACGACCTACTCAGCTGGTATATGCCAGCAAAGTTTTAGAGACCAATCCTAATAGCAGTGCTATGGTAGACCATGAGGGCGACTGGTTTACACGCGCTTTTTTCTCATTCCATGAATGCATTGTTGGTTTCGGACGGGGTTGTAAGCCCTTGCTATTCATCGACGAGACTCACTTGCTAGGGAAATATGTGGGCATCTTACTGGGTACAACGGGGAAGGATGGCATTGATGGTTTCTTTCATGTCGCATTTGCCATTGTTGACATCGAAACGGATGCTAATTGGGCGTGGTTCCTTTCTAAGCTTGGTGCTGCATTGTATGGAGATGATGATTCTATGAAGATTATACATTTATGTCCGACAGGTTGAAGGGCCTCATCAACACAGTTGAGAAAGTTTTCCCCTTATCCCCGCATCAGTACTGTCTTAGACACTTGGAGGCAAAATTTATGAAAGTAAATGTCGGGATTGAAAAAGCATTGAAGGAGCTATGTTGGTCCATAATCGTTAGGGTTGCATTTGTGTGCACGGAGAAGGAGTTCAATGATGCAACGAACGACTTGTTGAATTCGTCTTCGCACGCACATCTTTGGCTACTCCAAAATCCGACCTCGTGCACTGGGAAAACTACATTTTCAAAGGCGAAAGATGGGGCGAGATGTATTACAACGTTGTGGAATCATTCAATGCATGGATTAAAGAGGCACGACACCTCCCCGTGATGAACATGGTGGACTCGATATGGTAAGCTTTTGTGGATGTTTACACGTTTTCATTCAGCATACTCACTTCCATTTACTTATGGATGTTTCCGCTTACAATCGTACGTTTTCATTTAGTATGCTCACTTCCTACTTAAATCTATGTGTTTCTGTTTACTTATGGATGTTTTTACCTACGTTTATGCGTTTTCGTTTAGTATGCTCACTTCCTACTTAGATATATGTACATGTTCCCATTTACTTATGGAAGTTTCCGCTTATGCTTACGCATTTTCATTCAGCATACTCACTTCCAGTTTAAAACTACGTGTTCCCATGTACTTATGGATGTTTCCACTTACGATCGGCTGTTTTCGTTTAGTATGCCTACTTCTCACTTAGATCTATGTGTTTTAGTTTACTTATGGATGTTTCCACTTACATTTACACGTTTTCGTTTAGTATGCTCACTTCCCACTTAGATCTATATGTTTTTGTTTACTTATGGATGTAGGTTCAAGCTCATGAATATGTTGTGCACTCGTAGTGAACAATCTCACAAACTATATACCCACCTGTGTCTGGATATACACAGCAAAGTCAAGGATATTGTCAAAGAATCGCGTACTTTACTCATTGGGAGATCAACTGATAACTGTTTTGAGGTTGTCGATCGGAACAGCTTCTTCGTCAGTCTGCGATCAAGGATGTGCTCGTACCGATAGTGGCAAGTTTGCACCATCCTATGTAAGCACGGATACCCAGCTATAATGCAAACAGATGCAAACGTCCACCGCTATGTTGGCGAGTACTTCATCACAGATGTGTACCATACATCTTAAGTCGAAGCCATCTTCCCTATCCCTAATAATGACAAACCAATGGATGACTCTCGGCCATTGCTCGTCCGGTCACCCATGACTAGGAGGCAACCGGGCCGCCCGAAACGAAAAAAAATTGAGTCGCAACCGTCCACTGTGCGGGACTTGAGGTGCAACATGTGTAGAAAGGTTGGCCACAACCAAGGTTTTGCAACGCACCCATCGTGGACTGACGAACGTAAGCAGAAACTATTAAGGGTCCGTTTAGTTCGGAAGTGAGGAGCTCAGCTGGAAGTATCCACTTCAGTGTGTTTGGTTGTGTTGAAAAACAGGACTTCTGGGACCACTTCCTGTGTTTGGAAAGTAGGAATATGCATCTGAAAAATCCCACTTCATCACTTTTTAGTGTTTGGTAACACCGAAGTGGGGATATAATCACCACTTCGGGTAATAGGGTAAGGTTACCCCCTTAAGTTTGTAATTTGACAATACATGCTCAAATTAATTTCATTTTACAAAATTGATTAACATATGAACTAAATATTTAATTATTTCATTATGAAAAATTCAGTAAATAACAAATTATCAGTTAATTGAAATAAGTTTTTTTAACTAATTCGCCTCTTTTTTGGTGACTTTCTCAAATGAATTGCAATGTTGGGTTCACGGTCATATATGTTGAACCGGCTGGTTTAGCCGTACTTAATAATTTTTCAAAAAATAAAATTCGATACATATAAAATTACAAAAAATTTCATAAAGAAATTACACAATGACAAATACTAAAAAAAATCATGTATTGGAAAGTTATATTGTGTGAACTTTGCGCCCGACGAAAATTTCCAAAATATAATACAAAGATACAACCACACACAACAAATACTTATAAAATAAAGGGTTTGCTAACATAAAGGATACTTGATACAACAATGAGAAATTTTTACTTTTAAATAGAATAAATAATTAATTAAAATTGATTTTTTTTAATCGTGTTAGATTTGTTAGTCCATTGAAATTATAAATTTTTAAATTATTTAAAAATTGACATTTACGGGAACCCTTCTTAATTACCCACGTACTCTTTCCCTCAAGCTGGCCTTTGAGTTCACAACACTTGAAGAAAATTTTACACATTGGTAATCAGAGCAATGATCTTCATTCAACAAAAAATTGACTAGCAGACAATATATGGCTCAAATCTTGTATTGTATGTTTTCCCCCTTTTTTAAAATCTTCTTAGGACCTGTTTGGGTACTCTCAAATTCCATAGGAATGGTGTCCATTTCTATAGAATTTAACATTAAATAGGAACTTGTAATAATAGGTGTTTGGACATATCAAATATAGTAAAAAATTACTATGGAATCTATGGATTCCATAGGAATTTTTCAAAGAAGTAGGTACCAAAATATTTTTTCCCTATGTTTTTTGGGCACTTAACCATTAAATTTTCTTTTCCTTTCTCTACTCTTCCCAAACTTGGTCAATATCTAGAAAATATAATTACAATTATAATTATAATTATAGTTATAATTATAATTATTATATTAATAGTAATTATATAATAATAATCATTATTATTATTAGTAATTACGTAATAATTGTTATTATGGTTGTCATTAAGTTATTAATGTTTATAAATATAATTACAATTATAATTATAATTATCATATTAATATTAATTATATAATATTAATAATAATAATAGTAATTACCTAATAATTGTTATTATCGTTAACATTAAGTTATCAATGTTTACAAACATAATTACAATTATAATTATAATATTAATATTAATATTTATTATATAATAATAATTGTTATCATATTTATAATAGTAATTACTTAATAATTGTTATTATCGTTGTCATTAAGTTATTAATGTTTAAAAATATAATTACAATTACAATTACAATTACAATTATAATTATAATATTAATATTAATTATATAATAATTATTATATTTATAATAGTAATTGCGTAATAATTGTTATTATCATTGTCATTAAGGTATTAATGTTTAAAAATATAATTACAATTAAAATTATAATTATAATATTAATATTAATTATATAGTAATTATTATTATTATATTTATAATAGTAATTATGTAATAATTGTTATTATCGCTGTCATTAAGTTAATGGCTAGTTTTTCAAAAACTCCAATGGCTATTTTTTTTTTAAAAAAAGCTCTACCTGCTAATTCTCTTTTCAATTAAAATTCCTAGGGGAAAACTTTTATGTGAACATCCAAACACCATTATGTAGTAATTTTTTCTGTAGTATATTCCATAGAAATCATCTTCGAATCCTATGGAATAAATTTCATTTGTAAAAAATTTATTATGTATCCAAACAGGCCCTTAATGTTTTTTTTATTATTTTGGATCTTCTATCCTTTTTTTTAAAGAGTGAAATAAACTGCATAGAGTTTCATTATAAAGAAAAGGCCATGAAACCAAAATCTGAGTAGCCAAATTTCCAAAAAAAAATAAATTTTCATTTTCATCTCCACCTGAAAAATTGTCAACAGACCAAAACCTCAATAAATTTCCAACAAGAAGAATTCAAAAGCATATTTTCTATACCATTCCACTTACATATTCAATACCATACAAATCTTTCATCATGTTTTGTACTCATTCATCCCTGTTGTAGAACTTCCTTCTAATGAATCCAGCTTCATTTCAGCCTCCTAAAAATCACCAATTTCATTACCAATTATCTGTAAAAGCAAATAAAAAATAAATAAACAAACAACACACACCTTAACTTCAGCTAAAAACCAATGTGTGTATGGCTTTCGATCATTTATCTCACTGATGAAATCAACCAACCTGAACAACTTATTCACCTGGTGGCACTTCTCATGTACAATGTTAGTCTTGTTGTTAACAAGCACAACCCTTTCCTCACACAAAGGTATCAATTCCTGCAAAATAATGAGCGAAATTAAAAATCACCTTTTCATTGAACAAACATAACAAACACAAAATAAAAACTTGTGTCAACACCATCGCCAGCATGCCCCACCTGCAATGAAACAGCAGAAAACAATCACAAGAATGAAGTTAACACCAAAGCAAACTACAAAGTAACAACATAACCACATGGCCATTAAACTAACTAGATACAGCGCCGTCCATATACATGCATGGAGTCAATAAGTGGAACCAACAAACAAGCATAGTTAAAAACAAACGGACACAATACATGATTTAAAAACATAAATAAAAGCAGAAACGACGACACTTCTAAAAGTACGATCTGCGTGTGCTGCACTCAATATCAGGATGGCATACACTGCTCGGAGGGTGGACAACATTGAAATAACGACTGATGGTCACCCGAGCGGAGGAACTCGACTCGCACTGTCCGATTCTTCGTGTTGTGCCCTACGATGTGCAAGAAAATTGCAAGTTGTTCCTCCACGGACAAATGTCGGCTATCTACGAGCAAATGCTTGTCTTGCATAATTGATGCTAGGTGCATAAATGGACCAACATCCAGTCTAAGGTAACTGACACAATAATCCTGGCCACTCCGCAGAATACGTTCTATGTGTCTTTTCCTTGTTAAGTCATGGAAAATTGATGGTTCCCTATACCTAGTACGCTCACGTGCATGTAATTCCTCATTTAGGACTGCAACAACGACACCCATAGTTGTGAACGTTGCGGCGAACACTGTCACAAGCTCTTGCATTGCCCAAGACTCCATCTACATCAGTTACATTGGCCGTGGTTCGAAAAAAACAAAAAAGAGACACGACAGCCCATAAATCTAAAGCATGTTGAATTGCACGTTACTACCGGAGTATATAAAATAAGATACTTTAAACTATAAGAAGTACGCTTCTGAAAAAGAAGTAAAAAGAGAAATTAATATCTGCAATCAGAAAAGGTGAGAGGAATCAAATGCACATTGAAGATATGATGACACAACCAACTCCATTCCTATGCCTGGGAAAGTAATGTACAAATACTGCTGTCAGTGTCCCCCACATGAAACATGCACACAGCAACACACTTCCAATGAAGAGAAGAACAGAATGATAAACAACATTAACATTGCAAGCATTTTGTGCAAGTAATGGGCTCAGAACCAGCGCCTACAAATCAAAATAATCGTGTTTGGTACGTAACGGTCGTTGTGGGAGGCCTACGAACCTATCACGTCGCGAACACACAGTAGGTTGTGGTTGTTAACCATTGCTTATAGAATAAGAGCCATAGTACTAGAACCAGGAATTGATTGACATGCAATGTGAACAGAGAGTGAAACAAACAGGTTAAATATCAAGAATGGGATATATATGTCCGCAAGCATAAGGTCATCCAAGCTGCCCCGCCAAGATGGTCCTCGAGTGATAGGGATGGGAAATAGACGCTGGGTTTTATACAGGGATTATGGCACCACAAAAAACCACTGATTGTAAGCATCATCGCCCAAAAAAGAAAAAACAAAAGCAAGTGGAGGACATCAGAGTTAAAAACAAACAATGGAACAACTAGGTAGAAGATAAATCCACCACAAATCAATCGGATGTTAACAAAGCATACCAAAAAAGATAATGTGGTGATGCCCACACTAACATGCTAAATCAGATTGCGACATACAGAAACCATCTATCAAAATAAAAAAGAATCCCACTCAATATGAAACTTAAAAAAACAGGATGCCGAAGACATTAGAGATTAAAACTAAAAATTAAACAACTGATCAGATGTGATGATCATGCACAACAGCAAAAAACAAAAATAATCATAATAACATGAAGCATTTGATTAGTAGAGAATAACAACATAAGTGGAAGGCCTCCAGTGAAGAAAACATAAAGTGATAACATGGTCATGCACATTTTTAGATAAAGTGATAACAATCAAACAACTAGTTAGAAGACATATCCACCAAGAATCTTAATAATTTAATCAAAAAATACTATTGGGTGAGGTAGCATATGTGAGAATAATGTGGACTATGCCAATTAAGACATAATTTAGATGTGATCATCATGCACAACAACAAAAAAGAAATAGTAATATTAACATGAAGCAATTGATTAGTGGAGAACAATAACATAAGGAGCAGGTCTTCAGTGAACAAAACATAAAGTGATAACATGGGCATGCAGAAATTAACATGTTAGTAGCAGGTGAGACATATAAAAAACATCGAACTCATAAAAAAAAAAAAATTTAATCCCAATCAACATTAGAGAGGAACAGAGGATGAGACTAAAAAAAGATACCAAGTTGAAGACATTAGGGTTTAAAACAAACAATTAAACAACCGGTTAGAAGCCAAGTCCACCACAAAATTAGATGTGATGAGGATGCACTTCCAACAAAAAGCCACATAAGTCAAATACCTTGAGGAAAACATACAAATGAGTAAGTTAGCAGGAAAATTCAGCTGAATGACATATAGAAACAACTCCATGAGAGACAGTTGTCTGTGAAGGCAGTATTTGCAGAGCATAAAACAAAGGGGAAAATAAAAACCACAGCCAAAGTACCAACAGTAAATCACAATACAATCCTAATGGTCAGTAGAGCAAACCGATTATGTGAAAGGAATTAAAGAACACAACAAACAAGATCAAGACACTCGGTCAAAGATACTCAAAATATGGTGCGACACCACTAAGAACTCACAGGAAATACGAAGAAGATATCGATCGAGAATAGTGTAAAACAGATATGCAAACAATAAAAAAAAAACAATTTCAGATATAATTCTTTACGGTCCAAGGTTAGTAGAAGGGAAGGATGAACACTCACCACAAACCGAGAAAAATATAACGCTAGATTTATTGGAGACAATCCGTCAGGGAAGAACCTGTTTAGGGATTTCAAAGAGGAAATGTACATATTAGAGATGAAGTTGTTTGTTTCCATGAAAAGACTAAAGAAGTAAAACCCACAACCAAGTAAGAATCAGGGGAAGTGGTGGATCGTGGAAGAGGACGGTAAGTACTTGGAGAAACCCCCAATCAGAGCAGCTTTAGTAGACCTTAGCTTTACTGTTAATCGCTAGGGAGGCTATTAGAAGAGGGTGCGGAGACCCGGGCCCGGTGCAGAGACCCGGGCCCGGGTCGGAGGGGGATGGATCTCAAAGGAGCTTCATCGGTGATCGTGCCAGAGGCGACGACCAATTGAAAGCCCTAGATGCAAGAGTGAAGATCATTGCCCGACTTTACGAGGTGACTTTAACCCTCATGTGTCCCTCGCGTGCGTGGAAGTGAAACACCGAAGTGGTGGCTTCGGAGTTTTTTTTTGCCGAAGTCAAATGGGGATGTGAGGGAGCTGGGAACTTGTCCAATCACCATTGAAATCCTCACTTCAGTGAAACAAACATGCAGAAGTGAGCCGGAACTCATGACTTCAGTCACCATGGGCCCGACTTCGGTGGACCAAACACACCCTAAATCTAAACCAAAGCACCAGTACATAAGTAGAAACTATTAAAGCTAAACGAAAACACCAGCATATAAGTAGAAACCATAAAATCTAAGCGAAAACACCAGATTGTAAGCGACAACCATTCAATTTAAGTAGAAAACATTCAGATGTAAGAGAAAACTTGATTATTTAATCGGAAATAAAAAACGATAAGCCCAAAGTAATTAATTACAATTTCAGAATAGGGAAATCCGAAATCATAAATATGGACAACCCTGTGTTAGTGTTCTCGGGTGTTGCTCCCCTCATCGCCGTTTCTGTCATCCCCTTTGCCCCTTGTCATAACGTCCATCAGTATGCGTGCTGTGTACCGCAGACGCAATAGTGGCACGTCCGACTAAGGCACATGGAGTTTCTCCCCATTAAGTAATTGTTCAATAAAATGCATGGTGAATATGCAACAATCGAGGCTGTCAGGCTTCTGCTGTGGATAATCACGGACGTGCACCAGAGGGTGTTTCTCTGTTCTAACATCACTGACCTCAACGGCGAGACAGCGATCGCAAAGCTCCCGTTGTTGGAAGCATATAAGAAGTTGTCAGCAACGGAAAAATGACAAAAAACAAAAGAAAAGGAACAAATAGCATGAGTCCCTACCATTTTCACCATATTGGTGTCATATGTGCGGCTTTGCACGGAAGAGTAATGTAGGTACTGCTTCGATTGTTTGTCAAGGACGAGGAGGTGAAAGCGTATTTTAAAGATTATCAGTAGAAGAACAAGTTCCACTTCGTTGATATTTCTGGTGACATCCTTGAGTAACGTCAGGGTCACTTCCGTACTCTGCTCTGCTTGTGACATTACAAACACTAGCGGACGTGTGATTGCATCATGCTTCTTGTAAGGGTAAGGGGTCTTATCTAGAGACTCCATGATGATAACAACGAAGATGTCGAGCACATCGTTGGGACAATACACCATTCCACTAAAGTGAACAGGTGGTCTATGGTCATGAATGACAGATCGCTCTTCCACAGCGCGGTCTTAAATGCGGGAAGTTAAAAGTATAAATGGCAATGCTAAATAGAAACCCAAGAATGTAAGTGGAAACATTTTACGCTAAATGGAAACATAACAATGTAAGCGGAAACCCACAAATGTAAGCGGGAACGTTTTATGCTACACAAAAACACAAAAATGTAGGCGGAAACCTAGACATGTAAGCGGGAACGTTCTACGCTTAATAGAAACACAAAATGTAAGCGTAAACTCACAAATGTAAGTGGAAAGACAACCATCTAAGTGGAAATGTTCAACTCCAAACGGAAACACCGTCATCAAAATAGAAGGGGAATGGTTAAATAAAACAAAGTGGGAAGCTTACCTGTCGATTACACCGTTGAAAAACATCCCCATAGCTGCTTGCTCGAGTTGTTCTAGATGCTGGAATCTAGGATGGCCTTCTTTTTGGGGATGAACACCATCTTGACAATGGTGGACTCTTGCTTTTCAATGACAGTTATGGTATCAACATTGATAGGGAACTCTACTGGTTGTTTATTGGAAACATGCTCACATGTTTCTTCTGCAAGTGCCGCTTCATCACCCACAAGTAGTGGGAGTGGGATTGCATTTCATATATACAAAAGGGGCCGCATTGGCATCTTCGTCTCCCGGGGGGGAGGGGCTGGGATGGAGCCTCATCATGGTGGCGTAGGGGTTGGGGTCGCAGCTTTCTCTGCCAGAGTGAGCTCAAATGGAATAACTTTTTCTGTGAAGGTGGCTAGACTAGTTGCTTTGTCTCTGATGGAGTCATGTCGTGGAACCTCTTCATCCAAGTGTTCCACTGAAGGAGTTGGGCTCACAACTTTTTCCTGTGTAGCTACAGAAGCATGTACGAGTTCATCACCCTTGTCGGTGGTTTTCATGTCAGAGGTTTCCTTCAACGCACGGCAGGCATCAAAATCAAAGCTCGGAATAACGATCTCTTTCATCATAGTCAGAGACGCTATAACGTTGTCGACGTCGACTACATCGGAGCCATTATTGCCGAATGACATTCTTGAAGAACCTAACTAGACATCCTTCTTCACCCTGCCCTTACAGGCGACTCTCTTCATCCTTGGACCGGTGCTCACTGAGGGAGTCTCCGATTAACTTACGACCCATTAAGGTCACTCAAGAATGTCGATGGGGTTTTTCGCTTCATCCTTAGGGCGGGTAGCCATGGTAACGCGCCGAGTGACGACCTTCTTCACATTACGCTTGCCTATCATAGATGACACCGAGGGTGACTTCGGTGTTTCTCCCGTGGATGATGGGGTAGACATGCGAACCCATTGTTCGATGGCATCCACATGGGACACTAAACCTTGGAACTCCTGCGTAAGTGTCTCAAACCCCAGCAGATGCCTGATGGTGACATCTTCACCAATTTTCGCCTGACGAGGTCCCTGTGCCCCATAACGAGGCCAACTACGGTGAGAGGGGCTAGTGCGTGATGCCGGCGACCGAGCACTTTTCGTCAGGCGCTGCTTATTTGCGTCGGGTTGCACCTTCGATGCAAGGCCCGTACGCGATGGTTGCCATGTCACCCAGCCTAGGGTTTGGGCATCGCCGGAGTCGGGGGCCAGCTATACGTATAAACATTCAGAAGTAAGTGGTAACAGAGGTTAGTAAATGGTAAGATATAGATGTACGTATAAACAAGGCATACAAAATGGGAACTCTCCAATATAAAGGGAAACTTGTAATAGTAAACGGGAGCTTTCCATTCTAAGTAGAAATGACAAATACTAATGGGAACACTCCATTCTAAGTGGAAACGACCCATACTAAACGAGAACTCTCTATTCTAAGCGTAGACGACTGATGCTAAATGGGAACTCTCTATTGTAAGCGAAAATGTTCACTACAAAACAGAAATGCTCCAGTGTAAGTGGAAACATATAGTAGTGTATGGGAACTATCTAATGTAAGTGGAAACAACCAATAGGAAACGACAACTCTCCAGTATAAGTGGAAACAAATAATACTAAACGGAAATCATAACTTCATACCTGCTTGCCATTGAGGGATGACAGTAATGGTCTGAGCGAAGGTTGTTTCCCGAAACTATTCTCCTTGTAAGATAATATCGGGGGATAACTCCCAACGCGCATCTTCTCCCCTATGCCAGTCACCTTATAGAACAATAGGTTCAGGGCTATAGCACATCCGTACAAGTAACCTGTGTCTTGCTTCTTCCCACTAGTTTTTAACTGCACGAGTGCGGCCATTTGTGTAATGTCTTCCATAATCCACATGTGTGTGGCCTCCGTCCACGCATACCTTCCTAGTGCGGGGAGGTCGGCAATGTTCTCCTCCTCCCCTTTCCTCCGGACAATTTTTAGAAGGGATGTTTTCATAGCATCCCGGCTCCTTTCAAAGCTTTTGGACATGAATTGTAGTTCAAAATCCAAGGGTGTTTTCGCTTTGGTAAACACCACTATGTCCCCATCACAACGAAGATCCATGATTATGGCCACATCCTTGGGTTTGAAACTCACCAAGCTTGCCCCGATCCTGAACTTTTGGCTCTAGTGGTCGTAGCGCTGCATTATGCCATCAAGCAGACCCCTCTCTTGTAGCACCTCCTTAATGTCCATGAGATGACCGAACGGTGTCCTCCTCACTATCTCAAGCTGCCTTGTAGTCATCTGTCATTTCAGTTTGGCCAACGTCACCACAACAGGAACTAAATACCATCTACCATTCACTAGGTTGGAGGCCATGTCTGCATTACATATAACATTACTCAACTATCAGTGGACGAATTCTAAATGGAAACAAATAAATACTACAAGGAAACTCCGTAGTTTAAACAGAAAATAGTTCAATAAACGGAAACCACACATTCTAAACATAACCATCAGAACAAAGCCCGATTATTGATAAGTGTCTAAATACACCGTTTTGTAACGGTGAACTACTTATACTTTCATGCATTAATTGAATAAAATAGTTGCCCTTTGATGTGTTTTTCTTGTTCTTATTTCAAAACATCCACGGACCAGTTACGTTGTGAGGAGTGTTTACAACTAGAAAATCAAGGCCGAGGAGCGAAGAAACAAAGGATAAACGAGCTCCGGAGGGCACCTAAGCGTTCCTACACAACCCAGGCCCTTTTAGGTTATGTGTGCGGGCTGTACACAGCCCGCACACCCCTGGCAGAAGGGTGTGTGGCCGCACACCAGGCCGCATGCTGGTGTGTAGCCAAGTGTGCGGCCCGCACACTGGCCGCACAGTAGTCGGGGTATTTAAGCCCGAGTAGGGTTTTTCTTGGAGAACTTTGGCCACCGACGCTTCCAAACACCCCGACGCTCAAAGCTTCATCAAAGGAGGTTGTTTCAGATAGAAATCGAGGGGGAGAAGATGGGAGAACTTGAGGATCTTCATCCTAGAGCTTGCCGACGCGGATTCGGCAAGTTTCTTCATCAAACCTAGACGACACGCTCAAGAGAGAGTTCTTGGTGTTTTTGTTGATGTGCTCTTTATTGTGTGAACTTTCCTTCTTATTTATGTCGAACTAAACCTCCCAAGGCCGCCGGGCAACCGGTGAACCTTAGGAGGAATACTTGTATTAGATGTTGTACTCTTAATTCAATGAATGCATGGTTTGTCATTTGGTTTCATGCTTTGTGTACTTAATTGTAGTGAATTGCATGAGAACTCTGTATTTCATCTTATTGATTGTGCTTAGTTGCGCGAGGTGCGCTCTCGCATTAGATCCACATAGCATGAAGGGGGATCCATTGTACTGGTACACCGGAGGTTCCGGGTGTCGGTAGCCTCCCGTAGGTTGTAGAGTTCATCTTAGCACAGTTGCTTATAGATAACTCTAGCCAAGGCTCCTTAGGCCCAATGACATCGTGCGAGTATCCTTAGGATAAAAGAACTTGTACTGGATTAAGGCTACACTACGGAGGTTCCGGGGTAGTCAACTTCCGAGCCTAGACGGACCAAAGTATTACAATCCATGCATGCATTACTTGTTATCACAACATCCTTACTTGTATTTTTCGCGGGGGAATCCTCGCCCGGAGCCTTATCTTCTCCACTTGATTTCGTCTCGATGTGTGCAACCTGTCAGTAGTTAAAGCTTTTCTTGTTGGTTTTAATTTCATTTCTTTACAACAACCTCTGTTTCGATTCGACTAATCAACTGGTCGAAGAGGAAGTAATAGTGGATCTTGGGACCCTAGGGAATACGACCCTCTTGTGCCCGCACAAGAGGTATTACTTGACGACCCATGCACTTGCGGCTGGGGAGCCGTGTGCCCGCTTTCTAGCAACGCGTGCGGCGACCATCAATTATTGCTAAAACCTAAACTGGATTGCTCGAGATTTCAAACCCATAAACAACAAATACAACATAATCAACTAAAGAGAAGAGAAGCACTCTACACGGAAACTCCGCAGTTAAAACAAAAACTAGTTCAATAAACGGAAACCATACATTCTAAACAGAACCATCAGAACAAAGCCCGATTATTGCTAAAACCTAAACTGGATTGCTCAAGATTTCAAACCCATAAATAGCTAACACAGCATAATCAACCCTAGAGAAGCACTATTTTGGTAGACCGCTTACTTACCCATGTAACTTCGGTCGGATTGGGCTGGGAATCGGATGTTTGCTACACTGGTGATGCAGGAATTAGGGTTTTTCGCTCACGCTTTCTTGTCCGAGTAGAGAAAAAGGTACTCCACTGACAGTGCAATAGAGGGCTAAGTTTGTTACTTTCAATGTAATCAATGAGTTCGAAGTTTTAATCCTCGAAACATCCATCGTCCTGGCCAACTGTTAGCGTGTTAGTAAAGGGGCATAACCGTCACTCCACTCCGGCTTTAACGGTGTTATCGCACTCAAGGACCCAGATGGAACCAAACCCCAAAAAGAGGGGCTTCCTGTGAAAATCCAAAATAACAAGGATTTTCTCTGAAAGCATGAACATCTGAGTGATGTTTTGTTCATTTCCCATAAAAAATGTAGTAGGATAGATAACGGTGATATATATATTTTGTTTTGGTTTTTTTAAAAAGTCACAACAACAATAATAATAATATAATATTAAAAAAATCCAACCGTGATATATTTATACATATATTTTTTAAATACTAATAATAATAATAAAATAGTATTAGATTAAAAACATTCACGTAGGATACACGAACTGATTTGTTTCAAATAATAATAATAATAATAAATAATTAAAAAAATCCCGTTTGTGATTTTTAGTAGTAATAATAATAAAATTAATGATAATAATAATTTTTTATAATAATAATCCACGGAATAGCATAGTGCTATAATTTGAAAATGATAATAATAACAATAACAAACAAAAAGAATTATGATAAGCATAAGAAAATAATTACAAAATAATAATAATAATAATAATAATAATAATAATAATAATAATAATAATAATATTCAATTAACATAATAAAATAAAAAATAATAAAAAAATAAATGCATGACAAATAGCATGGACAAATCAGCATAGGTTTCATGGATTCATGGATTAATTAGTATAAGCTTAAATAAGTTAAATCATGCAAAAGAATAAAAATTTTAATATAATTGTGATGTACCTGATTCTGATTCTCTTCTCTTGATCTTTTTCTACCCTCAGGTTCCTCGAATGAATCAAGCCCTTGTTGTTTTTGTCTCTTTTCTTCAAACTTTGCTCGTCGATAGACACAGTCACGGTCTCGCTTTCTTTTTTTTTTGTCTTTTTTTTTGTCTTGGAGTTTCTCTTGGAGGTTTTTTTAATCTCTCTCTTTCCCTCTTCTTCCCTTCGCTCATGATTTTTTCACACCCTCGTAACTTTTTCACAGACAATCACAAAGAGGGAGGAAGGTACGAGTAGTTCAAATCTTCTAAGGTTTTCAAGCATTCAAGGTTAGTTAAACCCTCCTCTTTTTGTTTTTTCACACTTCTCATATTTGTTGCATTCCCGAACGCATTATATTGCATGTGTTCATGTGTTTGACAGGCACATGATGATAATATTATCATCCTCATCTTCATCACCATCATCTTCATAGCATATTGCACATCAACATCAACACCTATTCATTAGTATTTCTAAAAACAAGGCCAATCATCATCAGCACCATCATCAGCATCACCATATGCATCATAGTATTGCTGCTATTGCATATTGCATATCAACGTTTCATTAATATTTCTAAAAGCAAGGCCAATAATCATCATCACCATCATGATTTTTTTTTCATTATATATATATTTAATTGGCCGACCCACATATATATATATAATTATCTTTTTTTTTCAAAAGTCTATTTGAACATATCATCTCAAAATTATTATTATTTCATTATTTTTTTTCAGCTTTTCTCAATGGGTCCGACTCCAAAACGCAAACTAGTGGAGCCTTTATATGGGTCATATGAGGACGGTGATAAAGCTCTGGATGGGCTATCTTTCTCTCGACACTACCCTATCAGTCCAAAAAAAGGTATTCCTTATCAAGAGAGTGATTTCAATGAGTGGATCACCATATTAAGAGGACATCGAGACATTGGCAAGCTCATATCAACTAGGTTTGAAAGAATAGGAAGACTTGAAGTGATGTTGTTGAATCCTTATAAGAAAGCTACACCAAAACTTGAACTAGAGACACTCGGTAGCCGAGTCAACGTTGATTCCACATCTATGATATGGACCGAAAGACTCCTATTCTTCAAGTACATCCCATTCTTGACTAATTACAAGATATGGGTTTTAGAAACACTAAAGCAGTCATCAAATAAACTTAAAGAGGTAAGCATCATTGGAGCTGTAGCAGTATCCGCAGGGTCATATAATTTTGATCCATCTATGATGAAAGGAGTCATTGAGATGTGGTGTCCAGAAACTAACACCTTCATCACCCCTTTTGGTGAAGTTGTCTGGTGAGATTTAAATGCAAAGGAGGGCTACCCTTCGTAGGAGAATTTTATGAGGAGTATATTCCCCTGAATAATGACTTATATTCCGCAAAGAACTCTTATGCCACTTTAATAGATCTTTTTAACATCTATCAGTGGATTTACTCTTATGCTTCAAAAAACAGTAAAATTACTTTTCCTCAATGGACAGATTTCTTCTTCAGGGGGTTCCATAAAAACGTCGGTGTTGGTACCTCTTGTTTCAGAAGAATGCAAATTGGTGGCTTTCTTATCTTTGTGGTTATATCGTTTCATCATCCCAACTAAAGGATTTCACACAAGCCCAGAGACCTTCGTGATGGCTACGATACTAGCCAAAGGTATGAGGATTGCTTTAGCTCTTGCAGTGTTAGCATATATTTGTACTGGCTTAAATGCAATGTCTCGACACACTAAACGACCATGTGGTGCTTCAATTTCTTTACCATATCACTTTTTATGTGCTTTGATATAATACAATTTTGCAAGAACTTATGCTCATCGAAAGTCGCCATGTGACAGTATTAAAAATATAAATGGCCTAAGAGCGATCATTGATATGGCATACATTTCAGATGTAGCAGTTAGCACATTAAACCCAGGAAGAGTTCGGAGTATACTTAGAAGAGAGGATTATCTTACATGGTGTCCATTCACATGTGGCGAATTTAAGAGTAAAGAGTGGTTTGAAGACTACAAAGACCCAAATGATAAGAACAAATTGAGTAAGACCAAGGCAGAGCACTTCATCGCTTTTCGCCAAGGCATTATCAATGATTTGCCAGATAGTTTGGCTATGATCTTTACGCTCAACAGTACAATCCACATTGATTTGCCAAACAGTTTGGCTATGATCAAGGGTTTCTAAAAGATATCTATATACCTAAGTCCCCTCAATCTATAGATCTTTTGGTGAGCTATTGGTATCAATTTGCTGAAAGGAGAACATGATTAAGGTTCTATATTCCTTCTCATGATCGTGATGGGCGTCCTTTACATACTTATGCACACTTTTGGTCAACAAAGTTACACAGAATGTTGAAGTCAATTCATGTTCGCTTTATTGAAAATGATCCTTCTAACAAAAAGTTTATCAACAATGCTCATCTTGAAAGAGCGACCTCTCCTCAAACAAAGAAAAGGGGCCATCATAAAAGGAAAATTTAGTTTGAATGGGTTGGACAAAGCCAAGGAGAACCTTCTGAATCACCAGTTTCAGTAGGATCAAAGAATCCCGCAAAGAAAGCTCGAACTAGTGAAGATTATGCATCATCACAAGCTCTTTTTATGCAAGGAGATGTTCCACATGAGACACATGTTCAAGGTATCCTTTTATAAGGAGATAACTTTACTCATCACCTTTAAAGTTTTATTACTAATATCCCTTTCTTTGCAGTTGGCGTTCCCAGCACACGCGAACAAGAAAAGGATCAACATAACGCCTCCAAATTAGGATCTAGTCCAATAGGTATATCTCTTTAAAATTTTCTTCTTTTTCTTTTTTATAATCAACTCGATTTACTTTTACTTTTCTTTGCTATAGGCCTTAGTTGAGCTCATCCCTAAAGGTCTGATCCTTCAGACTATGACTCTTTATCCTTAGATCATGCAGTTGACGATGATTACACCCCCATCCTCGATGCTTATCCTCTTGCTGAAGGTTCTTATCACGAAGAAAATTTGAAATCTGTAGAAGAAACTCCTTCTCTTCAACAATAGGGAGAGACTTTAGTTCCTGAGGCTACTATTATGGGTGACCAAAAAGCACTAGCATCTCCACAAGAATTAGAACCACCTTTTAACTCCAAATGCTACTTTCATGGATGACCAAGTAATGGCTTCTCCACTAGAATTAGAAAACAACTCGAGTTCCAGAAGTTAACGCCAAGGATGATCAACCTTAACTTAAAGCAAATCCAAATCCCAAGGTTGTTTCTACTGATAGTTCTTCTGAGCATAAGAAGGCTTTAACCACGGACACGGAGTCTACAAGTTTTTTTTATTTTCAAGCTACTATGAAGACTTCCAGTTAGCAATCTTTCTGGACAAGGAAGCTTCTTCCGAAAGTGTGGTCATCTCATCCTCATGAGCATGAGTCCTTGACGGAAGAAACCATAAAATTGCATAAGAACTTGATGATGCATGGAACTAACATTTCAGCTGCAAGGGATAAGATATACAAAGTACTCGATCTCGCAAAGATTGTGCATGACATAGAGAGTGGAGGGAATGATCCAACTATGACAGAAGACGGGACTTGCTACCAAGTATTGATAATATGAAAAAGATAAAGTTATCCCTTACAACAATGTCTCAAAGTGTGGATGAGGCCGAGCATAAGCTTATGCTTATAACGGAGAAGCTAGGAAAGTTGAAAACTCAAGCAAAAGAACAAGAACAACTCATCACCTCAGGGACAAAGTTACTATCCACTACTCCTTCTATTGAGGAAATGAACTAGTCCTTACCTACTGCTTTAGAGAAGCTTGAATCACTTAGGGAAGGCACTAACTTACAACTCTCATTGTCACTTGCAGAAGCAAAGGCCAACTTTGAGAGAGCGAAAGCTCAACTCCAAATTTAGCTTGATTTATGTTTTGAAATTTCTTTACTTAGTTTTAGACATAGTTATTTTGTTTATTTTATTTTTAGCTTAGTGTAATGAATGGACTAAGACTCCATAACTTAGAGTTATCGTCTTTAGCAATAAAGTTTTCTTTTAGTTTTGATTTGTTTCACATGTATGTCAAACTTTGAATATGATCTCCTTCGTTCACATAACAAAAAAATTATTCATGAGCTCCCATAAAAAAAATTCATCAAAATCAGAAATGATTCCGATACTTGATCATTAACTTAATTATGAGAAATAATTGATATATTCTGTCTTCAAACTATGAAATTTTCAGAATAATCAAATAAACTTCAAAAGCAATATCCACCATCCACATCCAAGAACTAGTTGTGAGAATGGCAATCAACAAATTTCGTCTTCGCTTCACCAATTTTTATTGCAACTTTAAAAGCGTCCACCAAGATCGTGACCGTCCATGTCAAAGCACGACATGTTCTAAAGTTTTAGTAAAAATTTCAGACATCAAAAAAAAGTAGGATAGTCTGATGAGCACTTTGGTTGACATTGGTGTTAAATAGAGAAAAAACCCAATTTTAGCTTGAAATTTGATTTTTTTTTTTTTTAGAAATGGTCTGGGCTTCAAATTTGATTCTGACCATCCAAACTATAGCATAACATGTTGTAATCCTCCACTTACAATTTTAAGGCAATTGGAGGTGAAATTCAATTGCAAACGGCATATACACATTTTTAACTTCAAGAACCATTGGTTTCCCTTTTTTTGAATTATTTATTTCCTTTTCCCTTTTTCTTCATTTATTTCATAAGTTTTTTTGGTTTTTTTTCTATATATGATGAAATAGTAGAACGAATAATCAATATCTCATCACAAAAATAGTTGAGAATTCATGCACATATGACTTTATTCATAGAGTAGATAACACAATGAAACTGGCGTATCTTCTTATACTCTCGTTCTGCTTAGTATCTAATCAATTGAAGAATGGTTTAACTGACTCTAGGTTGGACTGAAAGACAATTAAGAGAAGATAATACACTAAGGGAAAGGTAAGGATTAGCTCGATGGAGGAGATGGGGCCCCGGGGTGAATTCCTGATGCTCACTAACTTGGACTCTCTCAGTACTTATCAGAGATATCTTCAGTTCTAAAATCTAGTCGTGCTAGGTAAATGATGTTCACAGTGTTGTTGAACCCTATGTTCAAATCTCACTTCTTGCAACTATCAATAAGATTCACAAGCTAAGATAAGATAACCAAACATTCAAGCATTCAACCACTCAACAACATTCAAAATAACCAACAACCAAGATTTAATGCAAGGAACAAGATATTCATAAATACTGCAAGTAGAGTAATCAAGTTCAAGCTACAACATCAGAATATTCCCCCCCCTAAGAGAGTTTAGCCCCTCATGAGGTTAGACAACATGATAAATGCCAAAGAAATTAATACACAAGAAGTTGAAAACTCCTAATTTCTTGCATTCTTGTGACTATCCGAGGCTTTACGATGTGATGGATTCTCCTCCCAATCGGCCTACCATTCACGCAACATTCCCTTTGTGATGGTGAGGATGGCTCCCTAAAGCTCCCTCCTTCTTCCTCCTTTATTCGCATGCAAAAAGTTCCTCAAAAACCTAAGTTTCTGGGGTTTAAACTTTTCCCGATGTGAGCACGGTCGTGTTGAAGCCGTGCTCCAAGCCGTGCAGATTACGGTCGAATAAAACTCTTGAAACTCCAATTCCTGTAATCTGCACGGGATCCAACACGCCGTGTTGCGGCCGTGCTGAGAGTTGGACGGCCGTGCTTAGCGAACATAATGCGTAATGCGTGTTGCTCTCGGTTGAAATCTCCAGCAATTTGCACGGCTTGAAACACTGATGTGTTGAGCCTATGTTGAGCTTGATGAGGTTTCTCCTAAGTCCTTTAGCTCGTAAAATTACTCCAAATCACTTCTTCTTGCCTTAGGACTTTGATATCCGCATGCAAAACTAAGAATACCTCAAATAGCACTGAATTTGGAGAATTAATGCCGATAAATTGAAGAATTATGGGAGTAAGACATAAGATAAATATATATGAAATGCACTCATCAGAAACATAGAGAATGCTGGACCAAATTACATAAACAGGAGCATTAGACATCCCATTATAGGCAAATTCAATCTTTCTTTTATGTCTTTATTCAATATGGTGAAACTAGTGTTTTGTTTTGAGAAGCATAAAGAATGCTTAACCAAATTGCTCACACATCAGCACTGGATGTTCCGTCATAGACAAACACAAGTTTCTTTTTTTTAATCAAGAATTACAAGTACATCATGGATAATATTTTTTTAAAAACCTAGATTTAATAAATGGCATAGGTCTTCTTCCATCGGCATCAACTAGCTGATATGCTCCTCCTTCGTAAAGAGTTTCACTGATACATGGGCCTTCCCAATTTGGGTTGAATTTGACCCCCACCATGCTTGTTAGTGATGATCGGTCTTCTTAACATTCAAACCATCTCTCCTTTCTCAAAGGTTCTAATACGAGCCATTTTGTTATATGCTCATGCCATCATTGCCTTGCAGACTTCAAGATTTTGCTGAGCCTCTATTCTTCTTTCTTCTAGAGAGTCGAGCTCATCTAAACACAAACGAACTCTGTCTTCATCTGTGCATTCAATTCCAAGGTGATCCTCAAAGATGGGATTTGAACCTCAAGTGGTAAAATAGCTTTAGTACAAAAACCAATGAATATAGTGTTGATTGCGTTGGTGTTCAGAAAGTTGAGCTGTATGCTCAAAGGACTTCAAGGAGTCTCTCATGCCAATCCCTTTAGCCTTTTGAAACCACTTTCTTTAATAACTTAGAGAGAGTTTTGTTGAATGCTTCTTTGAGATCATTTGATCTAGCGTTATAGATAGAGGAGTATCTCCAATCTATTTTGTAATGCTGAGCAAATCTCCCAACCTTGAAGCTTCTGAAGGCTCGCCCATTATCAGAAATAATTCTCTGGGAGTTCAAAACTTATATATCACATGGTTTTTGAAAAACTTGATGATGTTCTCCGCCTTCACCTCCTTTAGAGGAATAGCTTCTGCCCAACGTGAGAAGTAATCAGTGGTAGCTAATATGAAGCGATGTCCTTTTAATGATGGAAGCTCGATAGGGCCTATAACATCAGTTCCCCACATCTCAAAAGGCCATGAAGAGATTGTAGGATGCAGAAGGTTTGGGTGTTGGTGAATGAAATCTCCATGGGCTTGACAAAGCTTGCATTTGTTTTGCATACTTCATACATTCCTTGATCATGCTTGGCAAATAGTATCCCATATGCTTGATCTTCAGCCACATCTTAGGTCCAAATTGGTGAGTACCACAGATATTAGAATGAACCTCATACATAACTTCTTCAGACACCTCCTTTAAGAGGCATCTCAATAGGAGTTGGTCATATGATTTTCTATAGAGACATCGTTAACAAGAGTAAATCTTATTGTTCACTTCTTTAATTGCACTGCTAAAAACGTTTCTTGTGGAAGCTCACCATACATCAAGTATTTAATGAAAAGATCCATCTAATCGTCTTCAACTACTGCTAAAGCTTCTTCTCTTAGTAAGTGATATTCATTCTTAATGTCCTCATCAAGGCAGGAGCTTAGGACCCTTCTATTCTGAATAGTAACTTGAATCTCCTCCATATTTTGATCAGCTAGCTCTTTCAAGAGTTTAGCCAAGCTATCTGCTTTCCCATTAACTGGCCTTAAAACTCTTTCTAGTTTAACATCAGGAATTTGCTTCATTAGCTCTATAACTCTTTAATGATATTGAAGAAGTTCTTGCTTGTAGGTTTTGAATCATCCTTCAATTTGATTTATGATGAGTTGAGAGTCGCCATATATGTGTAAACTTTGAATTCCCATCTTGATTGCTAGCTCAAGTCCAGCAATAAGAGCTTCATTCTCCACTTCATTATGAGTGCATGGCTTCAGTAGAGAACGAGAGTACTTCAAAATCTCACCTTCAAGAGAAATGAAGATGAGCCCAACTCTAGCTTTGACCTGAGGAATTTTGGATCTAACAGCTAGTTGTATCGAGGAAGCCCCATAAAAGTACATCTTCTACTCTTTTTTTTCACCCTCCACTGTCAAAATTTCTTCATCAGGAAGATCACATCTTATTGGAGAATCATCAGACAAAGGATGAGCCGCGAGAAAATATGCCAATGCTTATCCTTTGATTGCTTTTTGTGGAGTGTAGGTTATATCAAACTCCATTAGAATTAATGCCTATTTTGCTAAAATTCCTATAAGTAGTGGTTTGCTCATTAGGTACGTGAGCGGGTCTATTCTTGAAATAAGAATGAGCCTATAGAAAGCAAGTAGTGTCGAAGCTTCTTTACCCCAAACGCTAATGATAGACATTGCTTTTCAATAGGCGTGTATCTATTTTCAGCACCACCTAATATCTTACTAAGGTAATATAAGGCGTTCTTCTTTCCTTTCATTCTCTTGAGCAAGGAGAGCTCCGAGGGATCCATCCAAAGCCATTGTATACAAGATTAGCGGCTTACCTCCAATCGGGGCCGCTAACATAGGAGGCTTCAGCAAGTAATTCTTGACTTCTTCAAAAGCTCTTTGGCATTCTTCATCCCATTTAAAAGGAGCATTCTTCTTTACCAACTTTGAAAATGGTTTATGATGAGTGCATTTCATATATATATATATATATATATATATATATATATATATATATATATATATATATTGCATGCTTTACCCTCATCATTATTGAATATTTTGGCTTTAATTCTCCAAGTACGGTGCTATTTGAGGTATTCTTAGTTTGTCATGCAGATATCAAAGTCCTGAAGCAAGAAGAGATGTTTTCGAATAATTTTAGAATCTAAAGGACTTAGAAGAAATCTCATCAAGCTCAACACGGCTTGAGCACGCCCGTGCTGTACCCCGTGCAAATTGCAGGAGAATTCAACCAAATTCAACACAGTCTGAGTTCGCTGAGCACGGTCGTGCAAACCCCAGCACGGCCTAAGAACGCCCGTGCTGTTCCCCGTGCAGATTACAGGAATGTGAGTTTTCTGGAGTTTTATTTGGCCGTAATCTGCACGGCTTCAACACGCCCATGCTCACATCGGGAAAACATTAAAACCCTAAAAACTTAGATTTTTGGGGGACCTCTGGTGGGCGAACTAAGGGAGAAAGAAGAAGAGAGCTTTGGGGGTTCGTCCTCCTCTCCATCAAGGGAATGTCATGCGTATGGTAAGCCGATCGGGAGGAGATTCTACGGCATTGTAGATCCTTCGACAACCACAAGGATGCAAGAAATTAGGGAGTTTTCAACTTCTTATCTTTCGATTTCTTTGGCATTGTACTTGTTGTTTGTTGTCATGAGGGGCTAAACTCTTAAGGGAGCCCCGGGGTTGTTTGTATGACGTTGTAGCTTG
Source organism: Dioscorea dumetorum (assembly GCA_902712375.1). NCBI lineage: Eukaryota > Viridiplantae > Streptophyta > Magnoliopsida > Dioscoreales > Dioscoreaceae > Dioscorea > Dioscorea dumetorum. Next base: position 319,231 of record CACTHL010000134.1, read on the forward strand.
AACTCATTATCTTTATATGCAGTATTTATGAATGTCTTGTTCCTTTTAATAAATCAAAGTTATTGGCTATCTTGTGTGTTGTTTAGTGCTTGATTGCTTGGTAGTTAGGTTCTCTTATCTAGGCTTGTGAATCGTTATTGATCGTTGCAAGTAGTGAGAGTTCAACTTAGGGCTCGGCAGTGCTAGAAATCGCATGCTTATAGCATAACTAGGTTTAGAACTGAAGACATCTCTGATAAATACTGAGAAAGACCGAGTTAGTGAACGTCAGAATCCAACCCCGGGGCCCCATCTCCTCCATCGAGCCAATCCTCAAACCTTGCCTTGGTGAACTTCCCTTTCCTTAACCTCCTTGAAGTTAACCCAGAGTCAACTCCATCTTTTTTTGTTGGTTAGATATTAAGCAGAACGTTAGTATTAGAAGCTACACCAGTCCATGTGGATTCGACTAGCCGACCTAAAGGGTACAGTTTACTACTTGTGCGACCCGTGCACTTGCGGATACGCAAGGGGCGTACCAAGTTTTTGGCGCCGTTGCCGGGGACTGGCAACTTCTAGGAATTCGGACAGTCTTAGTACTCTAACCGTTTTCTTTTGCTTTTAGTTTCATTTCTTTTGTTCTTGTTTTACTTGTATTCTTCTATTTGTTCTTTTGTTTTTCTTTGTTTTACTTAAGCTGTTTATTTTATTTTTCTTTTGCATTAAGCCTGAAAGTTCATATCTCATCTCTTTCTTTTGGGTATTGTGCAGGCGCAGTGTATGACCCGGGGGAATTCCTCCCATCTAGCGTCTCCAGATCCGGACATTGAACGGACATTTCATTGCAGACAGCGGCAGATTAATCTAAGGGAAACCGGGTCAGTGGAAGTGAGTATAGAGGTGGACCAGGAAGAAGATATGGCTGGAAATTAGAGAAGTATATCTGATTATGCTCGGCCTAATCTAGAGGGATCTGGGTCTAGTATTGTGCGACCCCCAGTTGCGGCTAACAACTTCGAGCTGAAGCCTAATTTTATTCAAATGGTGCAACAGATGTGCCAATTTGATGGCTTCCAAGATGAGGACCCATATGCCCATCTGGCAACTTTCCGGGAAATCTGTGACACCTTTAAGGCAAACAATGTGTCTGAAGATGTTGTTCGTCTTAGGTTGTTCCCGTTCTCTGTGCGACTGAGGGCAAACAATGGCTAAGTTCCTTGCCAGCGGGTTCTATTACAAGCTGGGAACAGTTGGCCGAAAAGTTTCTGACCAGATATTTTCCACCAGCCAAGATCACAAAGCTTAGAAGTGATATCTCCTCATTCCGCCAAGTAGAATCTGAAACACTGTATGATACCTGGGAGCGGTACAAGGAATTGTTGAGGAAGTGGCCGCAGCATGGAATAGTGGAATGGATGCAAATCCAAATATTCTTCAATGGGTTGAATGTGGCCACCAAGCAGATGCTGGACGCCACAGCAGGAGGCTCCTTGTGCAGTAAGAGACCTGATGAGGCACAGAATCTGATTGAAAACATGGCCTCCAATGGATATCAGTTGAGCTCTGAAAGGAACAAGCCCGTAAAAACAGCCGGGCATGAGGTTGATGTTCTCACCACCCTAGCGGCACAGGTCGAAGCTATTTCTAAGAGACTTGATATAATGCAGATTCAGTCTTCGACACAAAGAGGCAGTCAGGACAGTTGGGCAGGTCAAGCAGGGCCCAGTTACTCATCAGAAGGGGTCAGGTGACCGAACAAGTTGATTTCATCGGTCAAAATCAGAGGTATTCAGGCAACCCCTACAGCAGCACCTACAACCCAGGGTGGAGTAATCACCCTAATTTTTCTTGGAAAGACCAGAATCAGGGGTAGCAGCGCCCCCCTCAGCAACAGCAGCAGCAGCAGACTCAGCCTCAATTTTCGAGGCCTTTACCACCAGAACAAAAAGGATCTTCTATTGAAGCTCTCCTTGTCCAATACATTCAAGCTAATGATGCCTGAATCACAGGGCATGAAGAGATGATGAGGAATCAACAAGCTTCCTTATAGAATCTTGAGCGTCAGGTTGCACAAATTGCCAAGACGCTTGCTGAACGCCCCCAGGGTACTTTACCGAGTAACACGGAAATCAATCCCCGGGAGTCCCTCAAGGCACTCACTTTGAGAAGTGGCAGGGAACTTGAATCTCCACCTTCACAAGCACAGCAAGAGTCTCAACTTGAAGAAGAGGTGGAAGTCCAGGAGAAAGATTCAGGGTCAAGCTTGATTGTAAGGGAAAGGTTTAAGGCGAAGGAGAAAGACTTGGTAGCAGAATACAAACCTCCTTTGCCTTACCCTACGAAACTCAAGAAAGATCAACAAGAGGCACAATTCAAAAAGTTTCTTGAGATGTTCAAGACCTTGCAGATCATTGTCCCGTTCGTTGAAGCTCTGTCACAAATGCCAAAGTTTGCTAAATTTCTTAAGGAGCTATTGACTAACAAGAGGAAACTAGAGGCAGTTTGGACGGTGACATTAAGTGAAGAATGTTCAGCAATTATTTCAAACAAGATTCCCAAAAAGGAGAAAGATCCGGGAAGTTTCATCATTCCATGCACGATTGGGGGAATGATGGATGAAAAAGCACTGGCTGATTTAGGAGCAAGCATCAATCTGATGCCATTAAAGATTTTTCAGAAGCTAGGGTTGGGGGAACTCAAGCCAACTCAAATGACGCTCCAGCTTGCTGATCGCTCCACCCGCCAACCTTTGGGAATTGTTGAGGACATTTTGGTGAAGGTAGACAAATTTATATTCCAGTAGATTTTGTTGTCCTAGATTTGGATGATCGAGCTGAGGTTCCTCTGATTTTTGGACGACCATTCTTAGCCACTTCGCAAGCAATTATTGATGTAAAGGATGGTCGACTGACATTGAGAGTGGGAGATAAGGAAGTGGTATTCAAGCTGAAGGAAGCTATGAGACACCCCATGGCATTTGATGATTCTTGTTATTTTCTTGGTACTACTGAGGATATTATTTGTGATTGTGTGCAGGAAATTTGGCAAAAGGATCATCTTACTGATTTGCTAGGGGCGGATCCTCCAGATGAAGAACTCACAGTCCAGGTGGAAGACGTCGATGCTACACCATCGAGCATTGGTTAACCAGCAATGAAGGCCAAGAGAAGGAAAGGCAGGGTATCAAAGGCCCAGACATGGTGGCAGAAGGTAGAGGAAAGGAAGAAACAACAAGCCTCTACCCCGAAACGTAGTCCTGCTAATGACCTCAGCTTTGGTGAGGCATTTTTTATTAATTCTTTTTCTCCTTTCATAGAATGTTGGTCCGCAGGGCGCCAAGAAGAAAGGTATGCTTTTGAGCCATCCTGAGATGAGACTAGACCCGCCAAGCTAGTGACGTTAAAAGAGCGCTTATCGGGAGGCAACCCGATTTGTTTCATTTCTTTGTTACTTCTTTGTTGCGGTTGTTGTTTTGTGTGTTTTTGTGTTTTTGTAGTGTTTTGATTCGAGTTTGGCGTGTTTTTCTTTATGAGGGAAGGTTTCAGGCCCAACACGGGTCTAACACTCCCGTGCTGATGGGGGTGCAATTCACAGGTTTTAAGGTTTTATCATTTCTAAACAGCACGGGGAGAAGCACGGCCATGCTTTGGCCGTGTTGAAGTCCCTAGCACGCTGCCCGTGCATGCATCACGGACGTGCCGAGTTCTTCATCTGTGTTTAATTTTCTGAACACGGGCTCAAGACGGCCGTGTTGAGGCCGTGCTTAGCGCGACGATTCCATTCCCTGCGAATTTCTTCTTTTCAAACGCGCCGTTCGCCCTTTTTTTCTTCTCACCGGCAACTCTTTGCTCTTGTACTCCCATTTTCTTGAGTTTTTCACGAGTTTTGCGTGGTTGTCGTAATTTCTCGGAGTTTCTACGCTTATATTCCTTCTCCGACATTTTGGTAAGTCGACGAACCCTTGATTTGTGTTTTGTTTCCAAATCTTTGATTCTATGCCGTTATTCCTCTTAAAAATGTTTAAATTCGGCTTTAGAGGCATCTAGGGTGATTCTTAACTAGTTTCAACAACTTTGTACCGTCGATTTTTGAGTTGGGATCCATCGGAAACGACGCTGGACTTCAGCTGCACGGCCATGTTCACGCGAGCACGGCCATGCTCTGATTTGAGATTTGGGATTGTACGGAAGCACGGGCGTGCCTGTTAAACACGCCCGTGCTCATTGGAAATCCTTGTTTTTGACTTGCACGGGCGTGCAGATTTTTAACACACCCATGTTGCACTGTTGATCTTAAGTGTTTTATATTTTCTTTCGACAGATCATGCCAAGGAAGGCTACTACATCCGGCCCTTCTTCGAAGAGAGCTCGAGGGGAGTCCTCGACCCCAGCTGCTCCCCCTGCACCAGCTTTTGGTGGCCCCATCCATCAGGTGCACCACGAGGTAGGCCTCTTCGAGGTAGGCCTCGAGGCGGTTTGGCGAGGTGCAAGTCATTGATTGGGAGGTCCTCCGCGAGGTAGGCCTCGAGGCGGACGTGCGACGATACCTCGGCGAGGGTGCCTGGACACGGCTACTTGCCATCACCGATCCCGCTTACCGGGAGCTATCTTTGGAGGTCCTTGCGACCTTCGAGATGCCCTGAGGGCCTATCAGCTATCACTGTGCCGGCACGATTCATTTCCAGGCGTTCGACGAGCTCCACCGAATGAGTCTGACGGAGTTCTCCATTAGACTGGGCTTGTACGAGGAGGAGTTCACCAGGACTCCAGAGTACGATGCCCTCCTCGTCGCCCGACCACCCAGCGAGTTCCAGGAGACATGTTGGCAGTGGTTGAGCATGGACCGGGCGTACGATTCTCACCGGTCCAAGGCCTCGTCTCTTCGCCTCCCCGCCCTCAGGTACATTCATTTCATACTTAGTCATTCGATCACAGGGCGGGGAGATAGCACAGGAGTCGTTAGTCACCGTGACTTCGACTTTCTGTTGAGCATGCTGGACGGATTCCAGATGCACCTCGGCTATGAGGTGGCCTTCAGCATCCAGCATCAGGGGCAGGACTCTCGAGTCGGCGGGATCTTTTGTGGGTCTTACATCACGCGCTTGATTCGAGGGATGGGACTTCAGGCGGGCACCCGTGCGATGCGGATGGTGGGTGGCGTGCTGCCTGTTTCCGTGGACACGCTCCGCGCGATGGGGATGCTTCGATCCACATCCGCCTCCCAGGGTCCTAGGTACCAGGCTCCTCCTGCTGCCAGCGTCCCTGATTCTCCGTCTGCAGCCGCTGGACCATCATCCCCTCCCACCCCACGTGCTCGCGCTTCCACCCACATTCCAGACTCTCCTCCAGCTGGCTCTCCTTCTTTCCGGCGATGGATGATCCGGAGCATGCGGTGGCTGGCCTCTCACCTCGACGTCACCCTCTCTCCACCTCCTCGCATTGCTGGTGGACCCTCTACATCCAGGAGTGTGGGGGTCGACACCACCGACCTTCCATCGAAGTCTGATTTCGATTCTGAGAGCGCCAGGTTTTGATGTTCTGCTTTGTTATTTTGTTTTGTATCTGTGTCCTTTGCTTTTATTTTTGTTGTCTTTTATTTTTCTTGAGTCAGTTAGCAAGGGGAGTCCCCTACTAAACTGATCTCTTTTTAGTGTGATCTATGTCTTTTTATTATTTTCTGTCTTTAATGCTTGCATTTCTACCTCAGGATTTATGAATATTTACCTTGCTGGATGTCTCAAACGGATCCTCCCTAACTGGAGATCAACATCCATCCTTGGGTGCCATGGAATTCTTATTCGGCACCTCTCCCTTAACTTGGTGAAAATCCCCCAACTCTCACTTTTACTTGAAATCGTTTTCTTTGCTATGCATGTTGAATCTTTAAACATTGAGGACAATGTTTCATTCAAGTGTGGGGGAGGGTTGTGTACTTGTGTTTTAATATGATTAGATGTTGTGCATGACTTAGGACGATCTATGAAATTTTTGGTTGAGAATTGCTAAGCTATGAGTTTTTGAGCATATTAGTGCACTTTTGTTGAACTTAAAGTTTTATTTTGCTCTTACTTTGGAAACCTTAATCGAACACTTAGCCTTTGTTGATTTGTCACTCTCTTAGAGGAAGAGCTAGTTGCAAGGTTTTTAAAACAGTTAGTTTCTGACTCCAAACTCAAGGAATAAAATGAAAAAAAAAATAAAAAAAATAAAAGAATATTGTGACAAGTCGGATTCCTTTCAGGGATGCCCTGTCAAAATTTTATGTGAAAGATGGTAGAAAGAGCTATCACTTTAGAAAAAGAGAAAGCCGCACTTGAGTAGTCGGATTTTAGGCATCACAAATGTCATTTTTGATGACCTACCAAGTGAAATGGCTGCCTCTAGGGTGTATGAAGCTACTACCCAGTTTAGGAGTCAGCAATGAAAATTTTGAGAAGAAAGAGCTTGTACTAGACCCCCTTAAGAACAGTTTTGAAATGCTCCAGGAGGCGACACACACATACGGTAGTACGGAGTAAGAGTAAAATCTTTTTCAAGCTTTCAATTGACTAAGTCACTAGTTCTTAGAAACTCCTTAAGCTTCAGTAACTCTCTTAATTTGTTGAGATCAGAGGTCATGCACTCATCACTGTATTAGGGGATCAAGGTTGCTGGAGGACAAGCAACAATTCAAGTTTTGGGGTATTTGATGAGTGCATTTCATATATATATATATATTGTATGCTTTACCCTCATCATTATTGAATATTTTGGCTTTAATTCTCCAAGGACAGTGCTATTTGAGGTATTCTTAGTTTGTCATGCAGATATCAAAGTCCTGAAGCAATAAGAGATGTTTTGGAATAATTTTAGAAGCTAAAGGACTTAGAAGAAATCTCATCAAGCTCAACACGGCTTGAGCACGCCCGTGCTGTACCTCGTGCAAATTGCAGGAGAATTCAGCCAAATTCAACACAGTCTGAGTTCGCTGAGCACGGTCGTGCAAACCCCAACACGGCCTAAGCACGCCCGTGCTGTTCCCCGTGCAGATTATAGGAATGTGAGTTTTCTGGAGTTTTATTTGGCTGTAATCTGCACGGCTTCAACACGCCCATGCTCACATCGGGAAAACATTAAAACCCTAAAAACTTAGGTTTTTGGGGGACTTTTGGTGGGCGAACTAAGGGAGAAAGAAGAAGAGAGCTTTGGGGGTTCGTCCTCCTCTCCATCAAGGGAATGTCATGCGTATGGTAGGCCGATCTAGAGGAGATTCTACGGCATTGTAGATCCTTCGACAACCACAAGGATGCAAGAAATTAGGGAGTTTTCAACTTCTTATCTTTCGATTTCTTTGGCATTGTACTTGTTGTTTGTTGTCATGAGGGGCTAAACTCTTAAGGGAACCCCGGGGTTGTTTGTATGACGTTGTAGCTTGAACTCAATATCTTTATATGCAGTATTTATAAATGTCTTGTTCCTTTTAATAAATCAAAGTTATTGACTATCTTGTGTGTTGTTTAGTGCTTGATTGCTTGGTAGTTAGGTTCTCTTATCTAGGCTTGTGAATCATTATTGATCGTTGCAAGCAGTGAGAGTTCAACTTAGGGCTCTGCAGCGCTAGAAATTGCATGCTTATAGCATAACTAGGTTTAGAACTGAAGACATCTCTGATAAATACTGAGAAAGACCGAGTTAGTGAACGTCAGAATCCAACCCCGGGGCTCCATCTCCTCCATCGAGCCAATCCTCAAACCTTCCCTTGGTGAACTTCCCTTTCCTTAACCTCCTTGCAGTTAACCCAGAGTCAACTCCATCTTTTTCTGTTGGTTAGATATTAAGCAGAACGTTAGTATTAGAAGCTACACCAGTCCCTATGGATTCGACTACCCGACCTAAAGGGTACACTTTACTACTTGTGCGACCCGTGCACTTGCGGATACGCAAGCGGCGTACCAGTTTACATCTCCCAAAAAGGTAAGCAGTAAATCTTCTAATATAGGCAAACAGTCCTTGAAAGATACTCAGTTGCTTCAACGTTTTCGTAGGTGGCATTTCTATGATTTCTTTGATTTTGGATGGGTCAATCTCGATCCCTCGGTATCTCATGACAAACCCGAGGAACTTGCCGAATAGCACCCCAAATGTACATTTCATAGAATTCATCTTTAAGTTATATTTTCTAATTCGATCGAACGCTGTTGTCAAGTTATCGAGATGTTGATCTATAGATTGTGTTTTTACCACCAAGTCATCCACATAGCAATCAACAACTTGGTGAATTACGCCATCAAAGATCTTGGTCATAGCTCTTTGATATGTCGCTCCGGCATTCTTCAACCTGAATGGCATAACTTTGTAATAATAACTGCCTATCGGTGTCCAGAACATAGTGTGATTTTCATCATCTTCATCCATCTTGATTTGATTATATCCAAAGAAACTATCCATGAAAGAACACATCTCGTAGGAGGATGTCTATCAATCATGATCTCCATAACCATAAGTGAAAAATCATCTTTGGGATAAGCTTTATTTATATCTCTAAAGTCCACATATATTCTGATTTGCCTCTTCTTTTTCTTAACGGGCACTATGCTAGCAAGCCAATCAGGGTACTTCCTTTTCTTTATAAAACTAGATTCAATTAATTTTTTTTTCTTCAATTACTTTCTTCCCCAAGTCAAACCCCATCTTTCTCGGTGCTTATTTTACTGATTGAAAACTTTAGTTGATAGCGAGTTTATGAGCAGCTACCTCCATATCTAGCCTTGGCATTTCCTTATAGCTCCATGCAAAACAATCAATGTATTCTATGAGAATGCTTCTTGTAGCTTCCTTTTCTTCTTGAGTTAACTATGTACTTAAGAAAGTGGGTTTAGGATCTTAGGATCTTATTCTTAAGTTGATGTCCTCCATCTTCTTTGTGTGGGGGGGTTGCGGGGGGGGTTGCATCTTTCAATTTCCTTTGTAGGATGGTCATTTGATTCATCTTCAATCAAACCTTCTTCTTCTATAATGAAAGCTAACATCATGCGGCATTCATGTACTTGTCAGTCTTGAAACCCAAGTCCACTGGTACTCGATGGCTCCCAAAGTCTCCTAAAGTCTCCCAAGGAAACCAACTAGCCCTTCACCTTGTAGAGCTCTCTTGAAAGACTCCAAAGTCTTTCGAAGAACAGATGCCTACCCTTTGAGTGCCTTAAACCGATTCTAGCTCATTTTACTAGTCTTCTTAGTTGAGGAGAATAATAATCTAGGATTCTTAAGGGCCAAGGTTCCTCATCCTCTGTCATTTGAATTATAAAAAAATCTTCATCATTGAGCTCATTGGGCTTTGACTTTTAGAAGAAGATCCCTCTCTCTCCTTGATAATGGCAAAGGATAAAGAAAGCAACTAGCCCTTCTACAAGATTAGCACTCAAATCATAAAGAGCTTTATAGAGTCCTTCTAGTATCCTTGTAACATGAAGAAAGGTTTCTATTAGAATTTCATCATCTTTTTTTCCCATTTTCATTTGCGGGAGCGAAGCTTTTTCTCCATCAGAGTCATCACTACCAAAATATTGTTCTTCTTGGAAAGACAAGAAGATGGGTAAGTGACCTGTATATCTTCATCATCCTTTTCTTTTTTTTGAGGACTAGGTGTCACTTCTAAAGTGCAGTTTCAGAGGTAGAAATGAAACCTTCGTCTGAGTAAGCTTTGTAGTCTTGGTGACTTTTATAAGGGCATCATCTTTCGTTGCACTCAGCTTGCCCCCTTTAGGTGTATCTGCAAAATAACATGCATCATCATAATAAATTTCACGCACACCAAATGGTTGAATCTCCCCATCTATGTGATACACTTTATCATCCTTAACAAACTTCAAGTACTGATACCAAGTGGAAAGAACCACGTAATTCTTATCCAACCATGGCCTTCCCAATAATGCTCTATAAGAGGCATTAGTGATGATGACATGGAATTTCACTTTTGATGTGACTTCCCAATCCTAGAAAAGCAGTGTGATTTATCCAAGGGTCTTTTGACTATGTTGATTAAAGCCTTGGACAATAATCGTTTCTGCTGATAAGTGATATATCTCCAAAGCTAAGGAGTGTAGAGTTTTTAATGTTATCAGATTTACAGAGGAGAAGGGATCAACGAGAATTTTGTTGACTCTAGTCCATCACAAGACCCAGTAACATATAAGGGTCAATTATGCTTTCTTGTCCTAAGTAGCATGTCTTTCTCAGAAAACTTAATTGATGGAGAGCCAAAAGCATAGAGAGCTTTCGTAATGTGAGCTTCATTAAACTATGGTTGGTATTCTTCTGGGTTTTGTAATACATGGATTAGGGTATCTTTGAGCTCTTGAGGCACCATCAATACATCAAAGACACTTAATTGAGCTGGAATCTTCTTCAAGTGAGCATCAATATTATAATCTTGTATCTTAGAAGTAGAGCTTTTCCGTGGCTACACAACATCTTTATTAATATCAATTGCCTTCTCCTTTCCTTTGTCTTTGGTTCCTCTGGCTTACTCAAGAAGTCTTCACACATTGTTAATTATCCGAGGCTCTTCATCCTCATCTCGGTTGTTAGATCCATCATTATATTTGTCTTTAACAACTAAAGCATAGCATGTGCCAAATGACTCTTAGCATTCCTTAGGCAAGCTTATAGCACCAGACTTGGTTGCCTTATGTAGCCAGCTCTTGAAATCATGGCAGTCTTCTAGTGCATGCCCTATCAGAAAATGAAAGGGGCAATATTTGGGATGTTTCTTCATGTAAGAAGTGATGTCAACTTTGTCCTTTGGAGACAATACCCCTTTATCAACCATCTTCTAAAACAACTTATGAATTTTGTTGGTCCCCATTACAAGGCTCGCATCATTAATATACCTCGAAGACTGAGGTTTACTACTTTGCTTCATGATGTCTTCACGAGCTTCACTATTGTGAAAGTGTGGCTCGCCCTCTCTTGAATAAGCACATGTTGTTTCCACGACTCCCAATTCATTCAAAGGGGTCTTCATTTTCAAGGACATGAGGTTTCCTATGAGTGAGATCATATGTCACCTTTTGGATAAAAGATGGAATCTGCTTCCGTGGCATAACCGTCCAAAGTATCTTATACTTAGGTGCCCTTCTCGGCTTCTGCTTTGGGTAGAATTTGCTTGTTTCAGGAACTGGTGTCAGAGGCTCTTGCAGTCTTGCATTTGACACCCTAACTCTGTCTTTAAAAGCTTGATTCTTTCTTTGCTTATTACTTGTGTAAGGTCTCCCATGTCAATCATATAACTGCTCGGGCAAAGAATCATCTTCATCTTGATAGTAGAGCTTGAGTTCATCTTCATAATCATCCTCTTCATCTTCATCTCGTACCTCATCTTCATGGATAGTAATGGCCCTGCAAGTCTTAATCATGTACTCTTCATCTTGAGACCCATCCAACTATGTGAGTAGCTCTTTAGCTTCATCAGGAAAATATTCCCTTAACATAATCAGAGTTATCTCTTTCTATTGGTAATCATCCAAGGAGTCAATGTATTCTTCTATGATTGACTCCTTATGATGGAACTCAGCGGGATTCACTTGTTTCCATTTTTTTTCTTATTTTTTGTTTTCTTATTCATCTTATTTTTTTTATTAGGCTTCTCATCAGGTTCTTGAATTCTCCGCCGCTTGATACCAGGAAGCTCTCCTAATCTCTTCAACATTTTCCTTGACTTTTTTGAGATAAACATTTCCCATAAGCCTTCTGGAACTCTAAGAGAAGCATGCGCTTTTCAGAGCTTGTGAACTTGCACCAACTTCTATGTCCCCTGATATGTTGCATCTTGCTCCTGGAGGGCTTCTTCTTGTGGTACGACCGACACATAGTTAGCATGCTTGACTGACTGATCGACTAACACACCTTTAGATAAGGTAATCTTTCCTTCTTGATATTAGCGCTCAATCCAGTCTTTGAAAACATAGTAGTTCTTAATTGAATGACCCAATATTCTATGGTATGAGCAGAAGTTTGGGTGATCTTTTTTGTCTGCTTCTTCAGGGCGCTTACTCTCTTCTAGCTGCAAACAAACCTTCAATGCATCTTTAAATATCTTCATAACTTTGTGTCTTCTAGAAGAATATTTTTACTCATCATTTTTTTGACGAGAACTTGAAGGTTTACCCAGTTCACTTCCACCCCCTACTGATGATGGCTTCAGCTTATTATAGTTTGGCACTATTGTGGCTTCTTTTACCTTATTAGTTGTAAAAGCCACAGGTTTAACGCCTTCTGGCTTTGGTTGTTTTTCCTTATTCACCTTGTTGAGCTGCATGGTAGACACCACCTTAGAGCTTGTTCTTTAGAGCTTTTCAACTTGAGAGATCCAGTCTTGAAAAGTGTGGATTTCTCATGAACAGAAGAAGGAAGCCGTCCAATTATTGATGTTTCCAACCAATATTCCCACTGCTTACACTTCTTCAAGCATCTGCTCATTATATAGTCAATCACCTTCTCATTTTTTGTTTTGTCTTGTGTTAGCCAAATCTGCAATGGTAATTTTATCTGTCACCCCACCAAATCAGACCCTAAAGCATCTTTCATCTGCTGCCATATTTGAATGGATTCAGATTGTAAATTTATATATCATTCAAAGGCTACACTAATTAAACTAGCTGCAAATTATCATAACAAAAGAGAAGGGTTGCTACTTGTATCTCCGCATGCTATCACGAAGTGTGCTAGATGCTGGTCAGGATTCCCTAAGCCATTAAATTGCTTAAACTTTTGATGGTATTGCCCTTAGCCTCTTTTAATTGTCTAGCAACTATTTTTTATATTTGTCCTCTAGATATCGTTCGCTCAGGCGTTGCCCATGTTCCAGCTTGCTCATACAGCCTGAGAACTTCCTCTTTGTCATCTTCGTCTTGATTAAATTGTACAAGTGGTGTTTGTCTTTGATTCCTAAAATTTTCTTGAAATAGATTTTGTACTTGATCGCTTAAACAAGCGATCACACCAGTCAGAGATGTAACTATTTGCATCATAGACATGTGATACTTCTCTCGCTGATCTAATTACTTCTTTATTCTTGCAAGCATTGGATCTTTATTAGATGTGAAAATGAGATTATTATATTTATCACTTGAGCCATCATTCCTTCTGGGTGGAGTCTAAAATCCAACTTGAGACATGGCTTTGGCCCTTACTTGAATGGCTTGATTGAGATCATCTTCTAGCAAACCACTTGTGCCAATTGTCATCTTCTTTCTCAGCCTAGTAAAGGGGCGTTCTGGCTCACTTGGATGTTCAGACTTTTAGTGTTCACCCGTACAGTATATATTTTAAAGTCTTCCATATCTTCATCAATTTTTTTTCTCCACTGAAACTTTGAGTGAGAAGCTAAGATTGTGGTAACTTGTACTCCCTTTATCATTTTATGAGGTTGTCCACTCTATGTGGTCAGTCGATCAAACATAGAAGTTCGTAACTCTGAGTGCAGTTTCTTCTTCCTAAGAAAAACCTCCTTTGGTGTCATCTTTTCTATCTGCAGCTTCTTGTAGGAAGTGTAGTTGTTATAGATTTTCTTGCCAAGGCTTTCTTTTTGATAGTGAGACTTTGGTGGCATTCCCCTTTTATCTTGTTATTTGATTGGGAGCGAAGCTCACCAATCATAGAGTTCTGCTCCACCATTCTCAATGTCTATAAAGAATTTGTAAATGAATCGGATGAGCTGGCTTAAAACGAAACAAAATTTGCCTTCTCTTGGGGTGAAGGCATTTATTTTCTTAGTTAGTCTTGGGCGTCGCATTACAAATGAGTTTGATAGAGTAGACTTGGGCTTCCTGAAGATACCACTCTCTTCACCCTTAGCTGTGATAGTAAATGAAGGCTTCTCTTCATCTTCTTCTTGCTTGATATTCACACTCCTCTTAGGGAAAACAAGTCTATCAATGACAGATGTTCTTACAAAAGAGCCATCCTCTTCTATCTTAGAAGTGGAATTATATTTGGATAATGCCCCCTTGACAACATGCATGGAAAGCGAACTTTAGTTGGCGATGGCAGTGGATTCAGTACAAAGTTGATGTAATCAAACACCATTACAAACTTGATTTCTGCACCAGTAGGACCTGTGCAGGTAGAAGGATATGGCAATTTCGCCTAGGTGCCTTCCGCCAAGAAAATAGTGCATGCAGTACTTTTGTTGTTGTTCATGGATGCCATTGCAAATACCTGAAACAAAACATTACATTAGCAAAAATAAGAGGTTTCATTTTTTTTATTTGCTTTTTTTTTGTTATTATTCATTCACACTTTATTTCAAAGATGGGAGGAGAAGTCATGGTCCCACCGGGCATACCAGACATTGTGGGGCCCTTTTTTCTCAACCGGCTTTTAATATGATTAACCGACTAACATAAAGGCACACAAATCGAATTTACTTATTTTTTTAGATTTTAGAGATTGTGGATTTCTACCTTCTACTAGAGGCAAGCTTCTAATGTTAATTACCCTACACAATGTCATAGGAACATCTGATTAAGAACTGAATGTGAATGAGAAATAACATAACAAATGAGTGAAATCAATTTCTTTTATTAACTTCAAGAATATTACATGAAAACATGATTTTGACTAAGAGCAAAGGATAAGAAAACTAATTTTCTTAACCCCACTTTCGTAATTTTTATCCAACTTTGCATAATCTAAGTTCACACTTTGACTTTGACTTTAGACTTTTCCGCCAAAAATTATACTTGGATATTTCTTTTGACTTCATTGACTTCGGTCTTCTTCAAATTTTTTTTACCTGTATCCTGAGCATCATCCAAATGTCAAGTTACGACTTTACCAAACTTGAGAACGACGAGTTTGATCCACTTCAATTTTAATCCTTGAAGACTTCAGCATGTCATGCTTGTGAAGTCTTTATTTATTTATTTGTTTTGTTGACTTATGAGACTCTTTGATCCATTGACTTCTGATGTCTTGGGACTTTAGAGTTTACTTGTCATTCATTTGATTTTTTTTTTTATCTTCGAGCATTGTTCTGCACATCGTCAAGTTAAAATTTGTGTTTTACCTGATTATTTAAACTTGCTTGGTTTCAATATGGGTCTCAAGTTGTAATGATGAACTTGATTTTCTTCGATCTGGGTGTTTGCATACTTTAGCATTTCATGCTTGTGAAGCTTTTTAAGTCTTTGACTTTTGATATCTTGAGCCTTCTGAACTCATTTGCCTATAAATTTAACTTTTTTTTTAAGCCTTAACTCTTTTTTTTATGTTTAAGGTTTGGCTTATGTATTGCCACGTCGCGATTTCTCACATAATTGATAGCCAACTTGAATGCTTTGGCTTGTTTACTTTTTTTTTTTTAATTTTTTGAAGACCCCAAGTTGCAAGCGTTCCTTGGTTATGAAGCACTAACTTGGTTTCTTTTCTTTCTTTTCTTTTCTTTTTTTTAGATAAAGGCTTCGGCGTCTTACTTTTGTAAAGTGTCTTCCATATATTTTGCAAAGTTTTTTCTTTTCTTTTATTCTTGCATCTCATTAAGCATTCTACTCACTCAAGAGATTTTTCAAGAGAAAGTGGAGAGCCCTTCACATGAAAACTATCTGCTACCACACTGAACTCAATAAGATTTTATGGACTTCACATAATATTCTTCCACTCACAAAAGAGAATTTCAAGAGGTAGTGGAGAGACTCTCACATGGAGAACTATCGTCCACCACATTGAACTCAAGAAGAGCTAGTAGTCTTGATAAATATTTTTTTACTCACTCAAGTGAGTTTCAAGCGGTAGTTGAGAGGCATTAACAAGAGAAGCCATCTTCCACCACATTGAACTCAACAAGATCTTGTGGTATTGATAAATATTTTTTCACTCACTAAAGAGCGTTTCAAACGGTAATAGAGAGGCATTCACAAGGAAAGTTATTTTCTAATACACTGAACTCAACAACAGCTAGTGGTTTTGATAAATATTTTTTCACTCATTCAAGAGAGTTTCAAATGGTAGTGCAGGGGCATTCACAAAGGAAGCTATCTTCCACCATATCGAACTCTACAAGAGCTTGTGGTTTGATAAATATTTTTCCATTCACTAAGAGAGTTTCAAGCGGTAGTAGAGAGGTATTTACAAGGAAAGTTGTCTTCCACCATATTGAACTCAACAACAGCTAGTGGTCTTGAGAAAATATTTTTCCACTCACTCAAGAAAATTTCAAGTGGTAATCGAGAAGCATTCTCAATTAAAGCTATCTTCCACCACATTTGACTCAACAAAAAGTTTTGTGGTTTTTAACATCTTCCACTCACTCGTGTGAATCTCAGGCGGCAATGGGGAAGCCTTCACACAGAAAGCTGTCTTAAACTATATTGGATTAACAAAATGGTTTTGTGGTCTTCAACATCTTCCACTCACTCATGTGAATCTCAAGTGACAATGGGGAGGCTTTCACAAAGAAAGTTATCTTCCACTATATTGGATTCAAAAAAGGTTTTGTGGTTTTTAACATCTTCCACTCACTCATGTGAATCTCAAACGATAATGGGGAGACCTTCACAAGGAAAGTTGTCTTCTACAACATTGCATTCACAAAAGTTTTGTGGTCTTCAATATCTTCCACTCACTCATGTGAATCTTAAACGATAATGGAGAGGCGTTCACAACGAAAGTTATCTTCCATCATATTGGACTCATAAAAAGGTTTTGTAGTCTTCAACATCTTCCACTTACTCATGTGAATCTCAAGTGGTAATGGGGATGTCTTCACATGGAAAGCTGTGTTCCACTACATTGAATTCATAAAAAGTTTGTGATGTTCAATATTTTTCAGTCGCTCATGTAAATCTCAAACGGTAACAAAAAAAAACTTTACAATGAAAGCTGTCTTCCACTACATTAGATTCGCAAAAATGTTGTGGTCTTCAACATCTTCCACTCACACATGTGAATCTCAAGCGGTAATGGGAGTCCTTCACAAGGAAAGCTATTTTCCACTACATTAAATTCAGAAAATATTTTGTGGTCTTCAAAAGATGGATGGGTGAATTTTATGAGAACACCCCTAATTTCCACTAAAGTTTCTTGTTTCATTTTTCTTTTCACATATTAGTCCCTCTTATATCATGTTTGCATATTAGACCTTGACTTATGCTTTTTTATACTTTTTTCATGATTTATGCAATTACATCCCTGAACTTCTTAATTTTTACATTTTTTATCAAAATTTTCAAATAAACCCTACTTTTTAAATTTGTGTATTTTTCGACATAAAAGTTGTAGTGAACCTAAATTTGTCCTTAGTTATAAGATAATTCTTATTTTTCTACCAAGGGTGTACATGTGCATATGTCCACATAAAAAAAACTCACGATAATAAAAGTGAGAAAAAACAATGGTAATAGGATTTTTTTAAAAAAAATTATGAACTGTGATATATTTTTAAAAATATAAATGATAATAATAATTAAAATAATATTAAAAAAATCGTCGGAGTAGGATACATTTTTCCAAATGTACATAAATAAGATTTAATTGGTTATGTAGATGCTGGGTATTTATGTGATCCACATAATGGCCGTTCACAAATAGGATATGTGTTTACATGTGGTGGTACAGCTATTTCATAGAGATCTATGAAACAAATTATAACGGCCACATCATTTAATCATGCATAGATTTTAGCAATACATGAGGTATGCTGATAATGCGTTTAGTTAAGCTCTGCAATTCAACACATCTGATGGACTTGTGGTTTGTCTTCTGGAAAAATGACCCCAACAATCTTATATGAAGATAATGCTGCATATATTACCCAACTGAAAGAAGGATGTATTAAAGTGGATAGGACAAAGCATATCTCACAAAAATTCTTTTTCACTAATATCTTCAGAAGAATGGTAATATTAATATTCAACAAGTGCATTCATGTGATAATAGTGCATATTTATTACCAAGACACTTTCTATTGCAATATTTGAAATGTTAGTCCGTAATATTGGAATTCGTCGACCTAAAGATCTTAGTTAATATTATCATGAGTGAGACTTAATAAGCGATGTACTCTTTTTCCCTTAACCATGGTTTTTCCCTTTGGGTTTTCCCTGGTAAGGCTTTTAATGAGGCAAAAATTATTATGCACACTAAAGGGTTGTTTGGTTTGCAGTAATGTGAGAACATTATCATGTGTTACATGGTAATATGAAAAGATTACTATATATGGATTATGGCCAATGGTAATGTTGATGGAAATATGAGATTACCATCCTTGAAATATTACCAAAAAGCTTGATAATCTCATTACCAACAAAATAGATGGGTATCTTGGATTACAAAGGGGATGGTAATGTGATAATTTTTTTAAGTCAAATATACCCCTTGTTTTTTTTAAAGAATTTTAAAAGAACGCAGAGTGCAATATAAAAAATCAAAAAATCTTTTCTTCTTTCATTTGTATAAATGCATATATATTTATCTTTGTAAGTTAAACATTTATATATACACACTTATTCAAAAATAATTCATCCAATGACTTGTATATATTTGACTTTGTAATTTAAACATGTATATATGTACACTTATTTAAAAAAAGAATTCATCTAATGACATGCCTTATTGTTTCATATTTTATTTCTCTAGTTTTATTACTAAATAGTGAATCCACGAAATCAAATTTGTAATGCATGACTTCAATGAAACAATTTTGATTTATCTTTTCCTTTTTAAATATATTACAAGAGTCTTTGCTATATTAATTTAAATATATACATATGTGATATGTTATATAAACTATATATGTGTGATTTGGATAAGTAAATTTTTTTTAAGGTTGAAGGGTATTTTGGGAATTTTCACACATTACCAAATTGATTACCATAACCAACTAAACATGGTAATGAACTATTCTCGTTAATATGAGTTCCCAAACAAACATGGTAATATCAAATTACTACAACATTTCTGGTCATATAACGGTCACATCCTTATTACCGAGATAATCTTATTGCGCTGTAATATCTTAAAACTGCGAACCAAACGGCCCTAAGGACAATGTCTCTTTTCCTTCACTAGATTTTTATCCCATTGGATTTTTACTAGTAAGGGTTTAATGAGACATTTCCTTTGATTATAGGCATCCAAGAGGGAGTGTTATGAAACAGTAATTACAGTGGATGGCTATTAATGCATAGCTCTTCATTTCCCCAAACTCCCAAAATCTCTTCATTTTCTAAACTCCTAAAACTCCTAAAATTTTTCATATTTCTCTTAGTCTATAAATAGAGGTCTTGTAATCTTATACAAGAGGTGTGAGATACATGTGATAAAAAAGGAAGTGTATAAGAAGTTGGTTATTTCTCTGCTTTGCACTTGGGTATTGTCTTTGTTTGCATTCTTAATTTTATAATACATACAATTAGTTAAAACAAAGTTATATTGTATATAATATTGTTGTGGTTGACTGATGAGGTTGTATATAATTATACTTGTTTGTGAGCATGTTGTTCCATTAGTTTGATAATTTATGAATTAGTATTTGTTATTTTATGATGTATTATTACCAAGTAGATTATAATAGAATGTTTTACACAAAGTTATATTTATAGAATACTAACAAAGTGTTTGATAGAACACTTAAGAGAAAGTTCTTGATAGAATGTGTGATGTTTCGGCTTTTCAGCAAGCGTTGTTGTTGTCTAAATGGTTTTAGAATAGTTGTACTTTGAGATTTGAACAAGTTAGATCGATTTGAGTTGGAAAAACATGGCAACCTGTGTTCTGGGGCAGTATACGGATAGTGGAAGAGATACACGCCCATGTAACCACTTGTGTATCCACCCGTGTCACTCTTTGTTTGGCTTTTGATCAAGCATAAATTGCATTCAAAGAGATACACTGGTAGATGAAGAGTTACATTGCCGTGTACTTGGCGGGATATCTCTCAGGTTGAGTGGCTCTCTTTTCTTTTAGAAAGATACATGGGCAGGCTTGGAGTTACAACGCCATGTATTTGGTCATATACTTCAAGGGGTATTTTTGGTTTTGAACTTGAGCCCTAATTCCTCCCTAATATTACTTCTTCTTCTTCTTCTTCCCTTTTTCTCTCATTCTATTCACTCCCCTTGGATGAGAAGAAAGAGCCTTTCTTTGACTTCTATCTCCACTCTTGGTTGAAGATCTAGTGAAGGTGAGCTCTTTTTTCTCAATTATCTCTCTCCTTGCTTCCTCTTGGTTTTGGATTAGCATGATAACCCTAGGTTTGGGGGCATTGAATCTTGGTTCGATGATGGTTTTGTTCGGTGGTTGAGTTTGATGTCCTTAATTCTTCCTTGTACCTCGAGGTGGATGTAAAGATCCGTCATCTCCATCTTGATGAAACCTTAAATCCCCTTATTCTTGAAATCAAGCTACTATAGCACCGAGACATCCTTTACAAAACCTCTATGCTCATAGTTGTGACGGGAGTTTATCTCCATGGAGACTTTTTGAAACCCTTAGAGTTCTGGTTTAAGCCACACCCAAGCCTCATTAGGGTTTCATAGCTTGTAGCTTCAATAGGTTTGTGCATGCTTTTCTAGTTGTGTTTTCCTCTTGGTTTTGAGCCTCCGTAGCTCATGTTGATAATAGGTGGTGAGACCTTAGCTCGAGGCAAGGAGCCAGCGGAGGAGTAGCGTCGTTGAGGAATCAGTCTCCATAGTTTGTAAGTGTGTTATATGATTACACATTTCTAATAGGATACTATCTAAAAATCTTTATGGTTTGATTTAAAAGTAATCATTAGTTTTATCATATTAAACTGATGCTTTGATCAATTGGAAGAAATTCCTATGCTTGCTGTTTTATAAACAAAACTCTTGATGTTTGATGAAAATGTTTATGGCTATGTTGGTATATCGGGTTAAATGAATTATTAACCTTGTGCACATATTATACTTTTGGCTTTGGTTTATATGACAATTATGCTCATTCCCAATATGTGAATATTTGTCCTAAACAAATCCTGGTGAAATGATTTATTTGGATTGCATTATTGATACACTTTCTTTGTGGTTTGGTTGATGACAGGGTTGGAACCCGCCTGTTGCAGTAGGGAGTCCCACGGGCTAGCTTTTAAAGGTGGCGTGGAGGACCCGGTTTTATTTGTCCACTTCAGGTAGTGCGAAGAGCTTTAAATGGATTTTCATCGGGAGTCTAAAGTCACCACATGGACCTGATGGGTCAACGTCAAGGACATGAGGGCCTTGATGGCTCTGAACATAGCCACCGCCATGACTAGAGTTTAGAGAGTTTTCTATACTATTATTCACTTGCTCAAGATACAAACTTTGTATTTTGAGAAAATATATCTTTATGCAAAGCAAATCTTTGAGACGTGATCATTTGTGTACTCTTTGGAATTGATGATAACTATTGTGTTTAATTGTTCTAAAACTTGTATTATGTTATTCATGAATAATGAATGTTGAAACTTCATTTGATCAAAGATGGTTATTTTTTTATGTCTATAGTTTCTTATACATATATAGATGTTATTATATATGCTGAAATGTTCTAGTCTACACGTATAATCGTGAAACCTTGGTTTTTTTCATTTTACTGATTACTTTATACATTATTTCATATTTGTGGTAACCCATTCACTAAATGACTCTGGTTACTTATCATTTCCCTCCGTTCCAGACTTTAGTATCCAGTGGCATTGCGATGGAACGTAGTGCTGAGTATTCTTCTAGCTATTTTGTTTATTCCCAGTCTGGTACGCCCCTTGCGTAACCGCAAGTGCACGGGTCGCACAAGTAGTATAATGTACCCTTTGGGTCGGGTAGTCGAATCCACAGGGACTGGTATAGCTTCTAATACTAACGTCCTACTCAATATCTAACCAAAACGAGAATGAAGGAGTTGACTTTGGACTGACTTCGAGGAAGTTGAGGGAATGGAAAGTTCACCAAGGGAAGATTTAGGATTGACTCAATGGAGGAGATAGGGCCCCGGGGTTGGGTTTCTGACGTTCACTAACTCAGTCTTTCTCAGTAATTATCAGGGATGTCTTCAGTTCTAAACCTAGTTATGCTATAAGCACGTGGTTTCTAGTGCTGCCGAGCCCTAAGTTGAACTCCCTCTGCTTGCAACGATCAATAAAGATTCACAAACCTAGATAGGAGAACCAAACTACCAAGCATCAAGCACTAAACAACATACAAGATAGCCAATAACCTTGATTTATTGAAATGAACAAGACAATCAAAAAAACTGCAAGTAAAGACTACAAGTTCGAGCTACAACGTCATACAACCACCCCCGGGGCTCCTTAAGAGTTTAGCCCCTCATGATAACAACCAACAAACACAATACCAAAGAAATTACAAGACAAGGAATTGAAAACTCCCTAATTTCTTGCATCCTTGAGGTTGTCGAAGGATCTACGATGTCGTGCAATCTCCCTCCGATCGGCCTACCATACGCTTGGCATTCCCTTGATGAAGCTGAGGATGAATCCCCAAGGCTCTCCCTTTCTTTTCCCAAAGATCGCCCACCAAAAAGTCCCCCAAAAACCTAAGTTTTTAGGGTTTTAAAGTTTTCCCGATGTGAGCACGGGCGTGATGAAACCGTGCTTCAAGCCGTGCAGATTACGGCCAAATAATTCTTCAGAAAACTCACAAACCTGTAATCTGCACGGGGAACAGCACGGGCGTGCTTCGACCGTGCTGAGGCTTTGCACGACCGTGCTCAGCGAACTCTGGCTGTGCTGATTTATGGCCGCATTCTCTTGTAATTTTCACGGGAAGCAGCACGGGCGTGCTTCGACCGTGCTGAGGTTTTCACACCCGTGCTCAGCGGACTCAGGCTGTGCTGAATCGCAGTTGAATTCTTCTGCATTTTGCACGGGGAACAGCACGGGCGTGCTTAAACCGTGCTGAGCTTGATGAGGTTTCTTCAAAGTCCTTTAGCTTCTAAAATTGTTCCAAAAGCGCTTCTTTTTACTTCAGGACTTTGATATCTGCATGACGAACAACGAATACCTCAAATAGCACCGTACTTGGAGAATTATAGCCAAAACACTCAATAATGATGAAGGTATAGCATGCAATATATATATATGAAATGCGCTCATCACAGTCTTATGTATGTTTCTTCTTGAACATGTTGCATTATATAAGGTCATGAATTCACTAGTGTATTTGCAACTCTTTATGCATCGTTTGTATGCTTGTCTAATTTTTTGAAAACCCTGTTGTATTTATAATGAGCATGCTTCATTGAAGTATATTATCAAAGTATGATTCGGTTGCTTCCTCTGTTATATTTGTGCTCCATATTTTGTATATTTTGGACTTATGATTGTTGTTTAGAACTGTTTCATCTCAAGTGTTTGTAAGCTTTGGAATGAATCGAGGGTTGAGTAGCGAAAGTGTCCTTCCTTGGGTTGCTGCAGTGGTTGTCATGTGCCGATCCCACGGGAAGGGGCATGACAAAATGACTTAATATGAAAGTGTTTGATAGAATGCTAACAAAGCCTTTGATATAATGCCACAAAGTGTTGATAGAGTGCCAAGAATGTATTTGATTGAATGCCTAGTTTCATAGCTTATATCTTCTTCGTACCTCTTATTTTATTTTTAAAAGTCTAAACATGCTAAATTCATGCTTAATTAATTTGTTGCCAGAAAAATGTTTGGTAGATGCTTGATGTGTACCTCAAGCGCATGGTTTGTCAAGTAGTAATAAAGCTTTTGGTTCCACGAGGACCAAATTATAAATAAGTATAATTACAACTAAAAATTATCTAGACGAACCAACAATTGCAAAATAGTAAGAAGCGAAAACTAAATCTTATAACCTAAAGTACTACATCTAACAAAAGCTTAAGATGATTAAATGGAATGGTCGTGGGAAAAAGATCAAGTTCGAATTATTTTAGGATCATGATTCATAGCAAGAAAAGTAATAACTCTACTTTGACCTTCTCTTGATTTTCATGAAATGCTCTTGAGAGTGAATTACCCTTGAGTACTTGCCATTCTCTTTCAAGATATAGTAAGGTTCCAAGTTTGGCTCTAGGATTCTAAGGTTAAAGTCCACCTCTCAGTCTTTCCTTTGACACCTTTTTTTTCATGCAATTGAAAATGTTCACAATCACAAGCATTACTCTAAAACCAAATCAAAAAGCAATTAACCAGTAACAAAAGGAGAAATCCATAACATAGCATCTTTTACAATTCCATGGGCTAATCTGAATCCTAGAAAAGATGTTTTACACCTCCATGTTCAATGTACAAATTGTAGGCATTGATTCAAGAATTTGACAAGCAAAATATGAGGCTTAAAAGGAAAGAAACGCCTTATCCTTCACATGAGGGTCAAGTGGTTGTTCACTAGATACGATTTTATTAGATCTAGCTTTCATTTCAGTTTTCTCCACTTTTTCTTGCTTTTAGATCTCATCTTGCACTTTTGGTGATGACTCCCCTTCAGCCTCCAGCTAGCATTCTCCCAAATTATCTCTTCTCCACTTTTGGAGGCAATCCAAAAAAAGACGCAGGTGTGTAGCTTAACACCGCTTGGTTGTGCTTCCTACTGCATTGGGTTCTTTACTCTTATCTTCCTCCAAAATTGGTGTTCTTGATCTGAAATGCATTAACCCATAACAAAATTGAGGCCAAACTCCGCTCATTTACATGCAAAATATCAAATGAAGTGATATGAACTAAAAAGTAACGAAATTAACACAAGAACTACAATAAATAGTACAATAAGCATCAAGTCAAAGTCCAATTCATAAGAACATTTTACACATTTTTTTACCACATCAGTGCTCTTTCTTCATTTGCATTGCTAATTATTTCATTGTAAACAAATAGCATCAAATCTTATGTATATACATCGTCTTATTTCATCTTCCAATGTTTAAACATACTAAATATAATGTCTAATTTTCTTGTCATCATATTTTATTTATTATTTTATGTTTTATTTTCAAATTAATTATTTTTTATTTTCAAAGCCTAATCAAGTTCTATTGTATAGAGATACTTCTATTCCTGAGCGGCCTACTCAAATCATGGGCATTAATATTCTATTCCTGAGCGACCTACTCAAATCATGGGCATTTTAAGAGAAGCTGGATTTTGGAATGTGGCCTAAGTTCATCATTTTCAGATTGATGCCAGTCTTATCAGTGCATTGGTGGAGAGATGGGATCAGAAACATACATATTTTATTTGTCTTGTGGTAAAACAACAATTACATTCGACGTTATAGCATTGTTATTGGGCTTACTCATTAATGGCAGTGAAATCATTGGGAAAACATCTGGTTTAGAAATTGCTATCTGTGATGAGTTACTTGGTGTTGTTCCACCTCCCAAGAAAAGAAGAGGCCAAAAAATAACCTTTACTTGGCTCTTAGAAACATTTGGTGTGTTACCATATGATGCAAACAAACAACAAATTTAGTGTTATGCTTGTGCTAATATACTAAGGCTTATTTTTTATGTCCTTATGCTCGATATGTCACAAAATAGAGTTTATATAAAGTGATTACCACTTTTCTGGACTTCACATAAGTTGGAAGATACAATTGGGGATCAACATGCCAGTGACCTTATGGATGTCCTTATGTTGTGTATGCAACAAGGATAAGAAGAACATTAGTGGATCCAAAATACTACTTCAGTTATTGACATGGTATAAAATTTTTAACATATCTCCAAGAACTCAATATATGTCATTTCCTCTAGTCTGTAGGTAAGAATAATATCTACTGATTATTCAATTTATAGTCAAGTACCTAAATTGTATTCTAATTCATTCTTTGTGACAAGTGGGCTGCATTCAAATGGATGATGACAAACATATATAGTAATAGTCATAACGTTAGGGTGTACAAGCAACTAATTGATCAATTGGAAATATAGCATGTAAATTATAAAAAAAAATACAAATTCCCCGCATATAGTTTTATACATTAATGATCACTACTTACTTTTAAAAAAAAATTTAAACAGTTTACGTAGAGGCCATATGATATAAACGTGATAATTAGAGTTAAAAAATATTTTAAGCAGTTTATATGGAGGCCATATGATATAGACAAGATAATTAGAGAGGTCCTGCTTGAAATTTATGTTGATATGTTATCATGGACTGCACTTACATCATTGATTTATTTTGAAGTTGTTGAATGGCATCAAACAAATAGGGTAATAAGACAATTTGGGCCCACCCAAGCTATTTCGAAAGCTCCATTCAACCTTTGACCAACTCATGATCACGAGCTTCACAGTTAAGCAAATACAAATTGGGAGATAACACATGTTCAAGTGGATTGGATATTGGAGAAACAAAGCATTAGGTTGTTTTAATCTTAATGTTCCAGCAGAGGGAAACCCAAAGTCACGGCATATTATGACTGATATATTACTAATACTGTAGTTTTTTATTATCAGATCTTGACGTATTAAACCTTCGCAAAACAGATAATGTTTTTCCAGCTCCACTTCGAGTCTTTCCTACAACAAATGCTGATGTTCAACCACTTAGTCCTCCAGTAGCAAGACGTCATAGTGTGGTTCTTGTCAGCCGATATTGTCATGGATTAGTGACAATGAACCTAGTTTACATGAACAACTGAATAAAGTTTGTCAACCAATTCCATTATCTATTGATGTTGCTGTTAGCTAATCATCTCATCAACCTGGAATTGCTTCATTTGATCCCATCAAATACTCAATGGCTCTAAGGATGAACTTCATGTGAAACCTCATATACCTATGGAACGAGGTGAATCAAGTCAATTGAGACAGTTTTTCCAATAAGTTTTGCAATCATCCCCATTAATCTAACATTATAACATTATATATAATTAAATATTTATATAATTGAAAATAGTATAAAAAATAATCAATAAGTGTTTTTAAAATCTAATTATAAAAATATTTTTAAATAATAAAATTAACGAAATATTAAATGTTTCTAAATTGAATAACAATTGATTAATTGATTGGTTTTAATTATATTAATTTTCATGATGAATCTCAAATGCTTTCTGCTAATAATAGATACACTAGTGGAGTAATTTCACAATCTCACTTACGTAATTATTTTACTCTTTAATGTACATTAAATCAGATAATAAAAAAATAAATGTAGTATTTTTAGTTACAACAAACCAAACAATAAGAGTGTAATTTGAAATACAACATTTTCCCTAATTGATAGCCAACCGTCCTCTCATGGGATGATGAGGTTGGCCCATTCGTGATCCATTTAGATTTAAGTAATTTCATCTCAAAAATAAATAAATAAATAAATTCTTTATATTGTATTGTTTAATAATGGGAGTTGAGAAACTTATGCAAAGAGATATAGAAGTATGGTCGGGGCCCTGATATATCTATCATACCCTCATCATGATACATTTTCTGTTGGAGTGGTCTCCAGATTTATTAATGCACCTTCAAAACTTCATTATGGTGCAATGAAAACAATTGTGTGCTATGTTCAGGCACAACTAACTTTGGGTTACATTGAAGAAGCATGTTTATTTCAGATCACCGATGAGTGTTGCATTTTCTAATCAAGGGAGTGTGTTGAAATTTATTAAAGGTGTAATTCAACATGGAGCTCTATGATAGTTTCTATGATAAGTTATTGTATAGTTATTAGTTACCATATAATGAGGGTAGTTAATGGAGCATGTGTCACTTATGCATAGTCTCATGCAAAGCATGAAAGGTTGTCTTCTTACTTATATATCGTCAGTATGTAATTTGAAAGTAAACCCTTGAAACAAAAACCTGGCATTCTATTGATATATTCTAATACATTATCACCATCTTAGCCTTTTAATCCCAACAATTCCTTGGTCTTGGATTTGAAATGGTCTAGAGTCGACGACCTCTATTTTTATGTATGTTTGTTACGGTGATGGTGTACTTAGACCTAGAAAATTGCAATTAAAAAGATTTCGAAGCACAGCTAGAAGGGCACCTGCCATGGAGAATATGGAGTCCAACATTTCCAATAGACTAGGGTCCATTAGAAAGAAGAGTATGCACCATTTCCATTTTTAAGGCCTTATTTAGAAGGTACTTACCTAGGAGGCTTACTTAAGAACTTCTTGTATAGAGTGTACCTCGTACTTTCATGATTTGTTTCTCGGATATGACAATTAAAGACCAAGGAACCAACAATCTAGGGTGCATTAAGATCAATTCAAATGAATCTTAGTGATTTGTTGGTCGTCCATTTCCTTGGTATACACAAACACCATGGCTTCTCCAATCACTACACTACAAAAGGGATTTAGAGGCGGTTTTCAAAACCTACAGAGGCGGTTTTAACCGCCTCTATAGCTTTAGTGTTGGTTTTTTGAACCGCCTCTAACCCGCCTCGTATCAAGCCGGCTCTACACTTTAGAGCCGGTTTTTAACAACCGTCGGGGTAAGGTTTAAGTATATAAGCGGTTTTTTATATTAAATTTAGAGGCGGTTATAACCGCCTCTATAGCTAATAATATTTCATTTTCTCATCATTGTTTTGGAGGCGGTTATAACCGCCTCTACAATTTATAAACACTAGAGGCGGTTATAACCGCCTCTATAACTTATAAGTGGTAGAGGCGGTTATAACCGCCTCTATAGCTAATAATTTGAGAATTAAAAATTATAACTACCTATAAAATAATTAATAAAAATAAAAATTATATTTCAATACACATCCATGTATGCATGCTTAATCATGCATCCCATTTCTTAAAACACAAGCAGACAACACACACACATTTAAAAAGAGAAGCAAATCCTAAAAATGTTATTAATCACTGAGAAAATTGATTTTTATATATGACTTGCATCCATGATCATTGAGAGCTCCAATGCTGCTTATTCATCTAATTTCAAACACAAAATAAAACTGCAAGCAAAACAAAGTACTAATCCTCTATGAGAGCCAACAATCCATGAGTCATTAGATGCTTAAGGCATTCCTCAAGCCTTGTATAGCATGCCAATCTCCATCCTCTGGTTAACCGGAAACCATGGAGCCGGCGCAGACTGACAATTTGTATGCAGGAACTCATACAATCCCAGCATCAGTTTGTCGAACCAGCAGTTTTCATCACTCACATGAAACCTTGCCTTCCCTGGAACATGCACTGTGCCTACAGACTTAGCCTCTTCCAATTGTAAAATCTCTTCTTCGATTGATGCAATTGGCAACTGATCAGAGTTCTCCTCAATGCATGTGTTCAAAATCTTGGTAACTGCAGTAACAAAATCTCCTTCAAGCATTGGTCATAAGCTTTATACACAAATAATCTATAGCTCTTCAAACCTGCTTAAGTTTTGCAACAGTTCTTGTATGTTACTTCGGCTAAGACACTGGCCAGTAGGATTCCTGGGTTGATGATCACCATAGCCTTAACCTGAACACATTATAGAGTGAGCCACAGTATCAGATAACAAGTAAAGGGAATTCATAAGTTCTTCTGATCATTAATTTCTTTATGATGGCATTATAATAATGTTAAACTGACAATAAACGTAATTTGAATACATGGAAGTAATAAGATAAAAACAAATAGCTTAAGTGCTTACAGTGATTCCCCTTGACCTTACTCCTACTATTGCTTGTCGAAGATTATTTACTTCAAGGCCCCAATTTGCGAGGTCAGATACATTCTTACCTAAGTGCACCTATTTTCAGTATCTACTTTGACAACATAATTTAGATTGAGTCCATAATTGCATGATCATGGAAGTCCTCCTGGTTTTGCGCAATGACTAATGGATTCTTTATGACATCCAGCCTTTCCAACAATAATCAATCAGCCAGGTTCACACAGAGTAGTTTAATTCCTGCACCGATAAAGAAATCTTTTTTTATTTTTAAAAAAGATCATCTTCTATTGTAAAAGGAAAATAAATCATACTGGACCTGAATCAATCCTTTAAATCATGTTGACAGGAGAAAACCTTTAGTTCAAGATCCAAGTTCCTGTGTATGGTTCAGAGCCTTCAGACTACGACCACCTCATTGAACAAATCATCATTCCTTCTGCTCTAAGACTTTCTATTTTGTAGAACTCTTTGCAATGCGGTATGGCACCTGAAAAGTCAATTGACGATGTAAATAAATCCAGGACCTGAGATGATAATTGATGCAAGCTTTACAAAGGGACATGAAGATTCAGAGGAAATAAAAAACCATGTATGATAATCACATGGACAAGATGAGTTAAACTAGCCCACCTTTAACACCCACACTGAGTGCATTCTCAAACTCAAATCTGCCTTTATGCTATTATAGGATGGAAATACAAACTACTGCACTCAAAACAAGCCAAAAGCAAACATGAAAACCAAGTTTGTTATTATTCTAAACTTCAAAAACTTGAAATGCTATCCATCCTTTAGCCAAGTCCAGGTTACCTCTTCCATTTTACCCAAAACTATTAACAAGTGCCACCTCTAATGGATTATACCCTGTAAACTTCAATGACCTCTATCATTTCTCCTTGCAACTTAACTTTGGCGAGTGGAGGATGTGGTGTAGCAAAAGTTGAGCGTTGTCCTCTTGCAAAGATTCATGATAAGATGTCTAATCAGCAAGCTTCAACATGGGTTGAATGTCTACGTCTGGTTGCAACTCCAGCTACTATGTATTACGACGAAGTCCTCTCACTACCTTGTAAGGGCCTAGGTGTAGTAAGTAGACCTGGCAAAAAGGCCAACAAGTCAAGCCTGCCCGCAAGTTATCTTACTCATGGTTCAGTAAGCATAGGTAGGATTTACTAGCATTCTTACTAACATAGAAATCCTTTTTTACTTATACCCAACCATGTGTAAAGTGCCTACCCTTATTTCAAACGTACAATTTAGAACTTGTGACGGTACACATACAAAAATTGAAAACAACAATGTCAAGATGACAACACCTGAAAATGCAAAAGACAAGAAATTGAAGAAAATGCAAAAACCGGCAACTAATATTTTAGTTTTTTGGTGGGGACCTTCTTGACATCTAGAAGATTCAAGAATGCAACATAACATTGGTACAGTGTTCAAATTAAGTAATTCTAAGGAGCATGTATTTGAATGATCTTAAGAAGCATTTGAACAACATAACAGGTATCAAAATATGGAAAATGCAAGTAAGTGTTGGTTCAATCAATATATATGAACAAACCTCACAAACAACAGTTCCTCAAGAGTATTTGCTTGGTATATCATCAAGAATATCTCCTGGCAATCTCCCTGACTCAATAGCCTGTAGACACATGGGCACACAAGTAATTAACAGGAAAAAACAACAAAATGGATCATAAGGTAAAACATCAGTTACTTTGTAGTTCAACCTACAATTTTGATGTCTATAAAGATATCAAGTAGCAATTTTTTTTTGTCAAGAAGAACGAAACCCCTAATGGGCCCGCTAAACTAAGACAGGAGCGTGCGCATGCCTCGACTGCGGCCTGTGGGGCCGCGCACACATGGGCGCTGGTACCACCCACAGTTCGTGCTCACAATTCTCAGACATGCACCCTCACCCCGAGGATGCGAACTCTCGCCACTTGCGAAACGTCCTCACGGGGGACCCAAATGCCAATTGACCCAAAGGCCGTTGACAAAGATATCAAGTAGCAATTGCAGATGAACACATATGACCAACATGAGTGTCATGCATTTCCATTAAGTATAATCAGAATGACTATCAGACTCATTACATGCTACCTAATTTTTTAACCAAATTCACAAATCTTGCACCGTGAGTTACTCCCAGAACATAACCCAAATGATTGAAAATAAGGGAAAAGGCAGATTTTAATTGGATCTGACATTCTCAAAACTAACTTTTATCATGGAATATTGATCCCATGAGACATAGTCAATGTGTGCGTTCAATAACCCAGTACGTAACTTCGACCGCTAGTGGTTTATTACGTCAATAATCAAAATGAACACCAACATCACTATTCTAAACCCATAAGGACACTTGGCTCATTTAAGTCTTCACGTAGTTCCTTAATGGGTATAGATAAGCAATAAACAATACAATTATTTTGAGCTGCACTTTGACCATTTAATATTCTTAAAATAGTATTAAATTCCGTAATTATTTTTTAAGATAACCCAATATGTAACTTTGGCTGCTAGTATCATCATCATAGCTAAACTTGAAAGTATACACCTAACTTGCCATACCACAAAAAAAAAGCAGGAAAAAGAAGAAGACGACAAAAACAAAAAACAAAAGAAGTCACATTGATGAAGTGTTGAATTTACATCACTAGACAAACTAAATGATGGCAACAGAAGACACTTGCCATTGAGAAAAATTAAAAAATAAACTATAAGCTCATCATAGTGTTTGCAGTGAAGATTCAGCTAGTTTTAGTACTAATCAATGAATATTATAATACACATATTTCTGGTTCATAACACTCACAAAAAACTAAGTGACCCTTTCTTGAAGCAAAGACTTATTCAAATCCAGATTGCTAATATTAATTAAAGACGAATCAACCAACCATATCGAACAATATTCTCTACATAAAGAGAAAGGACATTAATAAAACAATATTGAGATGATGATCATGAAAAGGTTGTTGTCCAAACACATTATAAGAAAGGCGTTTGATTAACAAAAATCAAGCAATGCTAAATGATGGAGATAAGTCATAAGTCGGAAAACTCATTGGTTTGACCTACAAGGCAGTAAGCCTGTCCCCTTGTTTTTACCTTGAGTTCTACAAAGCTCTAACCCATTATCCTTCAAAAGTTATCATATATTTTTCATATATAACCATGCTAAACATTAGAAGTGACATTGTGAGCTTCAATGTAGAACTTCACTCACATTGATCAAAAGAAGTCCTCAAACATCCATATAAGAAAACATAACTAAATAACTACAACAATAGTATAGAGAAAAAATGTTTTTCTTTTACCCTTGGTATTGTTTTGTTATGAAGTAAATCATTAATAGGAAAAATAGACTCATAAAGTAGGAACAAGAGAGAACAAAGTATATAAGCAACAGGGACATGAAGATACTTACAGGTAACTTTCCTCCCTTTTATGTAGTATAATGCAATAGCAGTAACAAAAACACTGATTGAAGTCAAAAAGTTGACAACAAAAATGAACTTCAGGAACTCCTTTGAACCCGACAATGGTTCCAACAGCTTCCCGACAAAGAGAAGACCAATGGTTAAGAATGCACCACTATAAAAAAAAAAGGGGGTCAGAAACCCAAAACTCAATGTTTGATGCTCATGAATACATATTCTTTTGCTTTGAGGAAAAGGAAAATCCATCTCATCAGGGAGAAGTGCCTCTCTCTAAATATTGGTGCGGAATTTAGAGAAAATCAGGCAAATCATCATATGATATACAAGTTTAAAAGATCATATAAGTACCAGCACATGTTTACCAACACAAGAGTTAACCAATGTTAGCTTTCAAACTTGAGAGATTTAGTGTGTACCATATCTCTAGTGTAAGCACACAAGCCATACATTATACTCCCATATGCTTCATAAAATAACTTCACTCAATTCACCCTTCCCTCTTCAATACCAATAAGAGGCTATGGAGCACGTACAAAAACACAGAAGCACATTCTTCATAAAGGTTTTTTGAAAAGAAAGTATAAGAAAAAACCCAAAAGACAGCAGAGAATAAAGCTATGTACAAATTACACACCCAGATGAGTTGTTATCCATCTGGCTGCCTTGAGATGTGATCTTCTCAAGGAATTATTACTGTTCATTGGGAAATGCTAGAATGCTATATGGGATTTTGTACAAATAGCATGACTCAATAGCATAACCATCAAACAAAGAGAGAAATCAAACGTACAACATACCCCAGGAAGCGAATGTTCGAGGTAGCCAGAGGTGACAAGGTTCCACACAAAGAGAATTGTCCTACAATAAAATACAAAATTCTAAATTTAGCCTGAACAACATAAAGTTCATATGTAAACATGTAATCTCAATGCCATTGTGCAAAGGTGTATGGGTAAGTTAAACACTAATATATATATGTATATACGAATATTATTTTCCAAAAACAATACCACACAATGCATCCCCACACAGAAGGATCTACAGCATAAGACATGAAAAGAGCCTAACACACACTACAGCGTTCTGTTTCCAATTGAAATATGAGTGTGGTGGGTCAGGTATTGTTAGACTGAAGCATAAGCATCTTGTCGTTTTGACTAACTAAGCAATAAACAAAGACAACTTCATTTAACTTCTCCGTTAACAACTGAATAAACAACATAACACATGGTTATTGGATACATAATTTTAGAGAATAGTCCAGAATAGAACTTCATCAACTTCATTTATATAGTTGTTCAACAAGTATATTTTTCAAAGAAGAATCTACAATGATGATAATACTAATTGGTTTTATGATCATGACAAATGCAAATTCGACATCGTGATATTAGGTTATATTACAGATTGAGAGAATGATGTACCTCATGGTACTAAGTTCGCAATGTCATAGATCATATTAAGGGGTACAATCATAGCATGATGTAAATGAGAGCCATTGATGGCATAATTAAAATTAATATTTGGCAAATGACAATGACTTATTTCAAATTGCAGTTCTTATGACAACCATACCTGGCAGAGATAAAAACAATATATGTGGCAGCTAAGGGAAAAATCTGCAGTAGACCATAACCTCCGACAAGAATCGCAGAGAGACCTTTGCATAATCGAGTAAATCCCGAAAACAAGTTGCTTCCTTGAAATAGAAAAACATATATATCATGTTGAATCAGTGAATCAAGATCAATTTATGGCTAAACTTTTGCAATGAGTTTCTCCAATGAACCCTCCATATGAGAAAAGAAAAGCATAGTGTACATATTGGGCAAATCCAAACCTTTTCTTCTTTTTTTTATTTTTTATTTTCTCACTAGGAAGAAAACAAACATAAAATCAGCATGCAAGATCAGGTGTCAAGTTATGGTCGAACCCACAAAAACAGATAACTATATAGCACAAATTTAAAGTTTATAGTGCTTTGTATTTCCAGCTTTCTATCAAGCAGCCAAGTAATCCTACTAGTATAAAACTATGGCAGAGAGATTAGTCTTGCTCTGGAGGATAAGTTAGAATTATTGCAATCAACAAACAGAATCATGAGTTATAGCTGCTCCAAACCCTAAAAGCAAAAACAAGATCTGCTCCATACCTTCCTGAGAGAATGGATAATCTAAACAAGTTAACACAAATCCTAAACGAGAAAAAGGGTAAGAGAGTATACTCAATGAATGGGATCAAGATTGGTTAAGCTTTAGACAAAGCAAGACCCTACAAACAAGAGCAATGTCTGATACCCCTTTGTTCGCCTTAAGAGAATGGATAAAGACAGCAATCAAGATCTAGACGTACAAACAAAACCCTTAAACGAAAAGGAAAGGATAACCCTACAAACCAGAACAGTGTCTGATAGCCCCTTTGTTCTGCTCCTTGAGAGAATGGATCAAGACTGCAATCAAGATTTAGACATACAAACAAAACCCTAATCAAGAAAACTAAAGGATAACATAAAAACACTAAGAATCAATACATTTGATCATGATTTGTAGAGTTTTATACACAAGTTCACAACACCATCCAAATATAACACAATCTAATGATGATGTTAAATCAGATAAAGAGAGAAATAATACAATTTGTCATCAATAAATGAAGGCTAAAGCATTAATACTCACTGACAAGTTCCATCCCTCATTCAGTTCTTATCAACCATCAACGAATTAAAGGACTTAACTGATAGTGTACTTGAAAAACAATGACCGATTAAAATACACTTTTATCAACTAACCACCACTGAGATAAACTTGAATAAACCTTAAACATGATATCCTAATTTACTAATGAAATGTATAGATTACAAACTTGAATAAACAATTCAAACCATCTTGATCTCCACTCTATTTACAAAATAAACACAAAAGAGCCATCATATGCTTCATGTCTCCAAATCATTCAATTAAAAAAAAAATAGAAAAACAAAAGCACAAAAGCCTCCTCACTGATCAATAGATAGATCATTTAACAATGCGATGATTGGAATAAAAAAGCAGGAGAAAAGCAAACAAAGAAGTAACAAAAGAAAAAGTTAAGAGAGAAAAGCAGGATTGGACGGACCTTACAAATGCTCGTCTTCAAAAGAGCCGAGATGCGCCGGCGATGGAGCTCGTCTTCAAAGCAAGTGAGAAACGAGAGAGCAGCGGTGGATGAACCTCGTCTTCAAAGTGGGTGAAAGGGAAACGAGATAGAACGGCGGCGGATGGAGCTCGTCTTCAAGGAAACCAGAGAGAGAGGATGGAGCTCTTCTTCAACAAAACGAGAGAGAGACGGAGGCGAAGACTCCGTCCGTCTTCAAGGAAACGAGAAAGAGAGAGCGGCGGCTTCGTCTTCAACGAGCGTGAAGAGAGAGAGAGAGAATTGGGTTTTTAAAAGGATTTTTTTATTTTTTATAACCGGTTTAAATATACCGGCTGTATAAATTGGGTGCTAATACTTTAATTTTTTATTGATCCGGTTTTCAAAAAACCCCTCTAATCAAGTGCTTCTAAAAAAATAAATTGGTGTAGTGAATCTTCATTCTTTTGGATCAAATCACAAGAAGTGATACAAAGTCACCTATTCCTGGATCCTTGCTCCAAAGTCCATTCTTTCAGGTCTCTCCAGTGAAGCTCCGTTCTCTCCGACAAAAAATAGTATATCACTCCTTAATTTGTGTTGCAATGTTAGTCACAATGCCCCCTATGAAAGATGGAATACAAGTTTGAGCTTTGGAGGCAATCAGTTACTTATTACTATTATTATCTTACGGAGGCCTTTATTGCTATGATTGATTTACTTACTGCTCAAATGAGCATTCAGTTTAGTGAAACTTCTAGAGCTAATGAGATGCAATGATTGTTTTGATTCGAGAAAGTACTCTTTTCCAAATTCAATCATGGTATGCTTCTTTCACTTGGTCAGATTTATTCTAATGATTTCTCCACATCTAACCATCTATCTTGAAAGAGCATCTTCACATATACATTCATGTTGTGAGAAGAAATTCTAAGTTGTCAAGTAGTCATGGTCCTGCAACTCTTGCTTTGAAGATGGTTCAAACTATTAAACATTTGACTTTTCCATTGATTTATCACTCTATCAAATTGGTGTTGATCTTATTAGTGGCAACTTCAACAGTTGAAAAAGCATTCTCAGCAATGAACATCCTTAAAACATATTTGGGAAAGAAAATAGGTGAGGAATGGTTGAACAACACGATGGTATGCTATATTGAGAGAGAAATGCTTGTTAAGATTGATAAAGAAATAATTTAGCAATGTTTTCAAAACATACAAAATAGTCATTAGAGTTATTTTGATTGTACATTAAAGCAGTGTGCTTAATGTATTATTTAGAATTTTTAATTAATAAAATTCTATTAATTGAGTTTAAGAGAGAAAGGGGATGCTGAAAAGGAGAGGAATCATTGAGACTTGAAAATGGGGTAAAGAGAATATTGAAATACATTAAACTCTATATCATTAACTTCATTTCAAACATTGATATATAACATGCCTTTTATAGGCTTAATAAGTTAGTTATACAAAGAATTAGTGAGGCGGCATTTTATGGCTGTGATTAAGGTGGTAATGACCAAGCTTATCTAAAATGGTTAATTGTAGCGGTTGTGGTACTTGCTGGATGCTTCATTACTTCAAGGGAATGCTTTTTAAGTGAATATTGTATGCTTTTCCCATGTCCAAGCCAAGAAGATGATGCTAGTTGTAGCTTTCTTAAAATTCTAGAACCTACTACAGACTTGTACGTCAGCTTAGAGCCACCAAGCATTGTAACTAAAGTTGTATTGGACTTCAATAGAAGAATATGAGAAATCCTATGAATAATGCTTATATTTATAAAGAAATAATAATATTATTGTGTATAACAACAACAATAATAGGGACTATAATGATGGGTGCCAAAACTATTTCACATTTAGAATAAAAATTGTAAAATTGGGTGGGTTACCAAACTTTGGTCTTTTTTTACTTTAGTTACCGAACTTCAATTTGTATCTTTTTAGTCAGCATAGATTGATTTGGTTACTCCGGGAGGTCACTGGTGAGTTTTCCAGTGTTATTTGTCCACGTGGCCGCCGGAAACTCCACGTCACTGCCTATTTCAAAGGTGACAACACAACCACGTAGGATACTTGCCACATCAGCTGATCATCCTTCAAACTCAGACGCACCTTTGGCTTGCCCCTTGTGCCTCAGGCCTCCACGTGGCTGTGTTGTCAGCTGACGTGGCAAGTATCCTACGTGGCTGCATTGTCACCTTTGAAATAAGGAATGACGTGGAGTTTCCGGCGGTCACGTGGAAAAATAACACTGGAATACCCACCAGTGACTTCCCGGAGTAACCAAATTAATCTATGGTGACTGAAAAGATACAAATTGAAGTTCTGTAACCAAAGTGAAAAACGACCAAAGTTCGGTAACCCACCCAAAAAATTTGATAATAAACAAACAAAGGGAAAGAGAGAGAATTTATTAATGCAAGATGAAGGAAATATCCTGTACTTGGGAGTTGTTGGGATAGTTTTAATCGAGGGCCTTAGTTTGTACATAGATTTCTTCCTCAACTATTTCCAAATAAAACTATAGTGAAGATCAACTATATATTAAAAATCGGTAGAGAAAACCATATATATGAATGATATTTATCATCAAAATTTATCAAGTCACTGTTGGTATTAATATACCAAATAACTAAACCAAAAAACCCTTATGTGGAAGTTAAATGGAAAACCAAAACTAATCTGTAGCATACCTAACTCCATGGATCAAGATGGAGTTGCCTGCAGTCTTCTAACTGCTAAGTGCGCCTCTCTCTAAGTGATGGAAACTTTAGAGAAAGTCTTCGAAGACTAGGATTAAGATATTGCAGTTAGGGACCACAACCCATATATATAAAGGTAACTAGCTTCCTTTTTAAAATAAGCATTGGCTGCTTCCATAAGACAAGTCTTAGATTCTTTAATTAAACAAGTCTTGGATTCTTTAATAAGAAAGTCCTTGGCTACTTAGCCAAGCTAGGCTATGGCTTCTTTGCTAAGGTACTCATTAATGGTTAGCAAATAGCCCTCGTTTCTACACATTTTTTAAAAAAACTATAAAATCACCCACGCTTGTATTAAGATAACATTATCGTCTAATCCTTAGTTGTTCACCTTAATTAGGCCCCTGCCCTTGACTTAGTAATAATCAAACAACTAAAATAAGGTTAGTCAACTTGAATATATATAATCTTCTTCTGAAATATGGGTGTAAGCAAGTAGAGCTATTCGTGAGCTACTCAAGAGTGGCTCAATAATGCTCGAATTCTGTTCAAAATTTCATGAGCCGAGCTCAAGCTCAAGCTCGAGTTACTCAAGTAGTTTACAAACTGAGCTCAAACTACAAAATACTAAACTCGCTAGGCTCCCGAGTCTAATCAAGCTTTCTATATAAAAATATACATTATAATTTTCTATAGATTGATCCTTATCTAAGACTTTAAAGCTTAAATGAGTTTGAGTCAAGGTCATGTTTTCAAGCTTTGGTTCGAGCCCCAGTTGAGGCATTTGAATGTTATTAGTAATTTGAGCTTCACGAGTCGAGTTCAAATAGCTCAGTTAATATACAAGGTGAGCTTCAGTATCCCAATTCTCTACTCAACTCGGCTGGTTTACCCCACTATTCTCAAATTTATCAAAATAAAGAACCAAAAGAAAACAGATTATATAATAATAAATTATGTTTAGGAAATACATTTACCTATGCAATGGGTCTACGTACACCTTTTGTCAAGTTGTTTGTGAGCATTAAAATTAGAGAAAGCAACAGTGCGATAGTGTATTAATAGTAAAGTATTTTCTAAGTTAATAATGCGAGGGATTACAAGAACTATGATTGCAAGTAACGCGAGCGCCCCGCCAGGGGGGGGGATTGCAAGTGAAGCGGGCGCCCCATCCCCATCCCGCTTCCCACGGGGTGGGGATTCCCCGCCCAAAATTCTCCACCAGGGAGAAATTCCCCCCACTCACTACCCTGCGGGGTCGAAGAATCCCCACCCTACCAAATTGTTTTTCTATAACATATTTATATACGCATCATATGAAATAAAAAAATATATAAAATATTTCTCAAAATAAATATAATATAATGTATGATGAAAAAACTAATTATTACAAATAACATAAAATTTGTAAATAAATTAAAAGTACAAATTCATTAATAAAATTCATAATACAAAAACTAGTACAACAATTATAGGAACTAATTGAAAAGTATAAACCCAGTCTTCAGTGTTCTTTCGATTATTAGCAACGTGAGAGACAATGTAATATTTTACGCTGCAAAACTCATAGCTTTTCTGGTTTTCTTCTTCCTTTATATATATTAACTATCAGTAGTTACATGGCTAATAATGTGCCCTACATTCGTGCCACGTTTTGCTTTGACCACACTATGCCATGACCAGCAGAACGTGGCTTAGACTGACTCACTCAAAACTTTCTCCCTGACTTGCATGCACATAAACTCATGCATGCACAGACTCATGCAGGCACACAAACTCATGCAGAAAGATAAAATAAAAAAACATGAACTGAACTAAATAATGACCATGATTAAGTCTAACAAATCACCCCCTTAATCATAGTGTCTTCACTTCATATCTATCACGCCCAGCTTCTGTCGTATCTCGATGAACTTGATGTGCCCGAGCGCCTTCGTTAGGATGTTTGCAAGTTGTCCATCGGCGCTGACATATGCCATGACTATCTTGCCTTTCTCGACACATTCACGAATGAAATGAAACCTTGAATCATTATGTTTGCTGCGGTCAAGATGTACTAGGTTCTTACACAGTTTGATCGCCGACTAGTTGTCTACCAGCAGCTTAACCTTACTAGGCACCATACCCTTTAGATCTCCGAGCATTCGGCTAAGCCACACCACTTGACACGCCGTTGTCGCTGCTGTAATGTATTCGGCCTCACACGATGAAAGCGCGACAATCTTTTGCTTCTGTGACACCCCATGTGATAAGCCTTGCACCAAGAAAAAACACCATTCCAATGGTGCTCTTGCAGTCGTCTAAGTCACCGGCCAGGTCGCTGTCAGTGAACCTGACTAGCTCGGGCTCCAGCTTGATGTGCTTCTTGTAATAACAACCAAAGTCGATCGTGCCGCTCACATATCTCAGGATGTGTTTAACAGTCACCATGTGTTGCATCGTAGGTGCCTCCATGTACCGACTAACAATACCTACAACATAGTCGATATCCGGTCTCGTATTCACCAGGTATCATAGACTCCCGACTATGCTACGATACTTAGTGGCGTCTACTATGGAGCTACCATCCTTTCTTCTTAGCTTCAATCTATTCTCCATTGGGGTTAAGCATGGATTGCAATCGGCCATGCCAGAAAGCTCTAATATTTTGTGCTCATAGCTGCTTTGGCACACTGTGATTGTATCATCATTTTGCTTAACCTCGATTCCCAAGTAATAACTGAAGAGACCGTGATCATTCATATCGAACAGCTTCTACATCTAATCCTTGAATTCAATGATGTTGTCAATGCGTGAGCCGGTGATGATTAGATCCTCAACGTATACCCCTATGAGCAGCAATGTGCCAACCTTTGTTCTCATGTACACTGCGTGCTCCAAAAGACTTCTCGTGAAACCAAGTGAGGTCAACGAGCTGTAGAGCTTGGAATTCCACGAGCGCAGCGCCTACCGCAGACCATATAAGGCTTTACACAACTTGAGTACCATGTGTTCATGCTTGCCTTCAACGTAACAGGGAGGTTGCTGCATGTACACCTCCTCAGCGAGTTCGCCATTCAGAAATGCAGATTTAATGTCCATATGGTGAACTTGCCAACCGCCATGAGCAGCTAGTGCAATCAGTAACCGCATGGTCTCCATACGCGCCACCGGCGCAAATACCTCATCGAAATCCACCCCCTGTCGTTGGGCATAGCCCTTCGCAACCAAACGAGCTTTGTGTTTGATGATGTTACTTCCAGGGTCCTTTTTCAAGCTAAACACCCACTTAAGCCCGATAGCTCTGTGTCCGGCAGGAAGTTTGACAAGCATCCAAGTATCATTGGCATGGATGGACTACATCTCGTTGTCCATGGCTTGCTTCCAACACTCCTCCATCAGCGCTTGGTCATCGCTAGCGGGTTCCTCAGCGGCAAGAAGACAAAAACCACTCGGCTCATTGTTGTCTCTATACGTCACTGGCTAAGTTGTATTATAGATATCTGACACCATCCGGTACTACAACAATGCATTCTCTACATCTCGAGATTCGCAGGAAAGTGGTGTCACCAATTCTACGCCACATGGTGTAACTATATCTGGTGTCAGAGTTGTTTGCGGGTCAACTGCTTGTGGTCCCATTAGTACTGCATCAGTTCTTGGAGTCGCATGGATGCCGTTAACCGGAGCACCACCCACATCATCGGTGATGTACTCAACGATGAAGAAATCCATTCCTCCGAGAACAGGGTCAGACAAGGTCAACGCACAATCCCATTTCTTCTCATCTTGAAACATAATGTCTCAAGTTACGTGCAACTTCTTTGCTTTTCTGTCATAGACACGATAAGCCTTGCATCCCTCTTTGTAGCCTAGAAACACCATCAGAGTTAATCTGTCTAACAACTTTGTCACACTAGGACCGATATTCTTCACTTGCGCAACGCAGCCAAACACTCGGAAGTAATGGACACGTGGTTTTCTTATGTACCATGCCTTGTCAGGTGTTTTACCATCGAGGCTCTGTGTCTGCGCTCGTTTGAGACTTTGCACTGCAGCCTTCATCGCCTCGCCCCAAAACATAATTGGCCCACACATGCTCTTAAGTAAACTTCTAGCCGTCTCCACCACCGTCTAATTTCGCCGCTCAACAACCCCATTTTGTTGCAGTGAATATGGTGCAGTGGTGTGTCACTTAATCCCCAGTTCATTGCAATAATCACGGGAACTCGTTGGAATTAAACTCGCCACCTTGGTCTGTGTGGAACGCCTTCAGTTTGGCACCCATTTTGTTCTCTGTTGCAGCCTTGATCCTTTTGAAATGCTTAAATGTCTCATTCTTAGACTTAAGCACCTCGATCCACATGAATCTGATGTGATCATCAACGATCAAGAGAAAGAAACATTTACCTCCTGGCGTCGCTGGTGTGATTGGGCTACACAGATCACCGTGCACCAACTCCGATCCTCACTCTACGCGGTACATCGTAACATGAGGGAATGGCATGCGATGTTGCTTACCAAGCATGCATTC
Organism: Dioscorea dumetorum; assembly: GCA_902712375.1. Lineage (NCBI taxonomy): Eukaryota > Viridiplantae > Streptophyta > Magnoliopsida > Dioscoreales > Dioscoreaceae > Dioscorea > Dioscorea dumetorum. The sequence goes on from CACTHL010000134.1 coordinate 362,584, forward strand.
ACCGCAAAGCTACTTGACAAAATCGATGATGGGAATGCCATCTACCATCTACCATCTGCTCAAGGCCATGTCGGTCATTTTTGTCAACAAGCACACAGGTGATGCTAGGTTCAAGGACAAGGTGTACAACCTATTCTTTGAATGTATCACTCTTGTAGGTAACTGCCGCTCGTGATCATAGATCGACATCTCCCCATGCTCGATGACGACCTTACATCCGCACTCATCGAGCTGGCCCAAACTAAAGATGTTGTTACGGAGCCGAGGTATAAAATACACTTCAGGAAGCACCCTGTGTTCCTTATTTTTGCACTAGAACATAACAGCGCCCTTTCCGCAGATCTCTACAATCAAACCATCTCCGAACTTCAACGTGCCTTTCACCGAGTTATCTAGCGATGTGAATTTCCTTGATTCCGGTCATGTGGTTGCTCGCACCCATGTCAGAATACCATACGTTACTGCTATCATCCACCGGAAATACTTTCTCCTTATGAAAGAACACTGTTTGTTGCACATTCACAGCCACCTGGTTGAGCTCACAGTGTTTATAACAATAGCGCGGTACATTGTCCTGCACTTGCATAAGGTTCACCACCTCCTTCCGTTCATGACGTGGTTTGCGACACTCCTTCGAGAAGTGCCCGTAGATGTTGCAGTTGAAACACTTAACCTTTGTCATGTTGCCATTGCTTGCTATTGTGCCACGGCCATAGCCACACTGCATGCCATGGCGACGATTTTCACCACCACTGCCGCTCCCTTTCTGGCCACCAAAAGAGCCCTCGCCTAGTTCTCTCCGTTTTTGATGTACGAACCGTTCCTCCTCAGTGAAAAGTAGTTTACTGTTCATGCTACCAGTGTCGCTACCGAGCTCATAGCGGTCCTCAATGGCCTTGAGGCATCTTGTGAGTTCTTCCACCGTAAGTGTCTTAATATCTACGAGTGTCTCGATGGCGATCGCGACCTGCGTGAACCTCGGAGGAACGACGCGAAGGAACTTCTTCACAACCCTCTCGTCATCGATATTGTCACCCAAGATTCTAAGGTTGTTTACTAGACTGGTGAGCCGCATGGCAAAGTCATCGACCATCTCAATCTCCTTGAACCTGATGGACTAGAATTCTGAACACACCGTGTGCGCTTTTACCTCTCACGTGCGCTCTGCACCCATCCGTATGGTCTTCACAGCGTCCCATGCTTGCTTGGCCATGTCCTTGACAGCAAGAGTGGCCAACATCTCGGACGGCACAGCCCAAAGGGTGGCAGATAGTGCCAGTCAATCATCCCTGTAGTCAGCCTTCCCGGGCTAGATCGCATCCTAGAGTCCCTGCGCTTGTAGATTAACCCTCATTAGAAGGGCCCAGTCGCCATAGTTTGTGCATGCCAACATGGGATAAACCACTATCCCTTTTGTCTCCTTCACCACCCACTGCACCACAATGTTACGGCTATTGCTGGGGCTTCCACTACAGCCATTACCTTGGCCTCGGATCTTAGGTGCTAGTGGAGAACTTGAAGAAGATCTTGCCCATGCTCGGACATCTCGGTAGGGTCAAACGTAACCCTGGCTCTGATACCACTTGTAGGAACTAATTGAAAAGTATAACCGTAGTCTTCGGTGTTCTTCTAATTATTAGCAACTTGAGAGATAATGTAATATTTTATGCTGCAAAACTTACAGCTTTTCTGGTTTTCTTCTTCCTTTATCTATATTAACTATCAGTAGTTACATGGCTAATAACGTGCCCTACATTCATGCCACATTTTGCTTTAACCACACCATGCCATGACCAGCATAACGTGGCTTAGACTGACTCATTCAAACTTTCTCCCCTGACTTGCATGCACACAACTCATGCATGAACAGACTCATGCAGGCACACAAACTCATGTTGAAAGATAAAATAAAAAAAACATGAACTGAACTAAATAATGACCATGATTAAGTCCAACAACAATTTCATATTTTCATTAATTTGTCTCATTCTTCCAAATATTTAGAATGGAATCCACTACCACTAGCATTTTGATATGATAGCTCCGCCTTCAATAATAAATAAAATTGTAAATATAAAATAAAATTATAAATAATATCAAATATAAAAATAAAATTATATGAAAACTATATTTACCTAATATTTAAAAAATCTAGAAATCTCCATGTTAAGCGATTCGGGCAATACTCTCCCCTCCCAGCCCCGCACTGTCCCACTAGTCAGGGAGGGAATTTCCCCCATTCCCACCCAGCGAGGGAGCTATTTCAGGGAATCCCCTCCGCGTCGGGGTGGGTCCCATCGAAGAACGGAGATTCCCCGCTCCACTTGCATCCTTAACAAGAACTGAAGAGCAGATGACCTTTTATGTAAAGGTAAAACTATAAAAATAACAGTCTAATAAAGATACTGATGTTATATGATATAAACACATAAAATCATATCATGAATTACGATTGATTTATGGAGTGATTAAAAAAACATGATCATGCCATTTATCATGGTGAATTCATGGTCCGTTGTTGGATCAAATCTTCATCATCAAAGAGACTAACATCATAACTTGGAAATTGACACTGTTTTGAAGATTCTCAATTTGATCTTGCTAAAGAGCATATGGTGCAATGGTGCAAAGTAAGTCTAATCTTGCTAAAGAACATATGTTCACATATGGTTATAAATGTGTCAAACTAGTTAGCCAGAGACAATAAATTTCTTACTCTGAATAACCTCTTTGCTTTGGGATGTAATAATCTACCAACGACCACTTATACCCTGTGCTATCCTGCAATAAAAATCATTGAATCACCTTTCTATCCATTGTTCTATTGTAGGATTTATTTGGAATCATTTTGCACTAATTCTAAGATTAGATCAAACCCCTAATTTATTTTTCCACTACATATTTATTTTTGTATATTTTGTTTATATTGCTAAACAATTATGGAATTTTATGTTTGATGTTCATTAAATGTTGGGTCTTATAAAAATAAAAGTTAAGTGGTTAAGTTGTTATAAATATAAATTTCTCATGCTTGTATTGTAAATACTCAGAAAAAATTAGAAAATTTGCTTATTTAGATTCTTATTATAAATTTTTAGGATAAAACTATGTAGGATTCAATTCTTTTACAACTAAAACAAAATTAGACAACCTACTTCGCCTAGTTAAACTAATTAAATGGAAAATCTTCATATTTCTAAATTATTTTAAATTGCTTTGAATTGTTTTAAATTAGGAAAAATTAATTATTAGTCCCTAGAAGTTTCAAAACATCTCGATGAATCCCTCTGATATTTGAATTTCACTATTAGACCTTCTATTTTAAGATACCTTTCCTTTCAGTCCCTTCGTCCAACTCCGTCAGCAGCATTTCTGCATAATACCAACTTTGCCCTTGGCTTTGGTGGGAAAAGGCCCGCCCTATCTTATTCCATTTTCAAAACCCGTATCGCTAAAAGGGAAAATGCAGGCTTTTCAGGCAATTTTTCACTTAGCAATCATGTTTTTCGAGTACTTTAAATGAGATCATCCCTTTTGCTTCTTCTGCTTCTTCTTCTTCATCTACCAGAATTCTTTTTGTTCCATTTTGTCTTGTATTAGTGGAGCATACGTTTGTCTTTTCTACCCGTGAGCGAGTTGCCACCAAAGCCTAGCTGCATTTGTTGCCATTAAAGAGTGTGGTGAAAGAAGGTTTAGTTTTTTACCTTATGTTGATAAACGAGTTGTAAACATTTGTTTGATTGTAATGCATGACAGCATGAGGGTTTTATGCAACATGACTCAATGGATACCTTCTGCGCAATAGCAAGATATAAGAGAGAGGGTCGAGTACTGCAGTTCATGGTATTAAGTTCATGGGAGTCAATGCTGCAGGACATATGTGACAGATGGAGTCTCAAAATTTAAAGTGTTAGGGTCAGCTTTGTCATGCCGGATGCACACCAAACAGTTTGCCCCATTAACTCTGAGATTGATTTTCAGCGAATGTGCCATGTTCACCATATGTTCAACTGCTCTATTGTCAACCTTATTGTTGACTCAACTGACAATGGCGTCGATGGCGGCCCAGGCTCCTCTTTACTATCGTAAACGTTATATTTCTGCTTGTGCATACAACTAACATGATTACATTCTAGTTTTCGTTTACCTTTGGGAATTTTTCATTTAGTCCTCATTGAAAAGTGTCTAAATACACCGTTTTGTAACGATACTTTACTTGTACTTTCATGCATTATTTGAATCAAACCGGTGCCCTTTGATGTGTTCTTCGTGTTTTTCTATTTCAGGGCATCTACGAGCCGTCTACGTGAGGAGGAGCATTCATGGCATGAAAATCGAGGCCAAAGAGCGAAGAAACGAACGTTAAACGAGCTCCTGTCGTCATTCGGGCACTCCTACACAAAACGGGCCTATTCAGGCCTGTTTTCAGGCCCGTGTGCAGGCTATGTGTGACCTGCACACCCTTGGCAGAAGGGTGTGCGGCCCAGTGCGCGGCTGCACACCCGCCCGCACACAGGTGTGCGGCCTGGCTGCACACCGCTATGGTATTTAAGCCCGTTTAGGTTTTTTTCAGGGGGATCTTGCCACCGGCACCTCCAAGCACCCCCACGCTCAAATCTTCATCAAAGGAGGTCATTTGGAGTGGAATCAAATAGGAGAAAAGGGAGAACGCATAGATCTTCATCCTAGGGATTGCCGACGCGAATTCGACAAGTTGCTCCATCATCCCTAGTCAACATCTTCAAGAGGGAGTTCTTGCTTTCTTTGTGATGAATCTTGTATCTTGTAGCTTCCCTTTGCTTGTAATGTAAAACAAAACCGTCCAAGGCCACCGGGCAACCGGTGAACCTTGGGAGGAACACTTGTATTGGATGACATTTGTTTTGGTTTAATGAATGCATGGATTGTTGTGTTTGGTTTCTTTCATTCTAATGTATGTTCATTCTACAATTAATGGATTCCGTAGAATTGATTATGAATGATACTTGTTTGGCGGGATGCTAGCATGTATTAGGTCAAAAAATGTTAGGAGAGGGATCCATTGTACCGGCGCACCAAAGGTTCCGGGCGCCGCTAGCCTCCCGCAGGCTTTAGAGTGTATTCTAGCACAATTGCCTCTGAATAACTCTATCCAAGACTCCCTATGCCCAATGATTTCGTGTGAGTATCCTTAGGATCAAGGAACTTGTACTTCATCAGGGCTATATTACGGAAGCTCCGGGGTAGTCGATTTCCGAGTCTAAGCGGACCAACTTGTTACAAACCATGCATGCATTATTTATTTATCATCCATGCTTGTGTTCTTCCCGGGGAGATCCTTGCTCGGGGCCTTATCTTTCATACTTGTTTTCCCTCTACGCGCTTATTGCTTGTTAGTGGCTTGATCACTTTTATTTCTTTGTTTTTGTATTTAGTCTTATTACAACAAAACCCCTGTTTTGACTTGGCTGAACTACTAATCTAAGAGGAAGTAATAGTAGATCTCAGGACCCCAGGGAATACAACCCTCTTCTGCTCACACGAGAGGTATTACTTGACGACCCGTGCACTTGCGGCCAGGGAGCCGTGTGCTCGCTTCTTCGCGACGTGCACGGCGACCATCACTCGCCGTTTTCATTTAGATCTCAATGTCTCCGCTTAGCGAGTTTAGTTTCCGTTTACTTTTGCGAGTTTTGATTTAGCCATCACCGTTTTTATTTTAATTTGAGCATTTCCGCTTAGCGAACGTTATTTCCATTTATTTTTGGGAGTTTTCATTTAGTCGTCCCCGTTGTCGTTTAGATCTGAAAGTTTCGACTTAGTGAATGTTATTTCCGCTTAATTGGGGAGTTGGATGCTTATCCATATCATAAATTTTGTTGTGTACAACAAAAGTAAGGATTCAATTTTAGAGAGCTTACTATTCAGTCGACGCATATTTCCATCCCAACAACACACAGTAGGTGCCCTATCGATGGCAGTAATCCAACCTAAGAGTGCAAGTCTGAGAGTCGGCCAACAATTTCGTGATGGTGACCACTTTAAAGACACACCGAAAAGTCTTGCCATAAGACAAAATTTTAACTTCACCTTTGTGAAGAATGACAAGCAGAGGGTAATTATCCAATGTGCATCTGTACGGTTGCCAATTGCGTGTCCAGCCATCGAAAGTCGGTAACCACGGCACATTTAGGATCAAGGCGACGTACCCGACACGAACATGCGGTTGGGGTATTGGCACTACCTCACACGCGAAAGCTTCCAAAAAATGGGTAAGTGATCTGGTGATGCATAAGCTGAAAGATCACCCTCTTTATAGGGTCGTCGATATTCAACATGATATAATACGCGACTATGGCATCCATCTGTCTTATAAGCAAGCTTGGTTGGGGAAAGAGGCCACCCAGGGTGTTTTTCACGTCAGTGGAGTTGCGAGTTACGACCTACTCAGATTGTATGCCAGTAATGTTTTAGAGACCAATTCTGGCAGCATTGTTATAGTAGACCATGAGGATGACAGGTTTACACGCGATGTTTTCTCATTCCATGCGTACATTGTTGGTTTCAAGCGAGGTTGCAGGCCTTTCTATTCATCGACAAGACTCGCTTGCTAAGGAAATATGGGGGCACCTTACTGGGTGCAACGGGGAAGGATAGCAACAACGATTTCTTTCATTTCGCATTTTTCATTGTTGACAACAAAACGGCTACCAATTGGACGTGGTTCCTTTCTAAGCTTGGTGATGCATTGTATAAAGATGATGATTATACGAAGATTATAACATTTATGCCCGACAGGTCAAAAGATCTCATCAACGCAGTCGAGAAGGTCTTCCCCTCGCCCAGTGTGCATACTGTCTCAAGCACCTGGAGGCAAATTTTATCAAAGTAAACGTCAGGATTGGAAAAGCATTGAAGGATCTATGTTCGTCCATAATCATTAGGATTGCATTTGCGTGCATGGAGAAAGAGTTCAATGATGCAACGAATGACCTATTAAGTGCATCTTTGCACGCACAACTTTGGCTACTCGTGCAATGGGCAAACTACATATTCAAAGGCGAAAGATGGGGCGAGATGTATTCAAACATTGTGGAATCATTCAACGCATGACTTAAAGAGGCACGGCACCTCCCCGTGACGAACATGGTAGACTCGATATGGTAAGCTTTTGTGGATGTTTACACGTTTTCATTCAGCATGTTCACTTCCCATTCAAAACTATGTGTTCCCGTTTACTTATGAATGTTTCCACTTATGTTTATGTGTTTTCATTCAGCATGCTCACTTCTCGTTTAAAACTATGTGTTTCTATTTACTTATGGATGTTTCTGCTTACGATCATATGTTTTCGTTTAGTATGCTCACTTTCCACTTAGATCTATGTGTTTCCGTTTATTTATGGATGTTTCCACTTACGTTTACGCCTTTTTGTTTAGTATGCTCACTTCCCACTTAGATCTATGCGTTTCCATTTACTTATGGACGTAGGTTCAAGCTTATGAATATGATGTGCACTCGTCGTGAACAATCTCACCGATGCGAGACCCACCTGTGTCCGGACATACATAGCAAAGTCGAGTATCTTATCGAAGAATCTCGTACTTTACTCGTTGGGAGATCAACCGGTGACTGTTTTGAGGTTGTCAATCGGAACAGCTTCTCCGTCAGTCTGCTGTCAATGAGGTGCTCATGCCGATGGTGGCAAGTTTATGGCATCCCATGTAAGCACGCATGTGTAGCTATAATGCAAACGGATGCAAACATTCACCACTATATTGACGAGTACCGTACGTCTTATGCTGAAGCCATTTTCCCTATCCCTGATAATGACAAACCAACGGATGACTCTCAGCCGTTGGTCTTCTGGCCACCCACAACTAAGAGGCAACCTGGCCGACTGAAACGGAAAAGAATTGAGTCACATCTGTCCATTGTGGTTGACTTGAGGTGCAGCAGGTGTAGAGAGGTTGGCCACAACAGAAGGTCATGCAACGCACCCATCATAGACTAATGGATGTGTCAACAGAAACTGTTAAATCTAAATGGAAACACCAGTATGTAAGCAGAAAACTATTAAATCTAAACAGAAACACCAGTATTTAAGCAGAAAATCTAAACGAAAACAACAGTATGTAAGCATAAACTATTAAATCTAAGCGGAAACACCAGTATGTAAGCATAAACTATTAAATCTAAGCTAAAAATAGTCAGATGTAAGCGAAAACTGGATCATTTAATTGGAAACACAAAAATGTAAGCCCAAAGTAAGTAATTACAATTTTGGAATAGGGAAATGCGAAATCTTAAACATGGACCACCCAGTGTTAGGGTTCACAGGTGTTGCTCCCCTCGTAGCCGTCTCTACCATCCCTTTGCCCTTTGCAATCTCGTCCATCAGTATACGTGCTGCATACTGCACACACAATAGTGGTACATCCAAGTGAGGCACACAAAGTTTCTCCCCATTAAGTAATTGTTTAATAAAACGTATGGTGAACACACAACAGTCGAAGTTGTCAGGCTTCTGCAGTGGGTAATCACGTATGTGCACCAGAGGGTATTTCTCCGTTCCGGCGTCACCGACCATAACGACGAGACAGCAATCAAAAAGCTCCGGCTGTTGTGAGCATATAAGAAGTCAGCAACAAAAAAATGACAAAAAATAAAAGAAAAGAACTAATAGCATAAGTCCCTACCATCTTCACCGCAAAGGCTGACGGCTTTGCGCCGAAGAGTAATGCAGGAACTGCTTTGATTATTTGTCGAGGACGAGGAGGTGGAAGTGTGTGTTGAAGATTATTGATAGAAGAACAAGTTCCAATTCGTTGAAATTATTAGTGGCATCCTTGACTAACGTCAGCACACTCCCACACCGTGCACTGCCTGCGACATTAGAAGGGTTAGCAGATGTGTGATTGCAGCGCACTTCTTGTAAAGGTAAGGGGTCTTCTTCAGTGACTCCATGATGATGACAATGAAGATGTCGAGCACATCGTCAGGGACACACCCTTCAACTAAAGTGAAGAGGTGGTCTTTCGTCATGAATGACAGATCGCTCTTCCACACGATGGTCCTAAACGAGGGAGGTTAAAATTCTTACTAAATGGCAACACTAAATGGAAACCTAATAATGTAAGTGGAAACATTCGATGCTAAACGGAAACAGAAAAAATATCGGGAACCCACAAATATAAGAGGGAACGTTCTATGCTAAACGGAAACACAAAAAATGTAAGCGGAAACCCAGAAATGTAAGCAGAAACACAACCATATAATTGGAAACACCGTCGTCAAAATAAAAAGGGAATGGTTAAATAAAACAAAGTGGGAAGCTTACCTATCGATTGCACAGTTGAAAAACATCCCAATAGCCGCTTGCTCGAGTTGGTCTTGGAGCTGAGATCCAATAGGGCATTTCTTTTTAGGAATGAACGGCGTCTTAACATTGGCTGACTCTTGCTTTTCAATAACGGTTATAGTATCAACATCGACATGGAGCTCTACTGGTTCTTTACTGGAAGTGTGCTCACATGTTTCTTCCGCATGTGCCGCTTCGTCAACCACAAGTACTTGGAATGGGAATGCAAATTCTATACATACAGGGGGCCCCACTGGCATCTTCGTCTGCCGAGGGGAACTGGGATGGAGCCTCATCATGTGGTTCAGGGGTTGGGGTGGTAGCTGCCGAAGGGGGCTCAAATGGAACAACTTCCTCCGCGTAGGTGGTTGGACTAGTTGCTTTATCTGCAGGGGAGTCTTGCCATGGGACTTCCTCATCCATGTGTTCCACAGAAGGGGTTAGGCTCTCAACTTTCTCCTCTGTCGCTACTAGAGCATGTATGAGTTCATCACCCTTGTCGGTGGTTTGCATGTCAGAGGTTTCCTTCAATGCACGGTAGGCCTCAAAATCGAAGGCCGGAATAACAATCTATTTCATTACCGTCAAAGACACTATAACATTGTCGACGTCGACCGCATCAGAGCCATCATTGTTGGATGAGATTCTTGAAAGACCTGAGGAAACGTCCTTCTTCACTCTTCCCTTACAGGCGACTCTCTTCATCCTTGGACCAGTGCTCACAAAGGGAGCCTCCAACTGACTTGCGACCCCTGAAGCCCCCTCAAGAACATCGAGGAGGTTTTCCGCTTCATCCTCGGGGAGGGTAGCCATAGGAACGCACCGAGTAGTGACCTTCTTCACATTACGCCTGCCCGTCTGAAATGACATCGAGGGTGACTTTAGTGTGTTTCCCGTCTATGATGGGACGGACATTCGAACCCGTCGTTTGATGGTGTCCATACAGGACACCAAACCTTGCAACCCCCGCGTAAGTATCTCAAACCCCGCAGCAACCTGGTGGCAACATCCTCGCCAATTTCCACCTGGCGGGGTCCCTGTGCCCCGTGACGAGGCCGACTACAGTGGGGGACTAGTGCATGGGGCCGGTGATCGACCATGTTTCGTCGGACGCTGCTTCTCTACGTCGAGTTACACCTTCGGCGCAAGGTCCGTACGCGATGGTCACTGTGTCACCCAACCCAGGGTTTGGGCATCGTCGAAGTCAGGGAATAGCTCAGAATACTGTGAACGAAGGACGACAACATTCAAACATAAGTGGTAATAAAGGTTAGTAAACAGCAACATACAGATGTAAGTATAAACAACGTATACTAAATGGGAACTCTTCGATTTAAAGGGAAACTAGCAATAGTAAACGGGAACTCTCTATTCTAAGCGAAAATGACCAATAGTAAACGGGGACTCTCTAGTGCAAGCGAAAACATTCAATACTAAATGGAAATACTCTAGTGTAAATGAAAACATACAGTAGTGAATGGGAACTCTCTAATGTAGGTGGAAACAACCAATAGTAAATGGGAACTCTCTAGTATAAACGGAAACAAGCAATACTAAACAAAAATGTAACTTCATACCTGCTTGCTATCGAGGGATGACAGTAATGGTCCGAGCAAAGCATGTTTCCAAAAATTGTTCTTATCGTAACAAAATATCGCGAGAGTCCTCCCAACGCGCACCTTCTTCCCTGTGGCAATCATCTCGTAGAACCATAGGTTCAGGACCATAGAGCATCCGCGCAGGTAACCTGTGTTTTGCTTCTCCCTACTAGTTCTTGACTGCACGTGCACGGCCGTTGGTGGAACGTCTTCCATGATCCACCTATGCGTAGTCTCCGCCAACACATACCTTCGTAGTGTGGGGAGATCCCTACTAGTTATGTTTGGGAACAACACTGTTCCCATGAGATACAACACCAGCAACCTCACGAAGTTCTCCTTCTCCCCTTTCCTCTGGACAATTTCTAGAAGGGATTTTTTCATAGCATCCCGACTCCTTTCAAAGCTTTTCGACATGAATTTCACTTCAAAATCTGGGGGTGTTTTTGCTTTTTTGAACACCACTATGTCCCCGTCACAATGGAGACCCATGATTATGGCCAGATCCTCGGGTTTGAAACTCACCAAGGTCGTCCCGATTCTGAACTTTTGGCTCTGTTGGTCGTAGTGCTGCATTATGGCATCAAGCAGACCCCTCTCTTGCAGCACTCCCTCAATGTTCATGAGATGACCGAACATTGTCCTCCTCACCATCTCCAGCTGCCTTGCACTCATCTGTTGTTTTAGTTCGTCCAATGTCTCCACAACAGGCACCAAATACCATTTGCTATTCACCAGGTTGGAGGCCATGTCTACGTTAGATACAACATTACTTAACTATCAGTGGGTGAATTCTAAATGGAAACAAATAAATACTACATGGAAACTCCGCAGTCTGAATAGGAACTAGTTCAATAAACGGAAACTACAATTCTAAACAGAACCGTCAGAACAAAACCCGATTATTACTAAACCTAAATTGGATTGCTCAAGATTTCAAAACCATAAACAACAAACACAGCATAATCAACTCTAGAGAAGCACTATTCTGGTAGACCGCTTACTTGCCCATGTAACTTCGGTTGGATTGGGCTGGGAATTGGATGTTTGTTATGCCGAAGATGTGGGAACTAGGGTTTTTTGCTCGCACTTTCATGTCCGAGTAAAGGAAAGGGTACTCCACTGATAGTGCAATGGAGGACGAAGTCTGCTGCTTTCGATGTAATCAATGTGCTTGAAGTTTTAAACCTCGGAACACACACCGTCCCAACCGCCCTTTCGTGTGTCAGTGGAGAGGCATAACCGTCACTCCACTCTGGCTTTAACGGTGTTATCCCACTTAGGGACCCAGATGGAAGCAAACCCAAAAAAAAGAGACTTCCTGTGGATTTTCAAAATAACATAGATTTTCTAGTGATTTTCTGTGAATATATGAACTTCTGAGGGATGTTTTGTTCATTTCCCGTAAATTGTAATTTAGTAAATTTTATTTTTATGCTTTACAGTTTTAGATTATCTTTTAAAAACCTATAAGGCCTTTTTAACTAATAAAACTTAGCTTAGTGTTTTAAGTCAAGTCTCAATAATGGCAAGGTTTGAGGATCAATCCCTCTAAACAACAATTTTTATTTAATAATAAAAAATTTTGAAAAATTTCAATGGACCGACTCGCCAATGAGCCTGGCAAGTTTTGGGGATGACTGTGTCATGCTCGGTTCATTGAAAGATCCATTTGGGGATGAGTGGGCCATGCTCGGTTCATTGAAAGATTCTGCGGGTCTAGCAAGTTGAACCCGCCCAGCTACTTGGTCCTATAGCACGGGTCAGTTACAGTTTATTTTTTAGTGACCTAGGCCTGTTTAACCGGACCGAGCTCACCTCTGTACAATGGTTTTGGTCCACTGCAAGGACTTCTTGGTCCTTGCTTGCAAGAGCATTTATTTGGCAAATTTGGTTTAATAAAAATGAGTGTGTTTTCAATTTCGAAAAACCCTTGTCATGTTCATTAATTCCGAAAATCAGTCACATGTTCATATTATTGGTATCTACAACTCTTGACACTAAGCAGTTATCTTGGGGCGAAGAAGAGCATTCTTCCTTCACGGCATGAGCGTGATTTAGTGATGGTCCTCATGTTATTGCTAACTAGATTTTAACAGTTCCCAAGTGCTCCACCTTATGAGAAGATCCTCTCTACATTTAGGGGTTTATTTATTTTCTTATTGAATCCACCTCCGATAGACTCATTTTATCTACTCTATGCTCTGTTGTCTCTTCCAGTCATCTCATTGTTCCCTTGGTTTTGTCCTTTTGAACACACTGAACTTCAAATGCGTCCACGTTAGCAAAAAAGAAAAGAAAAAATAAAAAAAAGAACACAAATTTGGTTACCTTAATTGCTCAGCTTTAAAATGTTGGAAATAAAATACAAAACATAATAACGAAAACTACTTGAAACACAGTTACGCCTACACAAACACACCAAATTAATTTGTCTCACAACAACATTGGAAGCCCAATTTATCGAAAACAATCAAAGCGGCTTCCATTGGAACTTGCCAATAGAATTACAATCTATTGTTATTCAATACATCCAAGGTTTAAATAGCATCCTTGGCCTTAGCCCAAAAGCAGAAAAATGTACTAACATTTCATCAGACTAAATTCCTGCGGGGTTTGTAAAATGACATGTTTTGCCTTATGACAATATAGATAGAACAATGTCAAGGGGGAAAAAATACTAGGCTAATAGGGAGCCTTCCATGACAATCACAGCTTTTCCGCGAATGTAAACACGCTCGGCATTTTCATCCAATGTAAGGTCCAACCTTCCACCCCTCGGAGAAGCCTCAAGAAAGATCAAAGAAATTAGAGACATTATTAAACTAATCTGTTTCCAAAGTCTTTTCTTTTGTCTTTTATCGGTTAGTCTCGGAATCACATAAATTTGAATTTTTACGGTAGATTTTTATTTAAAGGGGTGAAATAAAATGTACCATGTATGCAACTAGGTTGTTCTTTCCAAGCTTTTTGCTCCAATAAGGTGCTAAGGCACAATGAGCACTCCCACAAACAGGATCCTGAAAGATTTAAAAAAAATGATTAACTGATTTTATTGAAGCCAATTGTGAAGATATAACCTAATGTGGAAATTACTTAAGGATACTAACAACAAAGACGACATTAAAATAGAAACGTGAGAAGAAAATTCATCGTAACTATTATATTTTCCTTTATAGACTATGGAAATGTGTTATGAAAGTAAATTGATTCTCGATAAAAGAATTTATGCAGTAATGCAAAAGGTTTTATTCATAATTGAACCTTGGAGTGAGATAAGCTAAGTCTTGAATAGATAAGCTGTTTATTGCCTCCATTAGTGCTTGATAATCAATATGAGTAAGGGATGAAAGCTAAACACAGCCATTACATCCATTGGTTAGCAAGCCATATAGTGCTAATTCAATTTGAATACAAAAGATGGAAAGGCACTTTGTTGGAAATCATATGCATAACCCTGAAAATTTTAACATGCGAATTGATGCAAAGCAGCTCGAGATACATGACATTACAACTGGAAAATGAAGGTCATTCACAGATTAGAAATATCGGTGCTTCCTCTAGAATGATATTTGAAAATAAACAATTTATCACTACTACAGAATGCACTAGATTAAATTGAATTTTTAAGGTTACAGGGAATTTTGCAACAAAAGGATGTATATTATCTGAGCATTTCGGCTGTGAATGAACTCTATAATCAGATAAAACTCAATCTATTCTGCTACATCTTGTCCTTCTAACAATACTTCCACAAGCTATATCTGCATCTGCAAAACCTAAGTTTTGCATAATTAGCCTGTGATCTATTTAATCTAAAACGCAAAATTCTATTATTATTTTTTATAATTCCTACTTTTTATCAAGTGGTCCTCTGGTTTTATCACTTAATACAATAATACATTCTAACATTATGCACCAAAAATTCCACTCCGGCACTAACCACTCCACCTAGCATAACACATCAAATTCCTTCACTAGGTAACTAATGAGAATGATTTTGCAAAACCGATAGACACCAATGAAAGTTATACATTTTCAATGTGAGATTTTCAATTAGATAACCAAAGTAAAAGATGAATGGTCTGCATAATTAATATTCTAGGCCTGAAAAGGGATATCACAATAGAAACTAGTCCAAATAAGTAAATTTATAATTGCATCAACAGCTTATCATCATTTGAGATCGTAAAAATTATTTTATGAGTAAAATGAAATAAAACATTCAGTTAGATGTACTGTCATACACTAAAATCTGAATGATTTCTAAATGAAGATCCATATAATAATTTTACGCTTCTTAAACTTAGATTAAGGAAAGAAGATATGCAAACACTTCACTAGAAGGGATTACCTCATCAATACCCAACTTGGGACAAAAAAAACGAGAGAAGATATCATATCCAGATTCAGGAGGTGCAAGGCTTGTTACAATAATCCCTCTTCCAGCACAATTTCGTATCTCATCAAAATTTGGCTTTAAGTTAACAACATCATGCCCTGAGGGAACCTCCACCTGGTGAGGAAACAATTTAATTATCCATCTTAATAAGTAAATTTCATACTAGCAGGTCAGGATAATTATTCCAAAATAATATAAAATGGATATAAACAACTTTTGACATAATATTAGCTATTAGCAGATATTGTTCTAATAATAATCAAAGATTAAGGGATGGGTAAGGGAGTACAATGAGGTCATCAGATGAGGCTTTCTTTGTAACATTGATCACAGATGCACCATTCAGAGTTTCGGGAATAGTTGGGATCTCACCAGAATCACATTGGACAACCTTACACACAGGAAAGTTCAACTCAATTGAAAAACTTTCTTCTTCTCCATTGGATTTGATAAAGCTCTCATCCTTAACATTAAATAAAGTTGACTGCTTCATTCCAGAGACTTTTGTAGCAGTCAAAATTCCAGATTTTGTGGCAAATTCAATGACATCACATTTTACCAAGCCAAATGATAAAAGAAAATGTGCTGCGGCTAAAGTTGCGTGACCACAAAGATCAACCTGCAAAAGAAGCAATGTAATTTAGTTAATGCATTAATGCAATTAACAAAGACTCAAACATGCCATCTTTCCATGATCACAGTAACTCTAACTTCCTAGGAAAATAAATAACAAGCATTTAGCATTAAAGTCAAATTGTCTGTAGGAGAGGCAACTTCATAAGAAAAATAGAAAATTACAATTCAAATAAATTGTCTTATTATGAAGCAATAGATACCGGATACAGTTGCCTTGGTCACAAAAAGCATGCTTCATTAATTAGCACCAAATCTTCATAAAAATAACTCTGTAAACAAAGACAAACATATACCGATCTTGGTTGGTTTCTTAAGTAAGAATTAAACTTCAAACTAAACAAATACAAATCATTTAGATTGAACATTTTAGGACCAATTAACCAAATTCTTCTTCTCCACTCATTTACATCTAGCATCATTTACATTTCACAAATTTACACTCTCTTTCAACTGGACTTCCTTCCAGTCTTTCTGAAGGGCCTGATAATTATTCTTCCATAGCTTGTAAGGATGGTAAGAACTTATCCTTGTCCTTGTTCTCAATTGAATTTGAATTTCCCCAGTGCCTTTTTTTTAATTTAATTTTCGATTGCCAGAATGTAAAAGGCTCAAGTTTAGCTCAAATTAAAATGAGCAAGTCTTGGGCTTAGGATCATACTTAACTCAAGTTCCCACCAAGCTCAAGGTAGTCTAAACTATCTCGAGCCAATCAAGAGCAAGCATTGCTTCTTTTAAGTTTGCCTCTTTGCCAGCACTAACATTTTGGTCTTCATATACAACATGCCCACGCCACACACACCACCTCTTATGATCTTTCAAATGAAAAATGTTGCTAAGCTTATTCAACTTGGACCCAAAAAAGCTCACTCAATTTCATAAAAACATAAAAACCACATAAAGCAAATCAATCAACCAAACCTCTGCCACCGGAGTGAACCACCGAAGATTAAACCGAGAGTTGTCACCAGAGACAGCATGGGTCAAGAAAGCAGTCTCAGAGATGTTGAATTCCTTGGCAACAGATTGCATCCACTCATCATCCCCTTGGTGTCCATCTTCCAAAAAACATATGGCTGCAGGATTACCTTTAAATGCTGTGTCTGTGAAAGCATCTACCTGAAACCAAAGATTCAAAGTTGCACACTGAAGCTTACAGAGGGAAATGATCAAACAGTTGATAGGCAACAAAAAAGAAGCAAACTCTCAGGTACTCACCACTGCGTATCTCACTGTTCTGGCAGCCATCTGCAGCTCCTGAAGCAGGAAGAGACCCAACAAACAGGGAAGAAAGGTAACAATGACATAATTTTAATGCGATTTAACAAATATATACGGACCAGCCAATTTTGACCCAACGCGCAGGCCAAATTTTAAAATATTGTTTGTTATTTTAAAATTATGTTTATTTAATTGCGCCTCAATGGCCGGTTTATAAAAAATGATTTATCAACAGTTTTTTAGTATATTAATAAGAGGCCTTTACGCAGAATGTTTATTTCCAAAAACAATTATAAATCAAATCTCAAAACCCACCTAAAGATAAAGATGAAGTGAGAATTCAAATCTTTGTTGAACTTGTTATATATATCCCGTACCTCTTTTAAATGGGGTATTTGTCGCCCATTAGTTAAAAGTATAACTTCTTATTTATTAAACATGTATATATGTCTTATTTGATCTTTAGTCATCAAACATTAGGTCGGTATACATATGAAACTATCTTTAGGCTTGCAGGCACAAACTACTAAAACTCTAAACTTAGTATTGGATGGAAACATGAAACATAGATCTACTTTTAAGAGGCTACACTATACCATGAAAGGCATAACATAACACATAGAGGTTAATATTTGTATCTATAACCCTACTCATCTTCAAGACATGTATGCATTAGAGTCAATAAAAAACCATAAAGCCATATGTGCATATGGGAAAAAAATTCCATCTACAATTAATTCATAGCTAAATAGCACACTTTGTAATATAAAATTCATTATAATTATAGTGACATACATTTTAAGTGTATGTCTATCTCAAACCATCACGTAACCTTGCTTCTTGCTTTGTTGTCGAAGTCTGATCTATATCAAATCTACACTCATGATTTTTGAAAACGTGTGTAGCATCACAATAGAATGATATAAGAGCTCTCATTGATAAACTACAAGCACTTGTAAAAATTGCTTTAGAACTTTGTAATAAATTGGTGCTCTGGTAACCACATCATCTACCATTATCTTTCACTATTATCCACATTTTCTTTCGACCAACACATAATGTAAAATCTATAAACATGGGGAATTTTTTTGTCAATATGATATGAACTCCTCATTTTTTATTTATTTATTTATCTTGTGTTGATTTAACTATTGAAGCTTTTCAAAAGAGATCTGAATTACTTTTACAAAGTTGTGAAAAACATTATTAGTAAAATGCCTTAAGCATTACTAATGAATATGGCTATACTATGGGATGTTTACATTACCTATAAATCTATCAAAGGTAATGCACATAGATGAGTTGGATCTAATAAATTGTATATATATTATTTAAAAATTGCAATCAAGTTCTCTACTCTCACCTTCAACAATTGGGGATGCATAAGGGAATATGTGGTCTTTCTCATCTTCATTTGTTACCATTAATAAAGCTTATATGTACTTCCTATACAAAAATATCCCTTATATTGAGAGGACATAATGATAGGAATTGAAATTAATGATAGAGAGTCTAAAAATTCAAAATATTATATTTAAACAACTTCTATCCATGACCTGCTTAGCAAGGTTTTGGAACCCTGACTGGACCGGCCGGTCGGACTGGTAGAACCAGGAACCGGTCAATCGTCCTGTCCTGTTCTATGCATATTATTAACCAGGTGTTGACCGTGTCAAACCCGGTCAAACCCGCCAAACTGGCCGGTTTGACAGGAACCGGGTTGACCCCGGTTCTGATTATTTTTTAGCTTTTAATTTTTTAAATAATTAATAACTTAATATGGACTCCTGACTTAAAGCCGCCCTCTCTTTCTCCATCACCCTCTATTTTGTGTATGTTTATCTGTATTACTTTTAATCTCTTTTCTTTCCTCTCTCTAAAATAACTGTATGTGTGTGAGTGATCATAATCTCTCTCTTTAATTGAAGTCTCTGTGTGCACGTGTTTGTGGGAGTGAGAGAGAGAGAGAGAGAGAGGAAGCATAGGGCACGTGATATCATTGCATTTTCTTGAAGATTGCTAATTATTTATTACTTGAGGAGTCTAAATAAATTTAGCAGTAACAAGAAACATCTATTAGAAGTTGTATTTATCATGTTATGATTTTGTTATTTATTTATGTTGTTATGAAATAGGAAAACAAAAAATCAAATAACAATATTTTTAGTGTGTGTATATATATATATATATATATATATTTATTTATTTATTTATGACATCATCCGATCTGACCAAAATTGGTCATCCGATTGGACCAACTAACCCACGACCCGAATATTAGACCGGTTCACTCTCCGGTCCAGTTTTAAAAACATTGCTGCTTAGGATCAAAGTCAACAACAATGCTCAAGTTACAATTGACTAGACCACTGAAGTGCATGCATAATTTAGTATAACATTGCTCTCATGATCAATTATAAGTTTAAAAGCCTTCTTTTATTCTTTTCCAAGCCTTTTGCATAAATGACACCAATATGGTGCCAGTCTTTAGCCATGGCTTGTACTTGTGTATATTCAAGCTAAGATTAGCTCTTAATGATATCTAAGTGTTCATAAATTAAATTTCCATTATATTACCGATAATCATATTGGATACCTTTATTGGCATAGAAATGTGGCATTAGAGATCATGTACTGGTATAATGTTTTCCTCATAGAGAAGATTTAATTTCCTCTCAACTTGAACCTTAGCTATTGTGCCATCAATGCATAGCATATCTTGTCATGCACACAAAAGTCTTTATAAAAGGAAACAAATTTCTCTTCACCTAAATCTATTTATTGTGACATCAATACATGACATCTCTTATCATGCAAGAATGAGCATATACTTCTTTATGGTGGTAATAGGATTCCTTCTGCAGTTAAATCCTACCTATAATGCTAACAATACGTGAAGTATCATATCATGCAAGTATATATACAACGTCTTTATAGAGGGAATTGGATACAGCTATACATGAATGTTGTTTATTATGCCATCAATGCATGGTATTTCTTATCAGGCAAATAGACATACACTTTTTTTATATAGGGAATTAGACTCACTGCGTTTGATCCAACCTATTGAACTATTAATGCATAGCATTCTTATTATACAAACCACACATATACTTTCTTTGTAGAGGGAACAGAATTTCCCTTTCAACTAAACCTATTACACCATTGATGCATGATATTTATGGTCATGTAAATATACATACACCTTTTTTGTAGAGGGAATCAAATTCTTCTTATACCTGAATTATACCATTGTGCCATCAGTATATGGTATTTCATATCATGGAACTACAAAAACACTCTTTAAATGGGAAAGTCAGACAGATTCCCCTTACAATTTGTTTATTATGCCATCAATGTATGGTACTCAATGTCATTCAAACATGCATATACATTTTGAAAGAAATATATATATATATATAACAAAAAAATTAATTTTAAAAATGATTGAGAATCAAAATGGAAAAATAAAATATGTTGAAAATAAGTATAAATCCATTATATTTATAATGAACTAATATATTCTTTACCCAATATTAAATAATAAAAATAATAGCAAATTTGGTTTTAAAATGTTTATGTGTGTATTTACCAAACACAATTATGACTATAATGTGAAGCAAAATGTTTGAAAAAAAAAAAAAACCTTATTAGAATATATTTAAAGAAAGTTTTTAAAAACAAATAGGTGTGGAATAAATTAAAGCATAAATAGGTTTATGAAAAAGTTAATAATAATAAAAATATATTTTAAGAAAACAATAAGTTTCAAAAAACAATGACAAGTTTAATTAAAACAAAAAGTATGGGTGGTTGATAAACTTGTCTATGGGCTGGTTCGGGGAGGGGCAAGGGCTGAGAATGATAGGTAATAGAATTCAAGTTTATCCATGCCAAACCTGGCCCGTATACTCGGGCCTTAAATTATTACGAAAACATACACATATCTAGGGCTTTGAAACCAAGGCATGGGCAAGCCCAACCAAATTGGAATTCTTTTCCTTAAATAATAAATTAATCATTACAAAATGTTCACAATAGCATTAAAGTTAAACTTTATGTTTCCAAGCTAATCCAAGTAATAAAAATAAAAAATTAATCACATCCAAGCTTAAATATAAATAGAAGTCCAATTCAAGTCTACAAAAACAAAAATATAAACGTAGTGAAAGAGAAAATATACAAAAAACATAAAAATAAAAGTAAACCTCCAGATAGTGTAGATAAGAGAAAAAAATAAAGAAAATCACCTAACAATGTAAATAAGAGAAAAAATGACAGAGGGAACATCATGACCCATTGATCTCATTCAATTCAACATGAACCCAAGAGATTCCAATTCCTATCACAATATATAAAAACTACATTAACACCAAAGTAAAAAAGTGATTTTGTTTTCGATGTCTTTGTTAGAGATAAGGCTCCACGTCGGCATTTAACACACATTAACAATGACATGGCAGAAGTGAGGATGTGGCATAATGACATGGCACGAGATGACATGGAATCAACTTGAAGACAAGAAGCTATCAAAAAAGATTGCGTAGAGGAAAAGGTATATTTGGTCAATTGAAGATTAAAAAGAAGATCTCATCTATATTTGAATAGTGAATCAATTTTTAGTGCAATCACTTTGAGGACAAAGATCTATTATGAAGACCATATTTCACGCAATCACTTGATAGTCAGATTTTGAGGAAAGATTGAAAATAATTATTGTCAGATCTACTTGAAGACATTATCATATGGGAGAAAATTGACAACCAAGCTTGGATAATGAAGCTCAAGTTTATTAACGAGGTGATTGTGAAAAATCAAACTTGGATGAATGAAGGTCAAATTTAAAAATTATGAAGACCAAACTTGTACAAATGAAAATCAAGTTAGGTAGAAGCTTTAAAGATACTTTAAAGTCTATTTTTGTTTTGTTGATGACACACCATGCGGGGTTCCACATTTAAGAGAGTACTAGTAGCTAACAGAACCGAGGCAACTAGTTACTGGCAAGTCAAGATCAGGAGGATTCAACTACATTCAACTTAGATTAATTTAACCATAAGGGTTGGAGGCGGGCATCACAAGGTTGAGTTACAACGAGAGCTACAATTTACTCAGGATCAACAAGCAAGTTGCGTTGTAAGATTAGTTACAATCTGAGGTACAATGACGAAGTTTGGAAGATGACTAAGTTAAGAAGCTGCAGAAATTCTAAAAGAGTGAAGCGCTATATTTGGGATGTGGAGAAATCTATATAAGAGAACCTGCTCCAAAGATTTAGGATGAACCATCGGAGTGAGAAACCCTAGTTTGAGAGTGAGACAGTGGGCATTAGGCAATCTAGAGGGGATACATGTATATTTTTGTGATGGTGAGTGAATGTTGTACTTATATTAATTCTCCTCTTTTAATATATTGTATCTCCGGGATTAACCTTGAGACATATGCAAGTGGTGTGCCAAACTGGGTTACCCATTCATATGTTTTCTTGTTTGGCATTGTCATGTGCATGATTGTATGAGAGTTTGAGTACAACACCCTAATGGAACTAACAGTCTCCATTTTTTTTCTTTTTTTTTTATTTTTGATGTAGTAGATATCTGTAGTTCAATTCATTTTTGCCTACAAGAAATACAAAAAAAGATCTGCAAGTAAGAAGAAGAGCAAAACAATGAAAAGACAAATAACACAAACTCATATACTTATTTTATATGCATAATATAAAAACAAATCACTATGTTAGTAAAAGAATTTGTCATGCATTCAGAACAACTGAGAATTCAATACTATTTTTCTATAGGATTTTGATACTCTGAAAATCTTTAGAAAAAAAAATGACAACTTAAGTAAAATAGAAAGGTGTTTAGCTGCCTTTCACATGATAATGGGGACGTAAACATACAATTGAAAGATCAATACTGGTTCACGCTAGCATGAAAACAATTAAAATTAAATAGCAGAAAAAAAGGGAAAAAAAGAATCATGAAAGAGTATATCTTAACGTAGCAGTCTTTCAATGTCATCAGTTTGAGAATTATAGCCACATATTACAATATATTTCCCTAAAAGGAAAGAAGAATTTAATGAAATCAATGACTTGTGAAATATTAATAATAGTAACAATAAAGAAATAAAGTTACAACTTATCGCCATTATAGCACCATCATTTTCCCCATCATTTTCATCATCACACGAGCTAGAACTTTTATCTTTCAATCCTAATATAAATTTAAAACAACAAACAAAGGAATAAGAAAGTAGTACTACCACAATAACGCATGACAAACTACACAGGATTTACCTATTGAAAAGCCTTTAGCATACATTCAATCATCCAAACAAACAAAAGGCTTACATTGTTCTTGGTTTGAGTAAACTCTTGATGCAGTTAATGACTTTCTTTATAATACTAAAAGCGAACTCTAAAACCACTAACTAATAATGAAATCTTGGGCTAATAATGAAATCTCATAATACCTTATTAATCTTTTACTCTAATACTCCATAATATCAAGATCATTGTTCAACTGAAATGCTTTTTCCTCCAAGTAAAGAGCCAACTGTGATTTTTTTCATCTGCAATTTTAGATTTACTTACATACTCTTTACACATACTCTTTATGATCTTCAGCCTCATTACAACTATCAAATACAGCCATAACAATATTGGAACCTTGCAAGTTAAACTCAATAAAATTATCCCAGTAACAGTTGAACTTCCAAACAAAGTGGAAGTATTAGATTTGGAGTTTTTCAAATACTCAATAAATAAGATGATTGAGAGTATTAAGAATTGTTTTAACAAATTCTACATACAACTGGCATAAAGTGTAGTATAGCAATCTTGTACATAATTCAATTTGTAGCGAGGATCTAAAATTGTTGTACAAGAAACAATTGCACTGCATTCAACCAAATTTATTGAATTTCTCTTGTATCTCCTTAACCATGGGGCTTAAGAATGTATGGTGACCTTCATCAGTGTTTAACAAGATATAATGGACTTTCTAAACTCCTGTAAAATAAATATTTAAAGTGGGTTATTTTGAACTTGAGAACACACATGCTACGTAATAGTACACTTTCAAAAACTTGCAAAAAATTTGAATATTTATGCACTCTTCATTGGAAAAGTGCAAAAAAATAAAATATTTTATCCAATTGCCCCCAATATTCTAGCACATCTTTGTAATAAAAAAAATGATTGAAGCATTAAATATGAAGAGTTCCATCTAACACACACATCTTGATGCAATTTCTTAGTTCCATTCAAGTGGAAACATTTTTCAATAGTTCAATAAAATCTTTTCTTGTGAGGACCATATCTTTTATATATTTCATCCCATTACGAACTTTACTAACAATACCATCAATAAGTTTCAAAAGCTTGAACAATGAAATTCAAAATATGCCGACAACATATAATTTGAAAAAAAAAAGACCAACACATAAAAGAGTTTTGTTGGCCTGAAAATGACTTTTAAGAGAAGGACATCATTATAAGAAGCACTATCCAAAGTGATGCTAAGAATTTTTCATGTCTATGCTCCATAAATTGAAGCACAAAAAGAGTTCGTTTGCTATGTTCAAGCCATCATAAGGAGGGGTTAAAGATCTAAATCTTATTATTCTTTTCTATAATTTTCAATTACTATCAATCAAATAAGCAATAACACAAATATATTCATCAACAGTATGCTCATATTTCCAATTGTCAAAAGTTAAGCATATTTGGCTTG
This sequence comes from Dioscorea dumetorum, assembly GCA_902712375.1. Lineage (NCBI taxonomy): Eukaryota > Viridiplantae > Streptophyta > Magnoliopsida > Dioscoreales > Dioscoreaceae > Dioscorea > Dioscorea dumetorum. The sequence goes on from CACTHL010000134.1 coordinate 387,514, forward strand.
GGCTTTAGCTAACTCTTCTTTGACATGCTCTCTTTCTTTTGTATAGTAATGCAAAACATCCCTAGTAGTTATTTGTCCACTTATGTTCTTATAGTTGGGACATGTAATACTCATCAAATATTTAAACCTAGATTCCTCAACTATTCTAAATGAATATTTTTTACATACAAGAAAAAATTGAAATAGCTATGTGAAATTCATCTTGGTCATAGTTATAATTTTTTATGAGTGGCCCTCTACTTCAACTTGGTTAAGCTGCTATTGTATATTACCTAATATCCTCATATGTTTTTGAAGATAGCCTTCCAAATGGGTCTCACATGAGGTGTTCCATAGAAGATTTTGTTGAGAGGACAATCTTACATGGTTGCATTATGCCTTTAAATATTCTTTATAATTGCACTCAAGCTGTGCACCTTCAATGTAGTAGCTTTTTGAGGCTTGGGAACACTTTCATACTTTGTAAACTCATGCTCCACATTTATATGGGTATTTGAATTTGCCCTTGTCTCTTACAATAATATAAATCACTAAATAAATAAGAGTACTAGAAAATAGTCATGTGCATAATAATAAAGAAAATTAATTAGTTTTACCATATAGTCCAAAAATAAGAAAATAAAGCCAACTGCAAGTAAAAGGTCGCACAACCAACATTCGGTTAGCCCGACCTGGAACTAACTTAACAAAACCCTTGAAGCCTTGGGTTATTATTTCTTAAAATTTCTGGATAAAATTTTTAAAAACTCAATTGGTTTGAAGGATTTGAACAAGACCTCTTCTTTCACCCATGAGAGCGGAACCGCTTAACTTATGGTTGTTACTTTTATAGAAATAGAATAATATATGTAGATAATTTTATGATATTTGCTTTAACCATCCACTTGAAAATATCAACATGGATATAAATTTCAATATCTCCTAATATGATGGGAAAATAATTTTTTTTAACAAGTTGTAAAAAAATATTTGTATGTGTTTTCAATTTGCTATAGTGTGTATGCATACATTCATTTTAAGTTGAAACATAATGTATATAATAATTTTCCAATAAACACCGCTAAATATTGCAATGAAGGTTTCATGTATGATTAGAATGGTGCTTAAGTTCAACAACAAAAAATAAAGATGGGTAACCCTGAATTAGTGACTTTTTACTAATAACATTATGAGTATAATATCAATAGCCCTCATAAGATTGAGGCCGAAATCAAGGCTGAAGTACACCCCAATAATGACAAATAAATATGCATGTGGCAACTCTCATATGATGTAAAAGAACTATGGGGCTGTTTGGTTACCCGTAAGTAGGTGTAATGTAATTTGAATTACAGGTAAAATGGCAAAATGGGATGTTGATAAGTGTCTAAATGTACGTATTTATATGTTTTATTCTAGTACTATTTTGCATATATTTTGATGAGTTGATGCCCGTTTCGCGTTTAAATTGGTTTTATTTGTGTTACAGGCCTTGAATAAGCCAAAATGAGCTCAAGAACGTATATGGGAAGAAATCCGTATCAAATACGACATTTTTGAGCTTTCACCACTGTAGCAGTACTGTAGAAGGATATTGTAGCAGTACTGTAGCATAGCACTGTAGCACGAAAACGGGGTTTTTCTTGGAAAAGGCTGGGAGCCTTGCGGGCAAGCATGCGCCCGCAAGGCAGCCCGCATGGATGCCCGAAAATTGCTTTTAAAGGAAAAGTTAGGGCATTTGAAGAGGAGCTTCAACTCATCTTCTTCTCCTCTTCTTGGGTCGCCGCCCCACCTTCGCCGGCGGCGTTTTCCGGCGATCCACCGCGCCATTCTTCACCAAGAGGGAGGCAAACTTTGGAGGAGGAAATAGGGGGAAGATCTAGAGCTTCAAAGCGTCGTTTGAGAAGAAATCTCGGCGACTCCGGCGATATTCATCCATCCAAGGCGATCCAAAGCTTGAGGGAGTTTTTATTACTTCTATTTATGTTTATTTGTTCCTTGGAATTGTATGAGTGTTCCTCTTTCATGAGGAACTAACTTATATGTGATTTGGGCATGATGAACCCTAGGGTAGGTTTATTGTAATTAAGCACGATAATCATTTGTGATTTAGTGTTGGATGTTGAATTTCTTGTATAAGAATTTCTATGGTTTGTGATTCTCTCTATGTGTGCTTTACTGTCTTGGACCGCATGAGAACTCTGCTGTTCAATTTCTAGGTTGTACTTGGAGCGTGACCATCGCCCTTATACTAGACTCACATAGACTGAAAGGGATCCATGTACCAATACGCCGAGGGATTCGGGTATTAGGTACCCCTCTAAATGTTAGGCTTAGACCCAAAAGAGTGTCTACTCCTGATAAGGGATTCCCTTAGTGCATTGCAATCGTAGGAGAAATTGACCGGAAGGGATTCCGGTCAATACTTGTATGGGATTAGAGCTAATCACCGAGGGATTTGGGATTAGCTTAATTTAGGAATCTCTCAGTCCAAACCACCATCACAACACATCATCCTCAATTCGGGCCTTAATGACAACCCTGGGGGGATTCTCTGTCCAAATCACGCTCTATCTTGATTGTCCGTCCCTTGAATGCTTATTAGGCGTGTAGTGGTAGCTTTATTATTTTTTATTAATTATTAGTAGTTGTACTCTTTGCTCGAATTGTTAGGCTAGGAAATAGACGAAGAGGAAGTAATAGTAGCTCCTTGGCCCCGTCGAATACGACCCCTGTGTCACACACAGGGTATTACTTGACGACCCCGTACATTTGCGGGACGCTCATCATGTTTTTGGCGCCGTTGCCGGGGACACAAGGGATACTAGGAAAACCTGTAGTCTATTGCTCTAGCGATTTTTTTTCTTATTTCTGTACATTCTACTTTATTTTCTTGTTTTTCTTCTTATTTATTTATTTGATTTTGTTCTTTGGTTTTTCTTTGGTGCGAGGTACAATTTTCTGAGCCAATGCAGGGAGCTTGTTATTTGAACGATCAAGATTCAGCTTTAGCCGCTACTATTGACGCACTTGAAGAAAGGCTGAACAAATTTATTGCCCAGAGATCACTTCAGAGCTGTCCATGCACCAACTCATACAACTCACATTGGGGTGCACCGAGTCATTTTCGTGGACAACAACGGGAATGCCCCCAAAATGAGATCATAATTTGCGCCACACCTCAAGGGCAGTGGGTCAAGCCTCTTCCAAGTCCTCAGCCTCAAAAGCAGCAATTTACTACAGAGGATGTACTTGTAAGATTTATGGTTCAAATAGAAAGAAAAGTTGCTGCTATTGACACTGCACTTTTGGAGGTACAAACGTCTTTTCATAGAGTGGAGAAACAGATGGGAGATCTTTTCAAGGTATTGGCTGACTTGCCACCAGCTCCTGAACAAATGAGTAAAGTCTCACCTGAAAATAGTTTTGAAGAGGAAGAGCGTGTCATTGAAAAGGAGGAGGAAAATGATTGTGGTGAGTTGGAAGATAAAAAGGCAGAAGAAGTGGCATCATTACTATCGGAGCAAGCCCTGTGCATAGAAGCTAATCTTCATACCGAGCACAAACGGGAAGTGTCTGGGATTGTTGAAAATGTGGGAAGGAGATCGATGCCATTCAACAACCCACCTATGCCCGGCCTGGATAATTCCCACCCAAAGATTTTTCCTTGGAGACCAAAACATTTTTTGTGGGCAATTACAGTTCGCCGAACTAAGGTTGAGAAACAAAATGTGGAGAGGATGTTACTGCTACCCAATTATCCACCCATGCCAAGATTAACAAATTCTCAACCAAACCTGTTTCCCTGGAGGCCCAAACAACGTTTCTGGGCATTTCGAACATTTCCAATGACGGTTGAGGAAAACGATGTGGGTAGAAGATTGAAATTGTCTAAGGACCCACCCATGCCATGCTTGGATAATTCTCAACCGAAGTTATTTCCTTGGATGCCCAAACATTTTCTTGGGGTTCCTGAAGAAATCTTGGTCGGGGCCGACGAAGAACCGGGGAGGAAGCTCACGCCATCTCAAAATCCTCCCAAATTGAAATTGCATAATTCCCGACCGAAGCTTTTCCCGTGGAGGCCAAAAGGTAGTTCATGCATGACCTCCATCTTCACATCATCTCGGCATGTATGTTTTGTATTTTTGGGTAGCTCGTATGCCGCTTCTGGAAGGGATGAACACACCGTCTTCAAACCTCCCTGAGGTAATAAAAAGGTTCGTCGAGCTAATGACGTTAAACAAGCGCATCATGGGAGGCAACCCTAGTTTAAAATTCTTCATGTTTCAATTTTTCGTACTCTTGTTGTTTGTTGTGTGTTGTTTGTTATGTTTGTGTTTTTCATTTTCGTATTTGTGTTGTTTATTTGATCCATGCTTGTCTTAAATTCTTAGTGTTCGTTCATTTATTCGGTGTAGTTCAAGTGTGTTTAATTGTATATTTCGGCGAGTAGATGTTGTATATCCGTTTTTTCTTGAAGTTGCAGGGGAGACCATGCCGAAATTTTGAACTACACCGAACAAATGGCATGGTCTATCACTTGGGAAGCCTCGTGGGCACCTTCGCGCCCGCGAGGAAGGCCACGAGAGCCCCAGCCTCGCGGCTGGGAGCCTTGTGGGCGCCCATGCACCCGCAAGGCCGCCCGCGAGGCTGTCAGCCTCGCAGGCCGTAGGGGGCAGAGCCCCTTGCTGGGCAGCCCTGCAGGCCGCTTGCGGGCGCCCATGCGCCCGCATGGGCACCCGCAAGCCTGGGCAGCCACCCCTTCTCTCCCCTCTTGTTTCCCTTCTTCTCCCCTTTATCCCTCTCGATTTCTCCTCTTTTCTTCTTTGTTTTTCCGCCGTTTTTCTTCGTTTTTCTTCCTCTAAACCCCTCTCCTACCTTTAGCAACTTCAATTTTGTAAATTTTTCGAACTTTCACCGTCTTTTTCGCCGGATTTCTTGGACTTAGACTTTGAAGCCCTAACTTATGGTTTGCTCCAAACTTCATTTTTCTTCTTGATTCTTCATGCTTATGAGATGCAAACTTAATGGTTGAATGAATGGATGTGGATTTTATGAATTTTATGAGCTTTGAGCTATGTTTGTAAAATTTTTAAAGCTCCAAATACAAGGGGAACTCTTGCAAAATTTTTTTTGGGGCATATAATTTTCTTTGGTTTTATGACATAATGAGAGCCCCAAAGCCCTTGTTTTCATTTTGTTCGGATTAATCTTGTGTTTTTTGTGTAGACATGCCGAACAAGAGCCTTAGTGCCCACCACATCCACGACACCGACCAGACTTACCGACGAATAGAGTCTTCATTGCCTCAAGAGCTTGCATGGACTTTTGTTTTTCGTATTTTTGTTGTGTTTGTTCTTTTTTTTAATTAATACTCCCTCTTTTATTAAAATTTTGTGATGTGATGAGCCCTATTATCCTTGCAGGGATTCTAGGGCATGATATGCACCCCCATCATCCTCGTCGAGGCCAGCTTCATCACATAGTACCGGCCACATCCCGAGTTCAAGTTATGAGCTAGGGAAGTTTCTTTATCCCTTCCCATGAATTTCTTCTTTATCTTTTCACCATGGGCTGCTGATTTATGTGCATTGAGGACAATGCATGACTTTAGGTGTGGGGATGGGGTATTTCATACATTTGCATGCAAAATTTACCTATGATAGCTATGATCATCTTGTTGAGAATCTCCTAGCATGAAAGAATGATAGATATGAGTTGTGATTTATTTTTATACTTAATTGGAAGTCCTGTTGTATCTCTAGTGTAACCCACACATTTTGTCACTAGACTTCCTTCTTGCACACTCTGACCAACCCATCTTGTTGATACCAGTCTTAGTTTGTTAAGGGCTACTTTCAATGGGCCTTTAAGAACTTTTGATTCTTGTGACACTAGTCTTAGTAACATCTTGACATGTAGACTAGACCAGGAGACATGATATAGGCTATAGATAGAAATAAGTCAAAAGATAGCATTCCGCTGCTCTCATTGGCTGAGTAGCTCATGGTACAGGCTCCTAACCAGAGTGCACCTTAAGCCAACGGCTAATGAAGCATGAATGCGTTTATGTAGATATGTAATAAATCGAGTAGATGGGTGTTATGGTGCCTAAACAGCATGTGCACCCAGTCGAAAGATAATGCACAGTCTACGTTAGTCTATTTAAAAAAAATAATAAAAAAAAAATCCTATTGATCTCCAGGATTGTCTACAACAATTAGAATAAGGCTAGAATTGAATATAGGAATCAAAAGGATCTTAGTTGACCATTGAGGGTGTTCTTAGCATTTCTAAGACCGGTAATCATTATGTGTGGGGTGAATGGACCCCTAGACTGATCTAGGGTAAAGAGGGCGAGATAGGAGGTTCACACACTCAGGGGAACACTATAGATGGAACATGACTATCTTTATTTGGTTTCTTTTAATACAACTCGTTGTCTTGAATTCTTTTCGCTCTACGCTTGTGAGATTCCCTACACTCTGAGCTTGAGGTTTTACATTTAGCCACTTACCATCTTTCCCTTGTTCTTTATGTTTTTGCTTGCTTGAGAACAAGCAAACGCTTAGGTGTGGGGATGTTATGATAAGTGTCTAAATGTACGTATTTATATTTTTTATTCTAGTACTATTTTGCATGTATTTTGATGAGTTGATGCCCGTTTCGCGTTTAAATTGGTTTTATTTGTGTTACAGGCCTTGAATAAGCCAAAATGAGCTTAGGAACGTATATTGGAAGAAATCCGTATCAAATACGACGTTTTTGAGCTTTCATCACTGTAGCAGTAATGTAGAAGGATTACTGTAGCAAGATTTATGTAGCAGTACTGTAGCATGGCACTGTAGCATGAAACGGGGTTTTTCTTGGAAAAGGCTGGGAGCCTTGCGGGCAAGCATGCGCCCGCAAGGTAGCCCGCATGGATGCCCGAAAATTGCTTTTTAAACGAAAAGTTAGGGCATTTGAATAGGAGCTTCAACTCATCTTCTTCTCCTCTTCTTGGGCCGCCGCCCCACCTTCGCCGGCGGCGTTTTCCGGCGATCCACCGCGCCATTCTTTACCAAGAGGGAGGCAAACTTTGGAGGAGGAAATAGGGGGAAGCTCTAGAGCTTCAAAGCGTCGTTTGAGAAGAAATCTCCGCGACTCCGGCGATATTCATCCATCCAAGGCGATCCAAAGCTTGAGGGAGTTTTTATTACTTCTATTTATGTTTATTTGTTCCTTGGAATTGTATGAGTGTTCCTCTTTCATTAGGAACTAACTTGTATGTGATTTGGGCATGATGAACCCTAGGGTAGGTTTATTGTAATTAAGCATGATAATCATTTGTGATTTAGTGTTGGATGTTGAATTTCTTGTATAAGAATTTCTATGGTTTGTGAATCTCTCTATGTGTGCTTTACTGTCTTGGACCGCATGAGAACTCTGTTGTTCAATTTCTAGGTTGTACGTGGAGCGTGACCATCGCCCTTGTACTAGAATCACATAGACTGAAAGGGATCCATGTACCAATACGCCGAGGGATTCGGGTATTAGGTACCCCTCTGAATGTTAGGCTTAGACCCAAAAGAGTGTCTACTCCTGATAAGGGATTCCCTGAGTGCATTGCAATCGTAGGAGGAATTGACCGGAACGGATTCCGGTCAATACTTGTATGGGATTAGGGCTAATCACCGAGGGATTCGGGATTAGCTTAATTTAGGAATCTCTCAGTCCAAACCACCATCACAACACATCATCCTTAATTCGGGCCTTAATGACAACCCTGGGGGGATTCTCTGTCCAAATCACGCTCTATCCTGATTGTCCGTCCCTTGAATGCTTATTAGGCGTGTAGTGGTAGCTTTATTATTTTTTATTAATTATTAGTAGTTGTACTCTTTGCTCGAATTGTTAGGCTAGGAAATAGACGAAGGGGAAGTAATAGTAGCTCCTTGGCCCCGTGGAATACGACCCCTGTGTCAAACACAGGGTATTACTTGACGACCCCGTACACTTGCGGGACGCTCATCAGATGTTTGGTTACTTGTAAAAGTAAAGTTACTGATACGCCCCTTGCATAACCGCAAAGTGCACAAGTCGCACAAGTAGTAAATTATACCCAAGGGTCAGGTAGTCGAATCCACTGGGACTGGTGTATCTCCTAATACTCTCTTACTGCTTAATATCTAATCAATTGAAATTTGGATAAATGACTCTAACTCAGGAACATGAGAAATTGGGGAAGACGAATCACAGGAGAAGAAACTTAGGGTTTACTCAATGGAAGGAATGGGGTCCCGGGTTAGTGCCTTGGTGTAATTCGAAACTTAGAGTCTACAGCATTTATCCGGCGTGTTTCAATCAATCTATGTTCTAGAATCTTGTTAGCCTAATATGGATGATGCAAATAGTGGAATTGGAAGTGTGAGCCTATTTCCAACTTCTTGTATCAATCCAAGAGATATACAAGCTAACTGAAAATCAAGTAACCCAAACAATCAATTCACTCAACAACCAACATTCAAGTAAACATCCAAAGATCTAACAAATAGATATTGAAACATCAATAAATACTGCATTAAATGAAACTGAGTTTAATACAACCAATTCACCAACCCGGGGAGCCCTAAGATGTTTATCCCCTCATTGGTTCAGTCAACAAGAAGATAACAACAGAAGCAAAAATAAGAAAAACTAAGAACTCCCTCTTTGCTTGCATTCTTCTTGAGATCTGAGGTGCTGATGTCGCTAGGATTCTGCCTCCAATAGGGCCTACAGTTAGCGCTCTCCCCTCTCCTGATGATGAAGATGACGGTACAAGCTTCACCCTTCGACTCTCCTGTCTTTCACCCAAGCCAAAAGTGCTCAAACCCTAACTTTCAGTGCTTTTTAACCCTCTCTCGATGTGAACACCGCTGTGCTTAGACTGTGCTTCAACCCGTGCAGTTTGCGGCCAATTAGAAATTCTTTCAGCACGCCAGGCTGTAATCTGCACGGGGTAGAACACAGGCGTGTTGCAGCCGTATTGACAGTTGCACGACCATGCTCAGAGACCTGAGGGAGTGCAGACTCTTACTGAATTGTCCTGTAATTTGCACGCCTTGGGAACACGGTCGTGCTTAAGCCGTGCTTGACTTGTCAGCTTTCTTCTAAGTCCTTTTTCTACCAAAATCACTCAGAAGTATTTGTTATTGCTCCGGGACCTAGATAACTGTACAATGAACTAAACCTACCTCAAATAGCACTGAATTGAGAAAATAATGATATGAGGACATAGAAATAGCGAGTATAAAATTGGAAAAATCCACATATAAAATGCATTCATCAGTTACTGTAATTCAAATTACGGATTTGTTGGATTTTACTGCATTTTTAATTACAGCAACTGATGAGTGCATTTTACTAAATTTTACTGCCGTAATTCAAAATGCTGCATTTTCAAGGGTTACTCTAACCCGCTGCTCAATAGAAGCCATCTCCATCTTGCTCCCTAATCCCACCGCCTTCTTCGACGAGGAAGAGCTCATCTTATCGACAGCATTTCAGATTTGTGAGATTCCGTAGAGTTTCTCGTCTGAGGCTTCTCCCGTCCGATCAAGTTTGCCTTCTTCTTTTCCTCGCTCTTCTTAAAATCCTCATAGCCTCTTCCCTTGCCTCATCTATCAAATAACTTTCTCTGCATGTAGAGATTGACAACTAAGTTTGCTAAAACAACCCCACTGCCCTATAGAAACCATCTCCATCTTGCTCCCTAATCCCACCGCCTTCTCCGACAAGGAAGAGCTCGTCTTCTCGTTAGCATTCCAGATATGTAAGATTCTGTGGAGTTTCTTATATGAGGTTTCTCCCGTCCGATCTGATTTGCCTTCTTCTTCTCTTCCTCCTATTCTTAAAATCCTCAAATGTTTTTAGTTTATTGGATGACTTCAAAACTGTTAGTATTTATATATTTGCTAAAGTATGCAGATTGGCTGTAAGCTCCAATTTCATTAATTATTTTTTCTTTGTTTTTTGTCTTTTGTTTTTTAATCATGGTTGGATCGAAGAGGGCACAAAGTACGAACACTCACTGCCTTGTGCTTGTCTTCAAATTTAGAGGTAATTTACTACTTTTGTTTATTTAGATAGTGTCTTTAATTGAAATTATGTCATTTATACCTCCTGATAGGCCCATTACATTCTAAAATTTCATAGGAAAAAAATGTTTACATTTGACTATTTTATTTTGACTTTTAATGCTGTTGAATTTCCCTAATTTCTTAATGTAAAAGTTAGCTTACGCAGAGATTTATTGAGAAGAAATGTTAAATTTTGGGAGTGATTAAAAAGTGTTAAATTTTGTTTGTTATGAGTGAGTAATAGATGCAAATAGTAGAACACACATTATTATATATAAAAAATTGACCATAGAAGAAAAATGCATAAGATATGAGTTGAAAAATTATAAATCGTTTTAGAGCAATAGAATCTTTGAAAAATATATGACTAACATAACAACTCATGAACACAATCTTTAATGTCTGAGATACTGTTACACTTCTGTCTCTTTGGAAGAAGCCATGTAGCATGCACATTGGATTAGATTCATTTGGAGCATATTGAAAGATGTAGCCTTTTTTAAACATGGTTTTCATTTTTTGAATTAAGGAAACTGTATTCTTATCATGTGGTTGGATCATAACTAAAATTCTTCGCAAAAGATAAACAACTTTAAATATTTATTTAGTCTCAAGATTTATGGAAGTTTAATTTGACCTGGTAATTGTTAGATTGCCTTTGCCTAGATTCATGAATCTCAAGTCTGTCTACTTCTTCTCTTCCTCCTCTTCTTAAAATCCTCAAATGCTTTTAGTTTATTGGATGACTTCAAAACTGTTAGTATTTATATATTTGCTAAAGTATGCAGATTGCCTGTAAGCTCCAATTTCATTAATTATTTTTTCTTTATTTTTTGTCTTTTGTTTTTTTATCATTGTTATAAAGGTTGGATCGAAGAGGACACAAAGTACGAACACTCACTACCTTGTGCTTGTCTTCAACTTTAGAGGTAATTTACTACTTTTGTTTCTTTAGATAGTGTCTTTAATTGAAATTATGTCATTTATACCTCCTGATTGGGCCATAAGGCAGGCCTGTTTTATTCGGTTAGTTAACTAATTGGTTCACCACAACTGGCTTATGCAACAATGATCAGTAATATGCTTAAATGCTTGCAGCTAATCCAAATTAATAGCTTTTCATGTATGGATTCTTAAATACAAAAAATCATGGCCATGTCTGACCTTGGTTTTGATCCAAATCGTCCAATATAATTTTTCAAATTATCATTGGAGTTGAATGCAAAAGATGAAGTCATTTACTTCCTTCCAGATGACCAATGTTGTGTCATGCCTGGTCGCTTCTATGTGCATTGCAATACATAGAGTTTCTAATGTGAAGTTTTCTCCAATGAACCATTTTGCTCTGTTTAGAGTTAAACATTACAAAGATTATATTGGAGAAGCAAATTAATCTCATATTCTTGTTGTTTAATGTTAATCCTAAGTAATGCTATCTTCACTGATCTAGCTTGTACATGTAGCTTTCCCTATATGTTTATGTCAAGTGGAACTTCTTGAATTTAAGTCCATATATATCAAACACTACCTGAATTTTTTTTTCATTTTCTTCCTTTTTTAATTGTTAATATTTACTATACGTACAACATCATAAATGCATATATGTTCATTTGTCGTCAATGACTATTTGGGACGAAAATGTTCAGTTGTTGTCAATACATGATAATGGCTGAAATTTTGTTTTTGGTCAACGGTTTTCTTTAATTGGTCATTGGTTTGTAGTCCATTTTTTTTTAAATTAAACTCAGATTATAGGTGGACAATCAATTTGATGATGAGCTCGTGGTACTTGTCGCTATCACCATTGTCGCAACTGTTGCATTAAAGTGGTACAGTAAAAAAAGAGGATTGAGTTTGCCACGAGAGCCATATCACAATAGGGAATAACAACGTACGAACTACATGTCAAGATTAATACAAGAATTTGAGGAGGCTACTATAGCAATGCTAAGGATGAAAAAAGTAGTATTTTTTGGGTTATGTGATCTATTGATGGCAAAAGAATTGTTGTGCAACACCTTACATATAAGCGTTGAAGAACAACTAGCAATGTTTCTTCATATTCCTGGTCAAAATGTGAGGAATAAGGTGATTTATGTAAATTTGTTACGTTCCGGTGAGACTATCAGTCGATATTTTAAACATGTATTACACGCCATAGGCGAGCTTCGGCGTGAACTCATCCAACCGCCTCGCAAAACTACTAGTTCAATCATCACACGTGATCCAAGGTTTATGCCAAATTTTAAGGTAAACAAAATTTTTACTATACTTTGTGGAAATAGACTTATATACAGTACGCAATAGTTTGTCCATTAATAAATAGGATTGCATAGAAGCGCTTGATGGTACACATATCCACGCATCTTTCCCAAATGATATTGTAGCTCGTTTCCGTGGAAGAAAACCATATCCAACTCAAAATGTGTTGGCCGCGGTTGACTTTGAATTAAGATTCACATATGTTCTGGCTAGTTGGCAGGGTTCGGCACATGATGCACTTGTCCTTCGTGATGCTTTAGAAAGAAAGCATGGGCTTACAGTGCATGAAGGTATTTTGTTCTTTTATTAAAATTAAAATTTCTTTTCCTATAGTGTTGTAGGAAAAATTGATATACAAATATCTATGTAGGTAAGTATTATTTCGTAGATGCGGGATACTCCACAAGAGAGGGATTTATATCCTCATTTTATGGTGTTCGCTACCATCTTAAAGAATTTAGTGCCCGCACACCTTCAAATAGTAAGGAACTATTTAACTATAGACATTCTTCATTGCGCACTACCGTCGAACGACCATTTGGAGCATTGAAGACTGCTTCAAAATTCTCACATCTAGACAATTTTTCTCATTTCGAACACAAGTAGATATCGTAGTTGCGTGTTGTATTTTGCACAATTATATTTTAGAAGACGGTCATGATATTTATATACCGGAAGTAGAAGATTAGGAACCTAACGTGCAAAAGGTTAGAACTCAACCCAAGGACGTAACGAAGCAAGAGAATGGTTAGCAAAACGTGATGCAATCACGGAGGTCATGTGGAATAGTAGATAGTCTTTGTACTTCGTCTGTTGTAGAATGTTTTTTTTGGTATTGAACATTATGAAGAATTTATGTTGCTTTTATTATGGATTGTTGCATTTTGTATAACTTCAATAAACTAAGAAACTAATTGTGTTGTGGAATTATATTCAATGTTGTTGCTTTGTGTTGTTGTATCTTATGACCTGTTTAGGTTTTTGTTTCATAGGTAGCACTCATTTTCACTCTTATGACATATTTAGGTTCTTGGATGTATATATATTGTGTGTGGGTTATTACTGCAAGGATTTTTGCATCATAGCCAACACTCATTCTAATTTATTTCTTTTTCATTTTTTAATATAACTTTGTTTTCTTTTGTATCTGTAGTAGATGGACTCAGTGGAGATGACCCAAGATAGCCAAGGTGTTGGAAGAATATGGCCAACTAATTGTAGGTAGACAGCGGTCATGACATCATTCTTGCTCAGGTACTTAGTTGAGCAAGCAAACCTTGGTCTTAAAACGAACAAAGGTTTCAAGAGTACTGCTATCAATGCAGTTGCAAAAGCCGTTAGTACAAGGTTAACATGGCTGTGAGTGAGTCACATGTTATCAACCATCTCTGACATGTAAGAAAAATATGGACAATAATAAAAAAGCTTAAGAGTTTAAGTGGAGTTTCATAGAATGATTCAGAGAAAAAAATTATCATGGGCATGGAAGAATTCCAAATGCATATACAAGTAATTTGAAGTTTGTTTTTATTTTTGTAATCTTTATTTGTGTGCATTATCTCTTTTTACATGTCGACGTTTCTTGTCTTGTAGTCGCATCCTACGGAAGCGGTTTATTTGTACTTTCCATTGAAGATTATGAGAAGATGGCTATTGTTTGTGGGAATGATCAAGCAACGGGGTCGTTTGTAAGAACAAGTTATCAAAGCTCTAGGAGTCTAGGTGTCCACATGGAATTGCCGTCAACACCGCCGATGTTAGATTCCGACGATCAACCACAAGAGTTGGATGATTGTGACTTCACACAATCACAATCTCTTTCGGTGGAAACACTAACAACATCCACTTTGAAGACCAAAGAGGTAAACAAAGGATCAAAGTGTATAAGGCGGGAAGAATTGGAAGTCATGCAAAAAAATAGCCATGGGATTAGACAGGCTTGTAAGTGCTACGGAGACAGACAAAGGTGTTCAATTGAGTAAGAGATTGTACGATGAGGTCATGACTTTGATTGGCTACTACAATAAGTCTAACCTTGGTTTAGCATATGACCATTTGAATGCCCAGAATAACCTTGCACCTGCTTTTATAAACAAAGATCCTGACCTTCGATGCTTTTGGATGGATGGTTTCCTAAAGCAATTAGGGCATAATGGTGGGGTATGACATGGTCTATTCTTATGATTTTCTTATTCGGTGTTTTTGAGTTTATGGACATGTCTTGTTTCGTATGTTGTTATTTGTTGGAGTTGTTGATTTTGAGTTGTTGAACTATGTTATGTGTTATGAACATGTTGACAATGTGCATTATTTTTTGTTGCGAAATTTGAGGTGGTTTTCCAACTTGCTTGGAGAACATGTTGATTTATTGAATATGTTGTGTTAGGCTTATATATTGTTTTAGAAACATAACGGCTTGTTGGATTTGAGTTTGTTGGATTTGGATGGCATTGATGGAACAGTTGACTAATTTAATATTGATTCCAGGTTCCAAGCTCAAGTGTTAAACACCAATTGATGGTCGTGTTAGTAAGCTAAATGCAAGTGCTCATAAATAAAATCTAGATGTATAGTTGACTTAAATTCATAGCAAAGATCGCAACTAATTTAAACAAGTACAGTAGATTTAAAATAGATAAATTCCATCAATTTAAATCCGTAAGTGAAATATATTTTAAATAAATAATATTTATTGTTTTAAATAAATAAATAGATTTTAAATGAAATATTAAAAAATTTTAAAAATATAAATAATTAAGCAAAAAAAAAAGGTAATCTCACCACTTACTTAACATAGTGATTTTAACTAATAAATTACATCAAACCAAACGCTTGAAAAGTAAATGCAGCATTTTCATTTACAGGCAACCAAACAAGCATGATGTAAATTAAAATACAGTAATTTGATTTACACTGTAATTTGAAATGCAGGCAACCAAACCACCCCTATATAAATTTTGATTCCTCTCGGGTAACTTAATTTGATAAGTAAACAAATTAAGCGCAAGCAGTTTATTTTTTAAAAAAAAAAACTATAAATTATTTTGGATTTTTAAAATTTTAATTTATTAAAAATTATTTTTAATTATTTTGATTTTTATTCTTTTCTAAAAACTCAATTCATAGTTTTTTTTATTCATTTTTTTAATAATATTATAACAAATTCACATGACTACAAGCACATACTTTTATTTTGCAGAAACTTAAAAAAACTAATTAGCTTTCCAACATAACTCTTAAGCAACATATATTGTTACATCTTCGCATTCACTTTTACTTTAGATTTCATGCAGTTGACATTGGTGAACATTGTTTACTCAAATTGAAAAACAAGCAGAAAAAAAAAAAAAAAAAGTATGTTGCAAACCCACAAACCATAAAAAATTTAACAATGAAGATGTTGACATGCTGCAGCCTGTTTTTCATTATGCTTTTTCTAGGTTCCATTCCTGAAAATTAAGAATTAAAAGAAAAAAACTAAAATATTATTGATTGCTCATTGTGTTGCAATCCATAATTGAAGAGTTTGACGGAATATTTTTCACAATTAATGAGAAATAAAAATTTATATTGTCATTCAATCAATTTATCAACTTTACAAAAAGCAATCAAATTATCAACCTATTCAAGTTTTGATTAGTTATTAATTGATAGATGAATGATACAAACTATATTTATTTAATATTGAAACAAGATATATAACATGAGAATATTTTGATGGATCAATTACTAAAACTAATCCAATCATAAATGGGTCAAAAATGATCTTCCATAATTTATATATTGCTATAGTTTTGTAGAAACAAGTCACAAAATCCTCAAAATATGAACCGTTGCAAATACAATCAACAGTTGCAAATAGCAAATATTAAGTGAAACATTGGATCTTGTACATAATCAAATGTCTAGTTAAACATCAAATTAATTATAAGAAGGCTGATACAAGGAAGCTCCGCATTTCCCGGAAAAAAATAAACATGCAAAAAAAAAAAAATGAAAATGAAATAAAAAAGCAACACTAGTATAAGAACATTAATAAGAAAATGCACATGAAATAATTCGATGACAACAAACAGAACATGAAAACTTAATTGATCGAATAGATTCATTATAACAAAACATAGAAATATATATCATACATAGATTAAGTATATCAGCCTTAAACCCTAATCTGCAAATTAAAAATTGGTTATGAAGCTCAAATAATGACTGAAGAAAATGTCACTTGAAGAAAAAAAAAAAAAACCCCCAAGATCTTGCGAACATTGAAGAATTTCTTTCAAAATGTTTTTGAGGGATGAGAGAAAAGGTGAAAGGAAAAGCTCACTGCAAAGTGATGATCATGGGTGCAATGGGTTAGATGAGTGAAGCAACCTTAAACCTAAAAGAGTAGGTTTTTTATTTTAAATAAATTATTATATTTAATATATTAATAAATAAATATTTTAATATAATACATATGTGATATATCAAACATCTAATATAGCTTGTAATATATATTCTCATTTGGGCAGGGCCTGACCGGGTTCAAAGTAGTAATATCAAGCCCTCCCAATTTTCAGGCGGGTCTTCAAGTCTGGGCTGGTAGCCCGCCATTGGACAGATCTACTCCTAACATTATAAAGATAGCCAAAATTCTATGATATTTGAATATATGGTGGGTTTTCACTTTTCACTTGAGTTATTCATTTAATTTTGATTTAGAAACTTTTCATTAAAGATCTATGGAGTGCTTCAGTTACTGATCAAATTGTGTTTGTATTTCTGATGGCCCCCAAGCTAATGCCAGATAAAAAGGATTTTAAAGTGAGAATTTTCCTACAAATTTAATTAGATATGAGAAACTCTTCCATATTTCTTGAACAAGAAGTCTTTTGGTTTGTTCATTTTAGGTGAAGTTGGCGAACCTTGTTAAATTCATTTATGAATTTATGGTTGACCCCAAAAAGAAACCAAGATTAAATAATGGAAACTCGGATTAATAGAGTCATAGTGTTTAGATTAGGTCAATGATTTATTCTTGTGTTAATCTTATAGAGGAATGTAGTTAATTAGAGAAATTTATTTATTTCAAATAGTTAATTATAATGTTTAAAACAAATAATGATATTTGAAATCATTTTTAAATAAAAAAAATGAATTATATTTTTTATCAAAATGGATATTAGTTAAAGTGAATTATTTATTTAAATTTTTAATTATAATGATTAAAATAAATAAAATATTTATAATATTTTATAAATGAATAAACTTATTAAACTTTTTTTCAGAAGCCCATGCTAGAGCTGAGAAGTTTGAATCACTTTTGTGCGGTGAACATTGGTTCATCCATTTTGTCATAAAAAATAATAAACATAATTCATGATGATATACATTACTAGAAATCAGCAAAGCATCTCTCAGAAATTTACATATTCACAGAAAATCCTTAATAATTTGAATATCCATAGAAAGTTTTTTTTGGATTTGCTTCCATATAGATCCCGGTGTGAGATGACTCTATTAAAGGCATGCGGAGTGACGATTATACCTCTCCACTCACGCACAATGGTTACAGTTGATGGAGGATGTGTTTTCTGAGATAGTGATGTGAATGCATTTATTACATGTAATTATTTTTTATTCTTGAATAAAGATAGTGAATGTGAATACATTTATTACAGGTAGTTGTTTTTTTATTTCTGAACAGTAACAAAAGAAAACATCGGTTCTTAATTGAAACAACGATGTAAGCGAAAACAACATTCGCTAAACCGAAAGTTCTCCAACAAAGCGAAAACACTGATCGCTAAGTAAAAAAACTCAACGATGTAAGCGGAAATAAAGTTCGCTAAGCCGAAAGTTTCCCAACTAAGCAAAAATGATGGCCACTAAGTGAAAACTCGAAAACATAAGCGAAAACTAAACCACCAAGCGGAAAGTTCCATAACTATACCGCAAGTACATGTATGGAGAATTCCCGTTTGAGTGTTTGTTTCCACTTACATCTGGATAGTTACAGTTTAAGAATGTTTGTTTCCAATTACATATCGAAAGTTCCCTTTTAAGAATATTTGTTTCTACTTATATATGGAGAGTTCCCATTTAAGAATGTTTGTTTCCACTTACATATGGAGAGTTCTCGTTTAAGAATGTTCATTTCCACTTACATATGGATAATTACTGTTTAAGAATGTTTGTTTCAACTTACATCGATTGAATGATAATATACATTGATTTCCACTTACATTGGAGAGTTCCCATTTACTAATGTTTGTTTTCACTTACATTGGAAAATTCCCATTTACTAATGTTTGTTTCCACTTATATTAGGGAGTTCTCGTTTACTATTATTTGTTTCCACTTACATAGAGTTCCCATTTAGTATTATTTATTTTCACTTACTCTAGAGAGTTTCCATTTAATATTGTTTGTTTTCATTTACATTGGAGAACTCTCGTTTACTATTGTTTGTTTCCACTTACAATGGAGAGTTCCCGTTTGCTATTGTTTGTTCCCACTTATATTGAAGAGTTCTCGTTTACTAACGTTTGTTTCCACTTGTATTAGGGAGTTCCCGTTTACTAACGTTTGTTTCCACTTGTATTGGGGAGTTCTCGTTTAGTATTGTTTGTCTTTACAAACACTAGAGAGTTCATGTTTACTATTGTTTGTTTCCACTTACATTGAAGAGTTTTCATCTACTAACGTTTGTTTCCACTTACATGGGAGAGTTCCTGTTTACTAACATTTATTTCCACTTGTATTAAAGAGTTCTCTTTTAATATTGTTTATTTCTACTTACATTGGAGAGTTCTCGTTTACTATTGTTTGTTTCCACTTATATTGGAGAGTTTTTGTCTACTAACGTTGGTTTCCACTTACACTAGAGAGTTTCCGTTTAGTATTGTTTATTTCCACTTAAACTGGAGAGTTCCCGTTTACTATTATTTATTGGCCGACTTTCAGACATGCACTTTCAGGTTGGCTTATAGCCATCGATAGGCCACGTACTGTGTGTTGTTGGGATGACAATATGGGTCGATTAAATGGTAATCTCTCTGAACTGTTGTACACAACAAAATGTAAGATATAGATAAGCATGTAACTCCCAAAAGTAAGCAGAAACAACGTTCACTAAGTGAAAAAGTTTCAAATCTAAGCGAAATGGTGTATACTAAATGAAAACTCCCAAAAGTAAGCGAAAATGACGTACGCTATGCGGAAAGTTTCAAATCCAAGCGAAAACGGTGCATACTAAACGAAAACTACCAAAAGTAAGCCGAAACAATGTACGCTAAATGGAAAGTTTCAAATCCATGCGAAAACGGTGCATACTAAATGAAAACTTCCAAAAGTAAGCGAAAACGTCGTATGCTTAGGAGAAAGTTTCAAATCTAAGTGAAAACGTCGACTGCTAAGCGAAAACTCCAAATTGTAAGCGGAAACTAGACTGTAATAGCCTTAGTTGTATGCATAGGCAAAAATTTGATATTTATGATAGTAAAGAGGAGCTTGGGGCCGCATCCACCACATCCTCAGTTGTGTCAACAATAAGGTCGATGGCAGAATAGTTAAATATATGGTGAACGTGGCACATTCACTAAAAATCAATCTCAGACTCAATGGGGCAAACAGTTCGGTGTATCCGGCGTAACAAACTCACCCTAACACTAGAATTTTCAAGACTCCATCTCTTACATATCTCCTGCAGCATTGCCTCTCATGAACTGCAATACTCGACCCTCTTCCATATATATAGCTATTGCGCAGAAGATATCCATTGAGTCCTGTTGCATAAAACCCTCACGCTGTCATACATTACAATCAAACAAACATTTACAACTTTTTCATCAACATAAGGTTAAAAAATAAACCTTCTTTCACCACATCCTCAAATGGCAACAAATGCAGTGTTCCTTTGGTAGCAACTCGTCCACTGGTAGAAGAAACAAACGTATCCTAAGACAAAAGGGAACAAAAGAAATTTTGGTAGAAGAAGAAGAAGAAGGGAGGATATCATTTAAAGTACGCAAAAAACATGATTGATAAGTGAAAAGCTAGCAAAAAACCTGTATTTTTTCTTATTAGCTGTATATTTTTACAAAATGTGACAAAATAGGGCGGGTCTTTTCCCACCAATGGCAAGGGCAAAGTTGATATTATGTAGAAATGAAACTGACAAAATTGACTAGAGGGACTTAAAGGGAAGTGAACTAAAAAATAAAGGTCTGACAGTGAAATTCAAAAGTCAGAGGGATTGGGATATTTTAAAACTTTTAAAAATTAATAATTAATTTTCCGTATATATAATCATTTATTTACAATAAAAATATAAAAATAATTTTATAATATTCTCTTTCCTACTTTCTCCATTTTATGCAAAATCACATTTTCCATTCTTAACCCATCCCTATCCCAAGTCCCCGTTCCCTTGTTCTCATTCATATTCCCTATCCTGCAAATCAAACAGAAAATTAAAGAATTTTTTAAAAATAAAAAATGAAAAAAAATTGAAAGAGACGTTGAGGTCACTCCAAATCTCAAAGTTCGATGCAAGTATATGAGGGCAATCAAGGAATTTTAAACAAAACAAGAAGTAATAATAATAAAATGGTAACTATTACAATAATAATATTAACAATGATAGTAACGACAATAATAATAACAATATCTATACTTGTATTAATTATTATTATTATTATTATAGAACCAAATAATTGAGTTTTGCGTGCAAACAAAATGCTTCTAATTAACCAAATTCTACTTGGAACTATTTTTCGTGACTTCTAATAATTTCTCATTGAAAAGCACTTTGAAGAATGAAATCCAAACAAATTTTCAAAAATTAAAGGCTTCTTTTAATTAATTTGCTTGCTTAAATCAATCAGAGAAGCATTTTAAAAAAATCAAATTAAGAAAATCTTTCAAATAAGTAATTCAACCACCACCTACAATAGGGCTGGAACCTGCTGATGCAGCCACGTCTTGGTTTTTAAAAAAATTATTTTTTTATTTTTAATTATTTTATTATTTCAAAAATTATAATAATTTAAAATATTATTTTTTAAAAACTAAGACTAGTAGTTCATTTTCTCCCAACATAAAAAATCGAGGGTTTCATTCTTTTTTAACGTAATGATTGAGGGCTCATAATTTGTTCCAAAATGATCATATAAAAAATAATCTAACCAGCCTAGAGATGTACAGGCAAAACCAACCTAACTTATTAATAAAAAAGTAAATAAGAATATATAAATAAATAAATAAATAAATATATATATTGGATGTCCTTAGGTTTTTAAGTCTAAGAGGCATTTGATAGTAGCCATTAGATCATGATCTAATGGCTACTATTTGTAATGGTCCTTGTAGAGTTGAGAGTTATTTACTTGGCACGAATCTAAATGCTGTTGTGAGACGTTTTTAGTTTTTAAATCTAAAAATAGTTTTAGATGACACAGTCTTATATATACCCCTGTAGAAGTAGTGGTTATTTGTTGTGTATATATAAAATCAACAAAAAAAAAAAACATATTTGATAAAGAAAATCCACAAAACCCTAATGCTTACATATGGAGGTCTAGATCTGGCCCTAATTTAGTTCAAATGGCTGTGCTAAGCCAAAACCATCACTACTGTTTAAATTGCATTGAAACCATAAAAACGATTCTGGTTCTAAACCCGAATCTTTAAGCGAAATTTGAAGTTGAGGTTAAGGCTGTTTAGATTTGTAAACTGGAAATGAAGAACCAAATCACATGTTGCTGTTTTTTTTAAATAAAAATTATATAATATATAAAATCATATTTGTTAATGGCCGAATTCCCGTTGGGGTTCTTGAAGCCGTGCGCAATTTTAAATCTTCACTTTTATAAAATGAAAGCTTGATGCTATGTCAAATAGGGGTGATAACGGGGCGGGAAATCCCCGAGCCCCGCCGGGATCCGACCCGACGGGGATTCCCCGATTCCTCACCCCGCGGGGACGGGGGCCAATCCATCCCTGTTTAGTAAAGAAGGTGGGGGCGGGGATACCCCGGTTTTTTTTTCCATTTTATTTAAACTTTATATATATATATATAAAGTTTTTTCACCTGGAGAATTAATGCTTTAGACGAAGCGATTTGTTATCGTGCAATCTTATTGGGAATAACGAGGGCATCTCTGAATACGCAAAGTTTCATATCTGAA
Organism: Dioscorea dumetorum; assembly: GCA_902712375.1. Classification (NCBI taxonomy): domain Eukaryota; kingdom Viridiplantae; phylum Streptophyta; class Magnoliopsida; order Dioscoreales; family Dioscoreaceae; genus Dioscorea; species Dioscorea dumetorum. The sequence continues at coordinate 410,030 of CACTHL010000134.1, forward strand.
GCGTGTATCTTCCAAAAAGGAAAAAGATTTCTGAGAGTTGTTTCATGGATCTGCAAGAGCGTACTTGGGCTCTCCCAATAAATAAAAGTGTATCATGCCTGAATCTAACCGGGGTTCGCGGTGGTGGAGGCTTAGGGTTTTTGATTTGCACAAAAGAAGCTCTCCGGATCGCATGCACGTGTCATATAATCCTAGGACAATGAGGCTTCATATTCAACATTTGGAGTATCTTATTTGTATTAGATTCAGGCCCCAGGAGTTATGAGGACACAAGTGATGGATCGAGTGAAGATGATGCGAGGAGGCATAGGTCAAAGAAGTGTCACTATGATCCTAATGTTCCATTAAAGGACTTCTTCATTGGTCTCCAATTTGAAAGTCTGAAATTATTCAAGGATGAACTAGTGTAGTTCTCAACTAGGAAATGATTTGAATTCACTTACATGAAAAATGATCTTTGTTAGGGTGCGGCCCAAGTGTTACGCTAAGGGATGCAAATGGTTGATTTTGTGCTCATGGTGCAGTGGACCAAAGGTGTTTGGTGTCAAGAATTATGTGAAGGACCACACCTGCATATTGGGGACTACTAAAAATAAGAGGGTGACAACACATGCAGTTGCTAAGAGGTTTGGAGAGGTGATAAGTGGGGTGCCTTCAATCGGACCCGGACATGTAAAAGCATTAGTGAGGAAGGAAATGGGTGTCTTTATTACTAACAAGGTATGGAGAAATGCAAAGACATTGGTACTAAAAAAGATTGAGATGCGGTTCCTAGAGGATTTCAAATCCTTACACAATTATGCCCCTGGAGTTGAAACACAGCAACCCCGTAAGTACTTGTCAATATAGTGTCCGAAAGAATTAACACAAGTGACATCCCTGTTTTCTAGAAGCTCTACATATGCTTGACACCCATCGGGGAAGGTTTCATAGGTGGGTGTAGGAGGCTAATTGGTCTTGATGGATGTTTCTTGAAAGGGCTCTTGAAGGGCCAGCTATTGGTAGGCTGTGGGAAGGGATGGTAACAACCAAATGTACCCCCGTGGCTTGGGCAATTGTGGAGAAGGAGACAAGCGAGAGTTGGACTTGGTTTCTACAACAATTACAAGAAGATCTTAGCATTGGAGATGGTTTGGGCTGGTCAATAATTAGTGACATGCAAAAGGTTTATAAGAAGCTTGGTGGCTACTGAATTTTTTTTCTCCACTTGATTGAAACAATGCCCTAATGTTCCATTGATTTCCTTGCAGGGTCTTATTCATGCTTGTGAAGGATCTCCTGCCTTTAGTTGAACACGAGAATGTGTGCAAGACACATATATGCAAGATGTGGGAAGAAGCATCCCTGGAAGGAGTTGCGGCTGATTTTTTGGAAGATTGGCAGGTCCACAAGTATCCCGAGAGATGCAACACCATTTGGAGTGTATGAAAATGCTCAATGGAGGAGAGGGTGCTGCTGAAGATTTGTTGCTGAATTGGCCAATTGAAGGTTGGTGCCAAGCATATTTTAATGATGTAATTCAGTGTGAGGTAATTGATAATAATATGTGTGAGACTTTCAATGAGGTGATGGTAGAGGCTAGGAACAAGCCACTAATCTCCTTGTTAGAGGACATTAGAAGGTATGTCATGAGTAGAGTAGTTGTCAAGAGTGGGTATGTGCAGAAATGGAGATGTGATTATGGGCCTAACATAGTTGACAAGATTGAGAGGGAGAAGAAAAAAAGTGGGAAATGGCGGGGGAGTGGAATGGGGGGTCTTAGTCACGAAGTCTTATGGGATAATTTGGTGATACATGCTAGGGAGGGCTATGTAGTTATGCTAGGAAACCATACTTGTTCATGTGGAAAATGGAACAAAAGTGACATCCTCTGTCAACATGCATTAGCTGCAATTACATTTGAAGGGAAATATCCATTAAATTATGTGGCCGAGTGGTTCAGAAAGGACACATACCTAAAGGCCTATCAATTCCCTGTTAATCCAATTAGGGGAAGGGAATTTTGGCCAATAAGTGAAGCTGTTGGAGATGCCTTTGGGTAGGAGGATGCCTGGGAGACCTGTGAAGAAAAGGAGGATGGAGCCACTAGAAGTGAAAGCCAATTCTCAAACAACAGTTTCAAGGTATGGCGGGGGTGATGAGGTGCAAAATCTCTTTGTGTTGAAGGCCACAACAGAGCTCGGTGTCCACAAAAACCGAAGAGTGTGAGTGAATTACATCAACTTATTCTATGCAATTAGAAATGATAGTATAATGTCTGTTCTCCTATCTCTTATTGTTAGTATTTTTTTTTTGGCAATCAAAATGTGAAGAACACTAAAAGTTAAAGTCCAAAATTAAGTCTGTGGGGTTTGTAAATTCAGATATGACTCAATGGATGACCAATTTATGTTGTGCGGGGCCACATCTCGCAATCCATCGGGGGAACCTACAACCAACAAATGAAGGAAAACAAAATCACAACCTTACGCTACATCACCTCCTCCAATGGATGAGTCTAGGGTGAGTTCAATGTTCACTTCTGTCTCTCGCATGAAGTAAATTGATCAATTAATTGTGGTAGGCTTACAATTTAAAGTTTACGCTTGTGGTAATGGCTGCATTTATTTAGGCATCGGTGACAGTCTGTACTAGAAAATCTTTCAATGGGGAATGCCACTAGCTCGGCGGGAGTTAGAAAAGTTGGATCAAGAGCTACCGATAGGTCAATTAGGTCAACAAAAATTTTAAGGGTAACTGTTGACAACATTGCTTAGTCACATAAGCATTACTATGGTAGAGAAATTGCTTGGCCACACTTGAATAAATTTTTTGATGGTATTGGTTGCGGGGTGCTCACCTTTGGAGAGCTTATTGTTGGTAGGGAAGCGCAACGGAACACCTCGTTCATTACAACGAAAGAGTTATTGCTAAATTATGTTTTCATATTGACATAAATGTCGGTGTTGCATTCTTTTTATTCATTAGTAAATTAAAAGACTCTTTTATGGTTGCATTTGGCGGGAAATAAGGAGAAGGAGTGTTGGTGCATCACATAACCGAAGGCATATTCCGGTCGGTATCAAGAACCAAATATGACAACCTCGATTGGAGCCAATGAATTGCTTGGATTTACCAACACGGCAAAGCGAACGGATGAGTTTCTTTGGTGCCAATCCTAACAATTGAACGGAAAGCCAAGCGATCGACAAGATGATGTTTTGAAATGTTTTTCACTGTTATAGTTTCAATAGCATGTGACACAAACATGGAGATAAACTAGTGCTCTTTTTCTTTGTCAATGTTTTGTTTTGGTTTGTTTAACTATAAAGTAGCAACTCATTTTGAAATGTATAGAAACCAACTACTTAATGGTTATGAAAAGTGCTTTTCTGTCAATACTTCATTGTCAAGCTATATTTCACTTTGTTAAGCTCAATTTTCGGTTTGTTGCTTGCAATTTGTTGTTATAAGGTACAAAATCCAAATTAGCGGAAACATGCACACAAATTACGACAAATTACCGGATTTCACTCTGTAATTTGTTTTGGTTTGTTATAAGGTACTTCACTGTCGGACTCTAATAGAGGAGATTTACTTAGAAGAAAATATATTCGGACCAACACTAGTGATGTTATTCTTTATTTTATTTTTTTATAAAAATTGCTGCTCCTTTGTTTTAGAAAAGTTGTTACTTTACTCTCATCCATGTCAAAGATTGAAAGGTTGTAATGGTTTTTAATCCTGTAATTTATTTACATCTTGTAAAAAAAACAAACCAAAATGTCGGAGATTGAAAAGGTTATAATGGTTTTACGAGATTGAAACGGGTAAATACAAATTTTTGCATTCCAAAATTCTCTAACAAATTTCATGTTGATTTCAAAAAAAAAAAAAAAGAGGATTGAAGTAAGAACTCTTTCTCAAGGAAAACAAAGCGGCAGTTATGTTTTCGGTGAAGATTTGCTTGAAAACGAGCGAATTACTTGTTGATTTCTCGATGGACATGATTGTGCTAAGAGCTTGATGTTTTCGGTGAGTTGCTTTCCGGTCGGACTAGGGCAAGCGACGATGCCCGCCGTCCGAGTCGGGGTCGGGGTAGGCATCGGCAAGGGAGGATGGCTCCTTTGGTTTGTCGGATCCGAGATATAATGACCGGACCCGGATCCGAGTACTTAAAAAACAATACCACGCCGCCGTCAAGCTGTCACTCTTTAATAATAAATTATCCAGGACGACGACCACGTCGGCGGTCTGAAACGGAAAAGCTAACGTCGTTTCGGGCTGGGGTCTAATTGGTCCGAAATAAAAAGTAGAGGGACCATTAGGGTCAAATTAGAGTATAGGGACCAAAAAGGAAGAGAGAGAAAAGTAGAGGGACTATTTGGGTATGTCACCATAAATGAATAAAATGAAGCCTTTATTGTTGGTAGATCCGTTGGTTATTTCATTTTACAATGTATATGTCTATTTTTATGTCTCAAACAAATTATTCTTTCTAATTATGTCTTTTTTTAAATATTGTTAAAAAAATAATTAATTAGCCAAACATATATTTTTTACTTTATTTACCACAATAAAAAATTAATAGAAACAACAAAAAATGATGATATATATATATATAGTATATAACGTTTTACTGCACAGAAAATGGTAAAAGTTTACAATTTCTCGTTTTTTTTATTTTTTAATTTTTTTTAAACTTTTCAATAAAATTTATATTTTAAAATTTTTATAATATTTTAAAAAACTCTAAATTCTGATTTTTTTTTATAATTTGATTTTTTTAAGGAAAAATTAATTATAAGTTCTGTACGTTTCAGAGATCCCAATTAGTCCCTTTGACATTTGAATATCCCTGTACATCTTTCTTTTTTTAGGTTATCTTCCCTTTCGGTCCCTCCGTCAAACTCCGTCAATAGTTTTTTTACATAATACAAACTTTGTCTTTGTTTTTGGTGGAAAAGGGCCCGCCCTATCTTGTCATAATTTTTTGAAATTGTACGGGGAAAAGGGAAAAGCGAGGCTTTTTTGAGACGGCTTTTCTCTTACCATAATTGCTTTTGTGAACGAAGTTTCCATCCTTCGTCTTCGAGTTCATTTTGTTTCTATCCTGTCTTGCATTAGCGGGTGGTAATATTTGTCTCTTCCACCGGTGTTCGAGTTGGCGCCAAAGGGCGGGCGTACTTGTTCACATTGAAGGTTGTGGTGAGTGAAGGTTTTTTTCTTTTTCCTATTCTTAGCGCGAAGTTGTGAACATTTGTGTGTTTGTAATGGATGGCGGTTTGAGGGTATCGTGCAACGGGACTCAATGAATACCCTCTGCGCAATAGCCGGACACAAGGGAGAGGGTCAAGTCTTTGCAGTTCACTGTGTGAAGTACATGGGAGTCGGTGCCGCGGGAGTTATGTGAAAGATGGAGTCTCGAAATAGGGCATGTTCGTGTGAAGTTTTTCACCCCGAATGCACATCGCACGGTCTGCCCCATAAAATGCGAGATTGATTTTCAGCGAATGTGTCGCGTTCACCATATGTTCAACTGCCCTGTCATCGATCTTATTATTACATCAACTGACGATGACGATGACGATGCCGTCGATGAGGCCCCGGGCACATCCTTACTTTCGTAAATACGACACCTTCATTTTTGCATTCAACTAAAGCCATTACGTACTACTTTCCGCTTACTTTTTTGGAGTTTCCAGTTAGCTTGTGTAGTTTTGGTTTAGATCTCAACGTTTCTATTTACGTTTGGAAGTTTCCCTTTACGATTAGAAGTTTCTGTTTACATCTGAGCGTTTCTATTTACTTCTGGCGTTTCCGTTTACTTATGTGAGTTTTCGTTTACTTTTGGGCATTTATGTTTACTTCTGGGAGTTTGTGTTTATTTCTAGGAGTTGTTGTTTACTATTGTGAGTTTCCGTTTACTTTTGGGAGTTTTCGTTTACTTTTATGTTTACATTTGGGATTCTCCATTAACCCATCACCGTTTACGTTTTCTTGTGTACACCAGGAGCAGAGATTCAATTTCGGATTGCCAAGCGTTGAGTCGGAGCATAATGTCGTCCCACCCACACACATCAGGTGCCCTATTTATGGCTGTAGACCAACCTGCCAGTGCATGTCTCGAAGTCGAGCAACGATTTCGCGATGGTGATCAATTCAAAGAGACACTGTGAAGTGTCACCATAAGTCGGAATTTTAACTTTACCTTCGTGAAGAACGACAAGCAGAGGGTAACTGTCCAATGTGCATCTGTTGGTTGCCAATGGCGTGTCCATGCGTCCAAGTATGGAAACCAAGAGACGTTTATGATCAAGATGACGTGCTCCGCACACAGATGCGGCTGAGGTATCGGCACTACCTCGCACCCGAAAGCTTAAAAAAAATGGGTAAGCACTCAGGTTATGCAGAGGTTGAAGGATCGCCCTCTTTACAGGGCCGTCGATATTCAACGTGATATAATACGCAAGCATGGCGTTCATTTGTCTTACAAGCAAGCTTTTTTTGGGGAAAGTGGTCGCACGGGTATTCTTCATGGCGGTGAAGTTGCGAGCTACGACCTCCTCGGGTGGTATGCCAAGAAAGTTTTAGAGACGAATCCTGGCAGCGTGGCTATAGTGGACCATGAAGGTGACCGTTTTACACGGGCCATTTTTGCATTCCACGCGTGCATTGTAGGTTTCCAGAGTGGTTGCAGGCCCTTGCTATTTATCGACGGGACTCACTTCCTAGCGAAATACGGAGGCACCTTGCTTAGTACAATGGGGAAGGATGCAAACGAAGGTTTCTTTCACATTGTATTCGCCATTGTTGACAACGAAACGGATGCAAACTGGACTTGGTTTCTTTCCAAGCTTGGTGATGTGTTATATGGGGACGACGATTACACGAAGATCATAACATTTATTTAGGACAGGTCGAAGGGTCTCATCAACATAGTCGGGAAGGTTTTCCCCTCATCTCCGCACGCGTACTGTCTCAGGCACCTGAAGGCAAATTTTACGAAGGAAAACGTGGGCATCGGGAAGTCATTAAAAGAGCTAGGTTGGTGCATTATTGTTAGGATTGCATTTGCGTGAACGGAGAAGAATTTCAATGACCCGATGAACGACCTGTTCAACACATCGCCGCATACTCATTTTTGGCTACACCAAAAATCCGACATTGCGCATTGGGTAAATTACATGTTCAAAGGCGAAAGGTGGGGCGAGATGTATTCAAATGTCGTAGAATCATTCAACGCATGGATTAAAGAGGTAAGACATCTTCCTGAGACAAATATGGTGGATTCGATCTGGTAATCATTCGTTTAGTGCTCCGATTTACCTTTTGCTTATTCCGCTGACTTCTCTTTAGATCCCTCCATTCCCATTTACTTATTATTATTTCCGTTTACTTTTATGAGTTCTCATTTAGTTCGCTGATTTCCCACTTACGTCTGTAAGTTTTGGTTCACTTGTTGGCGTTTCCGTTTACTTATTATTATTTTCGTTTACTTTTATGAGTTCTCATTTAGTTCGCCGATTTTCCACTTACGTCTGTGAGTTTTGGTTTACTTATTGACGTTTCTGTTTACTTATTATTGTTTCCGTTTACTTTTACGAGTTCTTGTTTAGTTCGCCGATTTCCCACTTACGTTTGTGAGTTTCGGTTTACTTATTGACGTTTCCGTTAATGTCTCCGAACTTCCCGTTTACGTTTTGTCCAGTTCGTTCGGTTCTAATTTAGTTGTAGAAATTCCCGTTTATGTTTTGTCCATCTCATCCGCTTCACGCCTCTCGCCACTTACACCGGGTTCAAGCTCATGAACATGCTTTGTGTAACCACGGTGAACAATCTCGGCGGTGGGAGACCCACCGTGCCCCGACATACAAAGCAAGATCGAAAAAGTGGTCGAAGAAGCATGTACATTACTAGTTGGGAGATCAACCGGTGGCTCGCCGAAGTTATCGATCGGAATAGCTTCTCCGTCAACCGGCTATCAAGGACGTGCTCGTGCCGACAGTGGCAAGTATACGGGATCCCATGTAAGCACAGCTGCGCGACTATAATGCAAAAAGATCCAAACGTCCATAAATATGTTGACGATTACTTCACCGCGAAACGTACCGCACGTCTTACGCGAAGCGATTTTCCCTGTCCCCGATAATGACAGACCAACGAGATGACTCTCATTCGTTGGTTGTCCAGCCACCAATGACGAAGAGATAACCTGGGCGGCTAAAATGGAAAAGAATCGAATCGCAGCCCTTGTTGTACGTGATTTCAAGTACGGCGCAGGTGTAGGGAGGTTGGTCACAATCGGCGGTCGTGCAAAACACCCATCACGGATTAAGAGTCCAAGCGAAACACATTAATGTGAACATGAACACTTGAATCTAAAGGAGAACACTTTGGAATGTAATCGAAACTACTAGATGTACGCAAGAACATAGGAATGTAAGCGAAACACTAAGATGTAAACAGAAACCTTGGAGTGAACACAAAAACTACCCATTCTAAATAGAAACACAAGAATGCAAACTGAAACACTCGAGATATAAACGGAAACCCCGGATGTAAACGAAACTTCCAATTCTAAACCGAAACACAAGAATGTGAACGAAACACTCGGATCTAAACGGAAGCGTGGAACGTAAACGAAACTAGGGTAGCGAATAAACGAAACCATGCAAGCGAGTAAAATTCTACGAAATCATTAAAACCTATTTACATTCATAAATGCGGGTATGTAAAACGAAAGTAAGTAATTACATATGTAGAAAATGAATTGCTTATTACATGTTTTCCTCAATGTGATGCCGCTCCCTTTCTTTGAGTCGGACATCGCTCTATTTGCTACCAGCTCCGCCATCCCCTTCCCCCCTTGCGATGCCGTCCATAATAATATGGGCTGCATACTGCAGACGCAGAAGTGGCACATCGAACTGAGGCAGACGAGGACTCTCCCCGTTGAGGATTTGTTCGATAAACCGCACTGTGTAAAGGCAACAGTCCAGGCTGTCGGGCTTCTGCTGTGGGCAGTCGCGGATGTGCACAATTGGGTAATTCTCGATCCCGGTACCGCTCACCTCAATGGCCAGGCAGCGATCGAAAAGCTCCCTCTATTGATAGCACGTAAAAATGTGTCAGCGTCGTCGTCTGACTGTTTAAAAGAAAAGAGAGACAAAGACCGATAAGGCAAGGAGACGTAAGACCCTGCCATGGCCTTCGCGTCGGCATCGTATGTGCGGCTCTGCGCAGAGGTGTAGTGCATGTCGAGGACGAGGAGGTGAAAGTGTGTGTTGAATATTATGGGTATCAAAATAATTTCCACCTCGTTGAAATTGGCGGTACCCGCCTCGACCAACGTCAATGCCACATCCACACTGTGCTCTGCCTTCAGCATGAGAAGCGCCAATGGCCGAGTAACAACAGCTCATTTTTTGTAGGGGTAGGGGGTTCTCTTGCATGATTCCATGATCATGACACACCAAACATCCAGCACATCGTCGGGCACAATGACCTCGTTAACCAAGGTATACAAGTGGTCTCTGGTCATGAAGGAGAGGTCATTCTTCCAGACGACTGTCCTAAACACGGGCTATTGTAATAATTAGAAGGCAACACTTAAAAGTAAATAGAACCGGGAACATGTAAATGGAAACACACATAATGTAAATGACAACACTGTATTCTAAACTTTAACTCTCAAACGAAAACGAAAACTCGAAAAGCTAAACGGAAACACATATAATGTAAACCGAAACCACTATATTGTAAACGAAAACCCATATAAGGTAAAGGCAGTCTTGACAGATGATGACTCTTGTTTCTCAATGACTGCTATTGTGTCAACATCTACAGGGAGCTGTGATGATTGCTTTCTGGGGTTGTGATCATGTCTTGTCTATGCCGTTGGGGGCTGAGATGGACCTTCCTCCGCAGTGTCAGCCACACTGGCGTTTTCATCCACTATGGGGAGCTGCAGTAGGGCCGCCTCTTCTACAGGGGGAGCTGTGGTGGAGCCGCCTCTTCCGCCGTGGGGAGATTAGCTGGAGGTTCTTTTGCGGTGGTGCTCGCATCTTCATCTGGAGTGGGGGACTGCTGTTGAGCCTCCTCTTTTGCCGTGGGGGATCGAGATGGAGCTTCCTCGGCATCGGTGGGCGCACTCGCATTTTCATCAGGCATGGGGGGCTCCGGTGGGGCAGCCTCTTCAATAAAGAGCAGAGACGGAACCTCGTCTTGTGCGTCCACTACTGGACTCGCGGCGACCTCTGTCGGGGGAATAGGGGGCTCAGATTGGACACCTTCGTACGCGGAGGTGTATGGAGTAGTAGCTATACAGGCTAGAGGGCGTTCTTCTGGGACGTCTTCGTCCATGACTTCCACTGAAGAGGATGGGCTTGCGGCTTTGTCGTGCGCCACCACCGGAGAGTGCACGCGTGCCTCATACTTGACGGTGGTTTGCATGTCGGAGTCGTCCTTAGATGAACGTCATCTGCCAAAATCAAAGGTCGAAATGACGACCTTACCTTTCATCTTAGTCAGAGACGCTATGATGTTGTCGACGTCGACCGCATCAGAGCTATCATTGCCGGATGAGATTACGGAAGGACTTCTTGGGACGTCCTTCTTCCATCCGCCCTTACAGGCGACTCTCTTCATCCTCGGTCCAGTGGGCACTGAAGGAGTTGTCTTCTGTCTTGCAACCCGTACACGCCTCTCAGGGACGTCGACGGGCTGCTGTTCTCCTTCCCAGGAGACAATCCTAGAAACGTGTCGAGTGGCAACTTTCTCAACACGTTGTGCGTCTGCTGGAGATGACACCTAGCTAGACTTTGGTGTGGCATATCCTGAAGATGGGGCGGCGGTACGAAGGCGCCGTTCAATGACTTCCACATGGGAAGCCAGACGTTGGACGTCCTCCGACAATGTCTTGAAGGCCCGCTGTAGCCAGGTGGCTACATAGTCTTCAATTATCGTCGGGGGGACACCCGTGCCTTGTGACGAGGCCGACTTCTGCGGGGAGGGGGGGGCGCTAGTATGTGGAGCCGGTGACCGACCACGTTTTATCGGACGCGCCACTGCTGAAACGGGTAGCACCGTCAGCACAGGAGAAGGCCGCGAATGCTTCCTTGTCTCCAACGGCAATGTTTGCTCATCGACGGAGTCGACGGTCAGCTCAGAAAATTGTAAACAAGAGAGTAGAAACTTCAAAAAGATAAACGGGAACATGGAACATAAATGATAAACGGAAACCATTTCAAGATAAACGGGAACGTCAGATCCTAAACAGAAACGATTAAAAGGTAAACGGGGACGCAGAATTCTAAATGGGAACAATTTCAAGGTAAAAGGGAGCTCCGAATTCTAAACGGAAACCTTTAAAGGTAAACGGGAAGTCCGGATTCTAAACAGGAACCTTCGAAAGATAAAAAGGAACTACGGATTTTAAACAGGAACCTATAAAAAGTAAACGATAACTCCGGAATCTAAATGGGGACCATCAAAAAGTAAACAGAAACTCTGGATTCTAAATGGGAACATTTGAAAGGTAAACGGGAACAAAGGGAAAACAGAGACTTTATACCTGTTTGTCATTGATGGATGACAGTAACTTTTCCAGCGATGCTTGTTTCCTAAAACTGCTCTCCCCGTAACAGAATATCCGGGGAGTATTCCCAACACGAGCCTTCTTTCTTGTTCCTGTGACCTCGTAGAACAATAGGGTGAGGGTGATGGAGCACCCACGCAGATATCCCGTTCTGGGGAGGTCTTCCATGATCCACCTGTGGGTGGCCTCCACCCAGGTGTAGCGCGGAGAGGTTGGCAGCATAGTCAACCAGCCATCTTGCGGCTGAGATGGTGTTTGGGAACAATACCGTCCCCATGAGGTAGAGCACCAGCAGCTTCACAAAGTTCACCTCCTCCCCATTTATCCGGACCATTCTCAGAAGGGACGCCTTCATAGCATCCCGGGTCCTTTCGAAGCCTTTGAACATGCATTTCGCTTCGAAATCAAACGGTGTTTTGTTTTTTGTGAACTGCACCACATCCCCGTCTGACCGGAGACCCATGATAACGGCCATATCTTTGGGTCGGAAGCTTATCAAGTTCGCCCCAATTTTGAACATTTTGTTCTGGTGGTCTTATCGATGCATGATGGCATCAACCAGCTACCTCAGTTCGGCCAATGTATCCACGACGGCCGCCAGATAGCATCTGCCATTCACCGGGTTGGATGCTATATCTGTGTTACATACAACAGCGCTCAGCCAAACATGCCTGAATTATAAACAGAAATCTTAAAATATAAACGGAAACTCCGCATTCTAAACAGATCCATTCCACAAACGGAAACCGCTCCTCCTACACTAAACCGCTGGTACAAAGCACAAAACCCTAAACTATAACCGGCGGTGTGGGAAGGGAATAAAACCATATTAATCTTACCAGAGGTGTCAGAATTGGCTGAGAATCGGATGTTCATTACGTCGGCGGTGTCGGAGCTACAAGGTTTATTCTCGCTATCGCTTTCGTGTGAGAGAAGTTGAAAAGAAGCCAAAGAGTCATTCATAACTCTGAAAGGTCTCGGGACATGCACTGCCGTCCCAGCTCCCATTCTCGCATCAGCGGAGGGGTATAACCGTCACTCCACTCAAGCTGTAATGGCGTTAGCCCATGCAGGGACCCAGATGGAAGTAAACCCAAAAAGGAGGGATGTTTTGTTCATAATGAAAAGATGGGGTTTTGTGTGTGAATATATGGAATTCGGAAAGGTGTTTTGTTTATTATCAGTTTTTTAAGTTACAAATTTTTAGTTCTTAAATATTTTTTAATTCAAATTTTTTTCACAACTCCCTTTATTGGGCCTACATTAATTAAATTATTAATAATTATGACGGTCAAATGTATAATTATTACATTTATAAGAGGCAATGACAACGGTCAAATTTAAAGCAATCAAATATCCAATTATCAGTAATTATAAGAGTCAAATCTATAATTGTAAGACCTCTGAAAATAAATGTATATATTATAAAAAGCCTACAATAATCATATGTTAAGAACGACTCTTTGAAGCAAGCACATTAGGGCAATTCCAAAGACGATGACAAACATGTTGACATAAACCACAACGCTTTGACTGACCAACTTCCCTAATACCCATTTTATTAAGAATCCTTATGGATTTGGGCCGTTCTTTCTTTGTCTTCGCATTATAATGTTAGTACATGGATGTGGACCGTTATAAGGGTTCCAGTATCCTTTATTAGACACTATCTGAAACTCTTTACAATATACATTAAAAATAGTCTCAAGTCTGTAAACATCGTCCACGTATTCCTACCAATGTAGATAAATGAAAGCACGGATGCAATAACATGACGACAAGGGAAATGAAGTGTTTAAAACTCCCCACGGTCACACCATCGTGCTCTCATATTAATGCAGTAAGTACTAACCACACCGTTATGTTGTGGTGGAGCCATTTCCTTTATCATGAAAGAATTTTTTCCACGATCAAAATGACGAACACAAATGCTACCTGCTGATTGTTGGTTTTCTTGAATTATTTTCATTAGTGCTTCTGAGAACATTTGGCCTGCTGTAATCTGCGCTTGTGGTTGTAGACCTTTCCTCACAAATAACTCAACTAGTTAAAAATATGTTGATTTAACAAAAGCTGTTATAGGAAGATTTCTTATCCCCTTCGATCTTGAATTAACACATTCAACAAGGTTCATAGTCATATGTCTATACCTTCGACCTTCATTATCAAAGGCTTCAGCCCAATTTTCCCTTGATATATTGTCCAACCACCTTGTTGCCTCTACATTGTATTCCCACACTAAGCCATAGCAATAATTAAAATCATGAGTAGTTCTCGAATATCCTATGTTAATCACAAAAAGAAAGTAAGGTAACAAATAATAATAACAATAATAACATTATACAATTAGAACATGCACACACTTAAATTTTGTAACTTACCGCCATTAACAACAATCTGTTGCACTTCTTTATTTTTGAAACAAAGTAAGCATGACGAGGATTCATCGGTTGCCTAATTGCTCAAAATGCTTCTTTGATAGCCTCGTGACGATCGAAATAAAACAAATTCCTTCTTGCGAGTGTCACATACATGAGTAAATGTTTTAATAAAAAACATCATTCATCTAGGGTCTCTCCTTCTACAATGGCAAATGCGATTGGAAGGATGTTCTTATTACCATCCTAAGCAACTACCATCAATAAAGTCCCTTTATATATATTCTTTATAGAGGTGTGTCTTTGTCTATCCGCACCACGGCTTGCAATATTTCGAGCTTCCACACATGAGGGGACACTCCAAAAAAAGTCTATGAAAGACAACTATCACATACCATGTAACTTCCGTTATATGCTTATTCCTTCTAGAGATCAGTTATTGTTCTTGGGATAAATTATTAAAGTGCTAATAGCCACTCTGGTAATTCATTGTATGACTCATCCTAATTACCGAATACTGCCTCAACTATTTTTTGCTTGGCAATCCATATTTTTCTATACTTCGGAGTGCAGCTGTATAGATTTTTGATTTTTGCTATCAAAATGAATACATTGATGTTAGGCTTTTTCTTAACCAAAGGATGTATATGCCGCGAAATCATATTAGAATCTAGCATGAAATGATCTTGTAAAATCATTACCGATGAACATGTATGAGGACCATCGTGCTTTGTAATTTGCTAAATATTCTTCTTCTTGCTAAATGATGCACGGATCCTTCAACTGCATCTATTACCATATAACATGCATTTGCCCGAATACTGACTCGGATCGGTTTCAATGTCTTTATACTCCACTGACTTTTACAGGAAGTAATGCTTAATTGCAGTGATAACATCATATTTGGCTTGAAATTGCATACCTATATTCAATTCTTCATCCGTTAGTGCCCCTTTTAATGTGTGAGTGTACAAGAAAAGATACTCTTGGAATTCTAGTGCGGACATCACTTCCAAATCAAGTTCCCTCATATATGCTAGAGGCGCACATGGAGGCTGATAAGTGTTTAAATATATGTATTTATACGTTTTATTCTAGTACTATTTTGCATGTATTTTGATGAGTTGATGCCCGTTTCGCATTTAAATTGGTTTTATCTGTGTTACAGGCCTTGAAGAAGCCAAAAGAAGCTCAAGAACATATTTGGGAAGAAATCCGTATCAAATCTGAAGTTTTCGAGCTTTCATTACTGTATCAGTACTGTAGAAGAAATACTGTAGCAAGATACTGTAGCATGGCACTGTAGCACCGAAACGGGATTTTCCTGGAAAAGGCTGGGAGCCTAGCGGGCAAGCTTGCGCCCGCAAGGGAGCCCGTATGGATGCCCGAAATGTGACTTTAAAAGCAAAGTTAGGGAATTCTTTTGGGGATTCTTCTACAACTTCTTCTTCTTGGGCCGCCACCCCACCCTCGCCGGTGGCGTTTTCCCGCGATCCACCAAGCCATTCTTCACCAAGAGGGAGGCAAACATCGGAGGAGGAGATAGAGGGGAGATCCAAGGCTTCAAGGCATCGTTTGAGGCGCGATCTTGGCGACATCGACGATCTTCTTCCATCCAAGGCAATCCAAAGCTAGAGGGAGTGTTCTTTGCTTTTCTTTATGCTTGTTTGTTCATTGGATTTGTATGAGTGTTCCTCTTTCATGAGGAACTAACTTGTATGTGATTTGGGCATGATGAACCCTAGGGTAGCTTTGTTGTAATTAAGGATGATAATCATTTGTGATTTAGTGTTGGATGTTGAATTTCTTTTATAAGAATTTCTATGGTTTGCGATTCTCTCTGTGTGCTTTCTTGTCTTGGACGGCATGAGAACTCTGCTTTGTTCAATTTCTAGGTTATACTTGGAACGTGACCATCGCCCTTGTACTAGACTCACATAAATTGAAAGGGATTCATGTACCTGATACGCCGAGGGATTCGGGTATTAGGTACCCCTCGAATGTTAGGTTTAGACCCGGAAGGGTATCTAGTCCCGATAAGGGATTCTCTCGAGCGCATTGCAATCGTAGGAGAAATTGACCGGAAGGGATTCCGGTCAATACTCGTGTGGGATTAGGGCTAATCACCGAGGGATTCGGGATTAGCTTAATTTAGGAATCTCTCGGTCCAAACCACCATCACAACACATCATCCTTAATTCGGGCCTTAATGACAACCATAGGGGGATTCTCTCTGTCCAAATCATGCCTTATTCTGTTCATCCTTCCCTTGAATGCTTATTTGGCGCATAGTGGTAGCTTTATTCTCTTATTCATAGATTTTAGTAGATGTACTATTCACTCGTATTCTTAGGCTAGGAAATAGACGGAGGAGAAGTAATAGTAGCTCCTTGGCCCCGTGGAATACGACCCCTGTGTCACACACGGGGTATTACTTGACGACCCCGCGCACTTGCGGGACGCACATCGAGGCATTGTAAATTCTGTGTCTTGTATGGGAATATTTTTGGAGTTACAATCTTGTAAATGAAGATCTTCGAGTGTTTGTTTTACTATTCTCTCGTATAGTTGTCATTATCATACTCATCTCCACTAGAGCTCTCGTACTCACCAACTTCATGTCCACAAGTATCACGAAAGAAAGTCGTTCTGATATCTTGATGTCCGTGAGTTGACTATGTATGTAGTTGCATACCCATTAAGTAGTATTCTAGTGCATTTCGTGGTTGGTGTGGAGTAGTGAACCCAACATTGCATGGTGGAACATCACATAGCCTCCATTCTGTTGAGCTCCTTCCAGTTTCATTAACTGGCCACGAGGATGTAGTTTGCTTACATTCCATGATATGTTGAATATTGTCATCTCTGTTGATTTGGTGTTGAGAAGAACCACCAGTGGCAATAGCAGCACCTACCTTCACGCATAGTTCAAGAACTTGGATATCAGAACATTTGTTATGGCATTTGAACATAATTTGGACATCATTGTCATTGTGTAATTTAAATGATAGATAGAAAACCTTGTTATGGTCTGAAGAAACAGGTAACCTGTATTTGATGCGTATAATCCTTCCACCTTCTCTAACTTTCAAGTTCTCTTCAATAATTCTCTTTAAAAATTGTAAAGAGATATCTTCTTTCCTATAAAACAAGCAACTATGTTCAACTGAGCTTGTCATTCTATACATGTCTAACATTAGATTCCATATTGTGAAGAAACTAATGTTAAACTAATTCATAAGCAAAACTTACCTTGATGCCAACTTTAGGAGTTGGAATTCTTAAAAAATTCAATAAAGCTATATAACCATCTTTTGCGAAGAGATGGCTTCCTCAAGTAAAATAATTCGGCTTGTTTTTTGTCAGTCATTAATCTATCAAAGACCATTTTCATGTCTCCATCATCATAGCTTTCGATGTCCCATAGCGCATCTGATAGTTTTTCCTTCTATGTTTTCTTTCTTTCCCGATCAATTAACGCCGCAAACTCACCCAACTTATCGCCAACATTCTCTATAGTGTGTTTTCACCCACAGTCCCTGTTGTGAGGCTAGTCCTAGCAGCAGTCTTGCTTGAAAATGATCTTAGCATTTCATGTCTTTGACTATTTGCTTCAAATGCTTCACAGTCCATTAGCTCATTTGTTAGAGGCACACTATTGTCTTCGAGGATTTGTACCACCAAATTGGTCAAAGATTGAACGGGCCTGATCACCGATGGCATGATCATCCTTAGCAACCAACCTTAACTCCTCAGAAAAAGATACAGGCTTGTTTAGGTACTCTTTGGCTTTTGGTTGTCCCTGTGAAAAATAATATTGATTGAATTGAATCAAACTCATTGATTGTATCAAAAATTAACATTAAAAAAAGAAAACATAAAAAAATTCATTTACTTGCCTACACATATGCACAATACGTCTCATCTTTAAGCACTAGCTTTTTTTCCGACTCATTCCACCCAACACTCGCTAAGATTCATAAGCTTCTTAACATCTTGGTATTTTTACTTTAAGATGCGCATGTGGTTCTCTACATTATCCGCATCCATGCAAGCCATGGGAATTCTGCTATTAAAAACATTCATGGCTTCTATATATGCTTGACGTTTGGATGACTTATCAACTTTCAAACCGCTCCTTGCCATATTTGCATGCAAAGGTATCAACACAAGTGTCCATGTCTTTTGTCCATCTTTTGTTTGGTGTTCTTTTTCACTTTTCACTTGGTGCCCCATCGACATTGTTACAAAAAGTTGACATCCTAGAGAATAGCATGATTAAGATACAATATCAAAAATCGAGCTTAGATAATTTCTCTCCATATATCATTGATAGTATCAACACATAGTAATAGTCGACATCAAGAAATCAATAAAAACCAACACATTCCATTTTGTCATGAGTCAATGTATATATGTTCATAAGTCAATCATCAAAGCATACATGCTAATAAAAACACACAAAAGAAAGCGTACCACAATTAATTCAATGCATCCCATTGGATTAATGACATTACAAAATAGTTTTTGTATTTCTTTGGTTCGCATAATATAAAACTACATGAAAAACAATTCAAAAACACCAATATTAAAACAAAACTTAACATTTAAAACACAAATACATTGTCATCCTATATTGCGCCCCCGGCTAACATAATCGCACCACACGTCATCTGCAATTTTTTTCACGAAGTTGCCTTCATTGCACCTGTGCATCTCGTCGTTTGCCTAATGTGATAGGTTTTTCATGTGTAGAATGATCATCCTCACTGGGGATATCTAATTGTAGCAATATGTCTTTTGGGTCTAGTTTCTTTATAAAATAGTGGACCACACAATAAGCAAGGACAAGATCCACTTGCATTGTAAATAGGTAGAATGATTTTGTGTCTATGTCTGGTATCCTAAACCAATTTTTCAAAATCCCAAAGGCTCTCTCTATTCATGATCTGGGTTGGGAATGATGAATATTAAACAACTCTTTCGCATTTTGCGTTGTACGACCTGCATGCTCCTTTAGATGGTACCTCACTTTCCTATAAGGACTTATGAATTCGTGAGTTGTGTACCTAGCGTCACCAAGGTAGTATTTTCCTAGCAAAAAATAGACAGAGTTCTCAATTTTTTTTTGTTTGGAAATTAACATAATTAGAAAGTTTGGCTTATAATTTTGGTATGTTATTAAACTTGGATGAATATGCAAACCATAAGACGGTGGTCTTGACAATGCATCTTTTGGTACTAGATAGTCATTGGCCGACCTTCCCAACCAGTGAGAACATATGTAAATTTTAAGTCAAAATCACATGCAGCAAGTACATTTTGTGTGATGCTCTTGCTGCCCTGAAATTTACCAATTAAACTTGAACCAACCCTTGCATCAATATGGGTTCCATAAATGAATCCTATATAATCCTGTAAACTTAAATTCAATTAGATTATCTTCCAACAGTATGATAATTTACAACAAAATATGAAAATAAAGAAAATTTTACAATACCTTGAAATAAGGATAGTAATTTGGGTTGAATTCTACATCAGGATGTATAGATGTGCTGACAAACAAATCTCTAATTGTGTAAATACCTCAGAGCACATTATTAAAATACTGGCTCATTGTTGCACCAAATCGAACAAAATCAATTTTTATTACCCGATTTTTTTCATGATAGCCAACTATATGCAAGAATACTGCCACTTGTTCCTTTACTACAACATGGATAGTATCTCTAAAATGACCACGGTCTCTTAATATGGAACAGAGTCTAAGGAAAGTGTTTTTGGTCATTCACAAGTATTAGACACAGTTATGAACTCCATCTAATATATGAGTCATGTGTGCACTCCGCTGGATATTCCTAACCAAATAAGGCTCTCGGAGTAGTGCTTGTCGTTGTTCTTAGTTAGACATCATGACTAAAATAACCACCATAGTTGCAAACACTAGTACGTCAATGTAAAGGAGATCATTTAAATTATCAGTAAACATTATAGACCTATGTGTGATTTAGAAAAGGGTTATCAAACTGTGGAAACTCTAACGTAATGGATAAATGACAATAAAGAAGTAAAAACAAACACAATAAGTGATATATAGGGAGTCAAACTTTTCTTCGATTCCTATACAAAAACATGGATTAGTGTGCTTACAATAATGGCAGCAAAAATGTATATAGAATTCAAATTAGGACAAATGGAAATTAATGAAAGTGAAACAAAATGGCAGTAATAATGGATCAATGTGCTTACAATCCTATACACTTTTCTACAATTCTTATACAAAAACATGGATCAGTGTGCTTACATGGTGTCATTATTCTCTCAAGGCATATTCTTTTAAGGCACAATGAAAGTAAAGCAAAAAGCTGTTAAAAATGAGATCATCCCTATTCAATTAATGCCTAATATTTGCAATCCAATTTTATGCTTGATATGGAGGACAAAAAATAGATAATGTTCAAACGAAAGAAGAACTTAATACTTATACAAAGAAAAACCCAGTTCATTTATTCTTTTATCACCAAATAAAATTTAAAGGAAATATTAATTAATATCAACCAAATTTCCTTAGGTATACCCTCTTCTTTCTAAGTCAATGTACTTTGTGAGTTCCACATGGTGTTTTGATAGCCTCATTCATCAACAACTAGAGTGACTGACTCAAAAAATAATTCAAACAAGAAACTATCTTAATTTATTTGGGAGGAACATATAGGATAGTTGCATAGATGGGTTGAAGATGAAGCGGAAAGTTAAGTTTCTAACCTAATGATCCTTATCCTTCCTAGTAGAGCTAGGCAATATATAATGGTTGTAAACAATTTAATAGTTCCAATAGTTCTTCCCACGACAAAAAGTGCAACAAATTTCATGTGACTTCTAAAAAAACAAACAGTTAAGCATATCATAGTCTCAAGATAAGACTCAAGTTATGTAAGTGATTCATATAAGGATAGCTGGTAGAATCTCCCAAAGTTATTTCCATACACCATGAAACCAACCTCAAATAGCAATTCTTTAGAAGAACATCTCGTGAAAGTATGAAACTCTCACCAAAGATCATATTCACACAAAAATGATTTTTGATTAAATTTCAGAACGACTACAATTATCACTGCCTATTTCCCTTGAAACATGGCTTGAAATAATTTTTTAGCAAATAAGTTTTTAGCAAAAACAACTTAAGTTTTAGCTGTTACCACATAAGACCAGGGAGATGGGGCTTCAACGCCAAATATGAATAGTATCTAGAGCACAATTCACAATAGAATCATAGAAAAAAATGAATAAAGAAAAAGACCCTGGAGGTGATTAGAGGAATTTGAAACCTCTCTGAAGATGCTTTATATGTATACACACACACTCATTGCAGGGAGTTGATCGCTAATGATGTGTAGAAGTTTTCATATTTAGAGGACCATCAGCCACCTGCTCCTTTTAATAAGGGAATTAACAAGTTCATTAGTTCTACATATATTTGTTAATTAACATTGACTTTCTTAATCACAAGTTATATACTAATTGTTGTTAATTAACATTGACAATCACTATTTAGTTGATCCAATTTTTTTTTTATCAAAAAAATGACTTGAAATAATCATATAATCATTAATAAACGAACAATGTTTCATCCCGTGCAAGACGCAGCTTCTCAATCTGTGAATATAAATAAATCCAAGATTCTATTTTAGCTTACATACGTCCATTGATAACATGAACAATGCCTCTAGTTGTAGTCTAAAATGGATAAATTTCAGTATGAAGTGGGCTGAAACTTGAAACTATATTAAATAGAACCCCATTTCAGAATGAGTTTACGTTGAGGTTGGGTTGAAAAGACATGTCGGATGCGCTGGTGTTATTGCGAGGATGACCATGTCTAAAAAGATCCGTCAGATCCAGAGAGGAAGAGCGGTGAAAAGGAAAGAAGAGGTAGGGCTGATGAGGAAATCTAGAAGAAAAGGAAAAAAATTTACCTTGAGGTTGGCGATGGTCATCGCCGT
Source organism: Dioscorea dumetorum (assembly GCA_902712375.1). NCBI lineage: Eukaryota > Viridiplantae > Streptophyta > Magnoliopsida > Dioscoreales > Dioscoreaceae > Dioscorea > Dioscorea dumetorum. The sequence goes on from CACTHL010000134.1 coordinate 431,989, forward strand.
CGGCGTCGGTAGTAATGATGAAGGAGGTTGATGGGATCCCCCGGAGTTGTTGCGACGATAAGCGCATTTCTATTTGATCCGTAGAGGAAGAGCGGTGAAAAGGGGATTGTCACATCCGTTGGCTGGTACGCCCCTTGCGTATCCGCAAGTGCACGGGTCGCACAAGTAGTAAAGTGTACCCTTTAGGTCGGGTAGTCAAATTCACAGGGACTGGTATAGCTTCTAATACTAACGTCCTGCTTAATATCTAACCAGACAAAAGATGATGGAATTGACTCTGGATTAACTTCAAGGAGGTTAAGGGAAAGGGAAGTTCACCAAGGGAAGGTTTGAGGATTGACTTGATGGAGGAGATGGGGCCCCGGGGTTGGATTTCCGACGTTCCCTAACTCGGCTTTCTCAGTATTTATCAGAGATGTCTTCAGTTCTAAACCTAGTTATGCTACAAGCATGTGGTTTCTAGTGCTGCTGAGCCCTATGTTGAACTCTTACTGCTTGCAACGATCAATAACGATTCACAAGCCTAGATAAGAGAACCTAACTACCAAGCAATCAAGTACTAAACAACACACAAGATAGCCAATAACTTTGATTTATTGAAAGGAACAAGACATTCATAAATACTGCAAGTAAAGACAAATGAGTTCAAGCTTCAACGTCATACAAACAACCCCGGGGCTCCCTTAAGAGTTTAGCCCCTCATGACAACAAACAACAAGTATAATGCCAAACAAATTGAAGGACAAGAAGTGGAAAACTCCCTAATTTCTTGCGTCCTTGTGGTTGTCGAAGGATCTACAATGTTGTAAGATCTCCTCCCGATCGGCCTACCATAAGCTTTCGATTCCCTTGATGAAAAGGAGGATGAACCCCCAAAGCTCTTCTCTTCTTTCTCCAAAAGTTCGCCCACCAAAAGTGCCTCTAGAAACTGAGTTTCTAGGGTTTTAATGTCTTCTCGAAGTGAGCACGGGCGTGTTGAAGCCGTGCTTCAAGCCGTGCAGATTACGGCCAAATAAATCTCCAGAAATCTCACATTCCTGTAATCTGCACGGGGAACAGCACGGGCGTGCTTAGGCCGTGCTGAGGTTTGCACGACCGTACTCAGCGAACTCAGGCTGTGCTGATTTTTGGCTGAATTCTCCTGCACTTTGCACGGGGTACAGCACGGGCGTGCTCAAGCCGTGCTGAGCTTGATGAGGTTTCTTCTAAGTCCTTTAGCTTCTAAAATTATTCCAAAACACTTCTTCTTGCTTCAGGACTTTGATATCTGCATGACAAACAACGAATACCTCAAATAGCACCGTACTTGGAGAATTAAAGCCAAAATATTCAATAATGATGAGGGTAAAGCATGTAATACATATATATGAAATGCACTCATCATCGGCATCGGTAGCGATGATGAAGGAGGTTAATGGCATCAGCCGGAGTTGTTGCGACGATAAGCACGTTTTTGTCGGATCCGTTGGAAGAAAAATGTAGGTTGATGAGAAACTCTCACTTCCAAGGAGCTCATTAGGTTGGGGGAAGTGGAAAGAATTCATTATTTATATTGTAGCCACTTCAGCAACAAAAACTCTGAAGTGGATCTAGTTCTATTTTCATTTATGTGAGAAGTTGGGAAAGTGACACTTTCTCCACTTTAACCTAAATTGTCATTAGTGACTCTTTACTTCTTGTTTTCTATGAATGTCTACAAAAGTCCATAAATGACGAATGGAATATATATATATATATATATATATATATAAGTGGAAATTGCCAAAAAAACCCCATAAGTTTGCGATATGGCCAAAAACACCCCGTTAATTTCTCAATACCTAAAAACCCCTTCCTTTTAAAGTCAATGTTTTCCAACCCCCAAAGTTTGCAACGAGACGTTAACGGAGTTATGTTTGAATTTTATGAATGAAATTACCCTTTCTTGAATCGGAAGTCGTTACTTTGGAACTTTTGAAAGGTGGGGCGGTTTCCTTTAGGGTGATCCCAAGACACGTCCGTATACGCCTTTCTTCTCGAACGCGCCTCATCGGCTTTCCCATTTCCGAAGTTGTCTCTGCGTGGACATCATCCGCAACTTCGGTTCTCAAAACACCTTGAATCACTCGTGGCAAGCATTCGGCACTTTCATCGGTTTGCGGTGCAAGGTATTGAAGAAGTTGTGTTTTAAGTTAGGGTTTTATTTGAACCACTATGTTACACGAGAGATATTCGTCGGTTTTGTTTTGTGGTTATGTTTTTATCGGAAGACACTTGAAGTATGCGGGGGAATTTCTCGGTTGGGGTTTTTCTAGTCTGCGGGAAGATTTGTTGGCTAGGGTTTTGGCTTGTCTTACATTTCCGGCAATGTCCACGATCACCAAAAGAGTTTTAGGTTGTTTTTCTTTGTGTAATGTTTACAACGTGCATTTCCCCTTTCATTTCATACGGTTGCGGTTTGTAAAATGTGTTTTTCGTGTAAGAAATGGGTTCTTGTTTAAAACCTTAGATCTCTATTTAACGATTCATATCTCTGTTTAATAATTGAGCTTTCCGCTTAACATAGTACATCTCTGTTTAATAATTGATGTCTCCTCTTAACAAATGTTGTCATTGTTGCAGTCTTGTGATTATGGCGGTAAACCTAGTCAACGGCAGATGCTACTTGACACCGGTGGTGGGGACATTGGCCAAATTGAAAGTCCACATGACCTCTCGACATTGGGAGATCATCCAAAGGACACCGTTCGTGGCATTCACTGAGGTGGAAGCTGTATTCCAGGAGAGGGCCGTTCTGGATTAGCTTCTGCAGAGGTACGATGGCCGCACTAATAAATTCAAGATCGGGGGGAGCCTGCTGAGCTTCAGGCCTGAGGATGTGGCTCTGATTCTAGGTCTGCGTTGTGACGGAGACGCGGTCCAGTTTAAGAAAAAGAAAACACCGTCAGCATTCGAGGGAAGGCATTTATCAAAAAGCTACGAGAGACACCGATTGTCCATCAAGGCCACTCTCCAGTGGCTTGTGGGACAGAGGGGGGAAGAGGAAGATTTCGAGAAACTCTTGATGGTGTACCTCATGGGGACAGTCCTCTTCCCGACTACCTCATCCTTGGTGCATAATTGGATCGTCGATTATGTCAACGATCTACCAGGCATGGGGCGTTACGCATGGGTGTAGGCGACACACAAATGGCTTATGGAGGACGTCCCACAAGCTGCAACTCGAGTGCAAGGCAGATGCGAGGGGGGGAAGGTAAACACGGGGTACATTAAGGGTTGCTCCATCGCGCTGTGCATCTGGTTTTACGAGGTGACCGGAACCGGAAAAAAAATCCGTTTCGGCAAGACCCCAAGGGTGTTGTGCTACGGTGAAAGTACTTACCGGAAGTATGCGACGATAGAAACCAGTTGGGCAGCTCTCGAAGAAAAAGAGGTACTAAATCATGAACAATGTGTGTAGAATGAGTAGTTAATGTTTAATTATAGTCGTTCCCATTTAACAACTGTGTAGTTGTGTTTAACTTTAGGTGTCTGTGTTTAATATTATTAGTCTCCGTTTAACTATGTGCTATACCGTTTACGTGAACATGTCAAATGTTTAAATACGCCTGTTTTTGATTCAATTGAATGGTTTGACTGAGATTGTTTTGTTTACGTATGTTAGTTTCCGGAGCTTGTCCCTGCGAATGCTGAGGAGGAGATATTTGTTCGGGCCAGCCGGCGGAGGGATGCTATTGCGCCGTAACCAGTTGCCCGAAGGCAAGAGGAGAGAGCAGCCACTTCAGTGCGTGGTCGACGACGCCGTTCCCCCGCTTCCAGCCCAACACGCAATCCTCGGCGTCGGGTAAGCCCTCCACTACCCCGCCCGACTGCAACACCCCACGCTTCGGCCGCGACAACGTCGGTTCTCCCGATCGCCATAGCCCCCCGTCCGCGGCATCCCCCTCTAAGGCGGTGGCGACGAGAATCACTTCAACGTTTTTGCGGGCGTGTCGGGTGATGATGAACGCTTTCCCCGCTTGTCGCTCGATTTGAGGTATTAGAGGTACGGTTTCGGTCGGCTGCACCGTCGGCCAAATAAAGGAAGGGTCCGGGGGCGGAGGGGCCGTCGGAATTAGGTGATGAGGACTTTATCGGGATGGCTATTCCAAGACGGCAACGTTTGAAGAGGCTTGCGAAAAGGCGAAAGCAATAAAGCCTCTCTGTTCACCACTGCCGACGATGAAATAATGGCAGCACTATCGGCGGACGATGTTGTTGTTGTGTCCGTCGCCGACGTTGACGTGCCCGCCGAGGTGGAGAAGATCGTCGATGCCATTGCGGCCGCCGCGTTTGAGGATGCATTCGAAATCCCCTTCCTGGTGGAGCCGGCGGCTGACGGTGGAGCATCGAGGGTGGTGGCCACAATCCCTGAAGAAGATGAACCACCGGAGGATGTGTCTCCCCTTGATGATGTTGCCTTCGCCGCTGTTGAGAAGACCGTTGCCTCTATTGTGAAGGAAATCCTGCACACGGAGGGACGGGCGGCCGACAGTGCCGCATCCAATGTAGGCGCGATCCCGCAACAGCAAAAAACATCTACGGATGAACCCAAAGCTGTTGACGAGGGGCAAGGGAACGTCACCGAAAACAAAACGAAAGCTATGATCCTTGCCAACCAACAATATGAAGAAGTTCGGAAGGACTTCGTTCAGAAGAAGAAAAAATACGCTAGTCAATCGCACCTCGGCATATTCGAGCAGGAGTTGATCAAGATCTCCCTCAACTTCCCCATGGACACGTAAGTATGTTATTTTTTATGTTTTTTTTGCATACAGATGTTCCCATTTACGTTTTGGCTTTTGCGTTTAAGAGTATATAATTACCGTTTACGATCGTGCTTTACCATTTAACTTTCCGAAGTACTGTTTAACTGTATACATTACCGTTTAAGATTATACAGTTACCGCGTAAGATTTAGTGTTCTGTTTTAATTACACCTGTTGTCGTTCAATCGCAGGGCCGTCGTATGGAGGAATGACTATGTCAGCACCACACGGGCCAACCTCTTCGTACTAATCGACGGGAAGGAGATGGTGACGGATGATGTGATGGACGCCTTCGTGTGCATAGTACAAAAGTCACTGACCAAAGTACCATATCCCTACAAGAAGCGCGCCTCCATCACAAGACCACCGGCATTGTTTATGTCAAAGCAGGAAGACGCACACGAGACGACTTTAGCTATGATCGGAGATGCCACCAAAGTCGTTCATAACGTTGACATTGCCATCCTTCCCATAATCATGAATGGCCACTTTCATGTCGTGGTGCTCGACAATAACAAGCAAGAGTACAGGCATTACACCTCATGCCAAAGTGAAGAGTACGACAAAGACGCGGTTGCAATGGTAAGTTCTTTGCGAACTGAATGTATCGATTCATAGAGTTTTATAGATGGTTGTTATTCTAACCTCAAGTTGTACACCTCGACAGCGGGAACTATTTGACACCTGTCTCGAAATGGAGTATGGAGAGACGGTGACCAAACATTACCCGCTTGTTCACGACAATAAAACACCGCGACAAAAAAAAGAAAGTCTCGACTGCGCCGTGTATGTCATGGAGTTTATAGAGCAATTACTCCAGGGCAAGAAACTACACATAACGCGTACGGAACTATCTTATCTGAGATTGAAGCACACTGCCCTCATACTTAAGGAAGGGCGCGCGGCCGGCATCCAACAAAAAGGGATGCCCCACCTTCGGTGAAGTAAAATTCTTTATCTTTATCACAACCATTCTTTAACAAATGTAAAGCAGTTTTGTCTTTGTTGTTTAAATTCAATTCATTCTTCGCCATCGACATGGCAGACATGTCAATGTAAATTTAGTATTTGTCGCTATTCTTTCAAATGCAATTCATTCTTTCAAAATATTGTCTTACAGTTTCCTTTCACGGTTTCGTTATAAAGTTAACTACATATGCTTAGACGACGCTGCCGCTATTGAAACATACATTTACGTTTGAATTATAAGGTTTCCCGTTTAACCACGGGAGTTACCGTTTAAGGCTAGCTGTCTCTGTTTAACTCGTACTCGTACCCGTTTAACAATCGCCTTTTCTGGCCAACATACGGTAACCACATCCAATTCTGCTAGTCTCGATTTAACTTCCGCTGTCTCTGTTTAACTATCAACGCTTGAACACAAGCCAAACTTTCTCCATCGAGCGAAGTTGAAGGACTAAGCTTCAACAAAACCACCTAACGCCTAACAAGGGTTAAAGGTGAAATACGTGCAGATGTTTGCTAGTTTTTGTTTTGTATACAACTCGGCGTTCTCGTCTGAGGTGCCAGACTTTCCAATGTAAATATACCATCTTCTGTTCATCGTCTGTATGGCTTTGTACTTCGCATTCTTGGCTCGAGTTGCAATTGTAACCAGGGTTTTGTTATAAAATTAAGTACATATGCTTAGACGACGTTGCCGCTATTGAAACATATATTTACCTTTGAATTATAAGGTTCCCCGTTTAATCACGGGAGTTACCGTTCAAGACCGGCCGTCTCTGTTTATCTAGTGGTCGTACCCCTTTAACTATCGTCTTTCCTGGCCAACATACGGTGACCATATTCAATTCTGCTGGTCTCTATTTAACTATCAATGCTTTAACACAAGTTAGACTTTCTCCATCGAGGGTTTCGTTATAAAATTAAGTACATCCGTTTACGTTTCAGAGTCTTCGTTTAACATTAGGCGTGTCTGGTTAAAATATTGTGCCTCTGCTTAAAATTATGAACTATGGTTGCAGTAAACAGACATCATTAAGAAAAAAACAACTTTTCATTTAGCATAGAATTTTCATTTTCGAAAAAAACACAAAATAGGAGTTATTGTCTTTCAAAACGAAAACTAAGGGAGGGTAAAACTATTATTCGTCCCTTTTTGCCCCCCTTCACATCTTGGAGCAGCTTCGCGACGTGGGCTCTTCTTTTCTTGATACCTTCCAGTTTTGCAGCAACAAACACTTCCTTCGCAGCTAGCTCGTGGAGGAAGTCTTCGAAGAACCACTCCAATTCGTCGTTGCTGGAGTGGTGTGGATGGGATAAAGGCCTTGCTGGAGTACAGGCGGCAGCAACGGTAGCGGCGGATGGCGCCGCAGGAGCATCGGGGGACAAATCGGGGGACGGATCATCTATTTCCTTCCCACTGGAGGGGGACACAGCTGCTTTAACGCACTCTCGGCAACAAGGTTTTGGGCCTACTTGGAAGTTGTCACAGGCTAAGCACTAGAGAAGGAGGTACCGTCGTGAGAAAGACGGGGCTGTGGGCGGGGCCTTCCCTAACGGTGGAGTACTCGGGCGAGGGCAGACGCCTCTTCTGGCAAAGCTCATTGAGGAGAGACTTATACATTGTCTTAGGCTTGGATATATCTGGATGTTTAAATCCGTCTCAGTGTCTTGTTTAAATAGAAATCTCAGTGGTTGGCGTTTGAATTCAATTGCCAGCGGTCAACGATGCGCCTTTACAGGAATCAAATTCCGTAATGAATTAATGAGATCAATTGCCATCGGTTATCGATGAGGGCGGTAATAGTTATCGATGAGGTGACATCTGACGTTTCGAGTTCGAAAATCAAATTAACGTGAGTAAGTAGTAATACAGTTCAATGAAGGGAGTTCAAATTCAAATTATTCTTTCCCAATGACATGGCCACAGCATGATTACGTACATGTGTTAGTCCCACGGCTGTACTCTTGTGTAACTGAGTTAAATTTGTTAAATGTCGACTGTATTGCTTAAATATCACGAACTATATTTAACATCACGCGTCTCTGCCTAACGAACCGCGTATCCATTTAACATCACCCGTTTACGTTTAACATTCGGTGACCCCATCCAAGTTACAAAGAACGAGAATTAAAATGCTAATTCGCCTGTTTAAATACAAAAAGTAAACACGCAAAACTTATTTGTCCCATTTAAGAATTATTCTTACGCGATTTCATTACAAGATTCCGAATGGCTGCCAACACTTCAGTTCAAATGAAACCGTGCGCTTTTTAATCACGAGGACTACTTCTTACGTGATAACTTCAAAAGAAATTAGAACTCCGTTTGTAAACAGTATGCACATTGTTTAAAATAAGTCTTCTGCTAATTAAATAGTAATTAACATACTGAACTAGATAATGAAGCTCTTCATGTTTATAAATAGGGGTCACTTGCAATACCTATGAAGCACTGTCCGGATAAACGACTATGTTTCCATTTTCACATTCCACGAATAAGGTGAAATATGAATGAATCCCAAAATGAAGTGGTCTATGTTCAAATAATCGTTTAAGTTTCAGTTATCATATGAAAAATAAAGTACTATCCTTTTAAATATTTGCGTCACCGTTTAACAAATATGAATCCCGTTTGATTTACGGTGTCTCTGTTTAAATATGTGTGTTACCAGTTCAGATCAATACTTACCGTTTAACCTCAGGAGCCTCCGTTTAACTATATACGTCCCTCTTTAAATAGCAAAAGTTTACACTCAGACAATTGTCTTTCCCTTCATAAATTAATCCTTCACAATCTTTGTTAGTCGACGACGGTTTCATTGCGAGATCTTCCATTGTTCCCGGACGCGTGGCAATGGCTGCAATGTAACTCGCGGACCTCAAATGCTTGGGACTCGATCCTCCTTCGTCTAGGACGCCCAGGCTGCCTTCTCGTCACAGGCGGCCGCAAATGCAGATTGCAATTTTCGTCCGTAGGCCGCTCATTGTCGGGTATGGGGAATATGGCTTCCTTATACGCCAGCTTGTAAGTGTCGACGGTGAAGTAGCCGCTTATAAAACGATGGACGTTGGTGTCCGTCTGCATTATTGCAGCGCAAGCGTGTTTGTACGGGATACCAAAAACTTGCCATCTGCGACATGAGCAAACTCGAGTGGCAAGATTTACAGAGTTGCTGCACTGGTCAATAACTTCGTAGCAGTCATCGACATAGCGACCAACGTGAAGAATTCGGCTATCCGCAACAAGCGCCTCAACCTTCGAATGTATGTCCGGGCATAAGTAGGTCTCCCATTTGTTCCCTTACTCACAGCGAGTGCATAACATGCGCATCAACTTGAACTTGCACAACGAAGATCATAAAGTTTGAAGAAATTGAAGTGAATATATTGATACTTAAACAAAAAGCTAAATCGTTAAACGGTATTGTCAAAAATTAAACGTTACTCCCGAAAGTTACACGAAGACAATTATATTGAAACACTTATGTGGTATTTTAAATATGGATAATGTGTGTTAAATGATAAAGCAAAAGTTTAAGCGGTATAAACGAAAAAAAGTCGACTACCTTATCGCGTCGACCATTTTCATCACCGGCAAATGACGAGCTTCTTTGATCCAAGCATTGAACGACTCCGCGACGTTTGAATACATCTCCCCCCATTGTTCGCCTTTGAATAGATAATTCGACCAATGTGCCATGTCCAACTTATGAATCAACCACTGATAGGCTTCGGGTGATACGGCCTGCAGTTCATTGACTGTGTCATCGAATTCTTTAGCCCTCGATGCCCACGCAATGCGAAAGTATATAGACCAGCACTCCTCCCTCAATGCCTTCCCAAGTCTGACATTGGCTTTTATAAAATTGGCCTCCAAGTGTCGAAGGCAGTACGCATGTGAGGATGAAGGGAAGACTCTAGCAATCGCGTTGGCAAGGCCCTTTGACCTGTCCGACACAAATGTAATTATCTCCTCGTAATCGCCTTCGTCGTATAAAGCATCACCTAACTTGGAAATGAACCACGTCCAGTTGGCGTCGGTCTCGTTGCGACAATAGCGAAGGCGACGTGGAAGAAGCCATTGTTCCCATCTTTACCTGTGGTACCCAACAGAGTACCGCGGTACTTTCCTAGGAGGTGGGTACCATCGAGAAACAGCAGCGGCCTGCATGCCCGCTTGAATCCAAAAATGCACGCGCTGAAAGAGAAGAACGCACGCTTAAACCGATCACCATCTCTATCCACAAACGCGATGCTGCCGGGGTTCGTCTCAACCATCTTATCGACGTACCAAAGCAACAAGTCGTAGCTGGAGACATCGCTGCCGTCGAGGGTCACTCGGGCATGTTCTTTTCCCAACCAAGCCTGCTTGTATGGAATGTGGACACCATGCTCCCGCAACATATCCTTCTAAATGTCGATGGCTCTGTACAAGGGCCGGTCCTTGAGCTTCTAGATCACTCGTGCGCTTACCCATTTTTTGGGCGCTTTCGGTTGTGACACCGAGCCAATTCCACCGCCGCAAGTGTGTGACGGGTCCATTGTCTTGATTCTGAATGTATTTCTGTTATATTCCTTTGATGCGTTCACGCGCCATTCACAACCACTGGCAGCGCATTCCATAGTGACCCGGTGTTTTTCGTTCTTTACAAATTTGAAGTCAAAGTTCCGTTTGATGGCAAAATTTCGAAGTGCATCTCTGAAATGTTCAACGCCTTCAAACCGTTGTCCGACGTCCAACGACAGCATTTCAGGTTGTTCTGACGACGAAGGTACGCATGCAAGACCATCAGGGTCGCTATGAGGTGGAACAGAAGCGCTCCCAGATTCCGAATTTTCTGCCAACACTTCAGTTAAAACAAAAACGATCAGGATTTAAGCATAAAATCATTTTGTTAAATGGTAAATATTAAATTGTAAAAGTTACAAGCGAAAATTAAACAGAGACTCTATAATGTAAACGGTATAGTAAATAGTTAAACAGTAACGTGAGAACTTACACGGTGAACCCCAAAATTAAACGGTAACGTCTCTAACTTAAACAGAGAAGGGAATTACTAACCAATACCTAACATATACAACTACATAACTGTCTAGGACTACCACATTACCACGAGAGGATCTCGTTTTTAGTAGGATGCGATGCCGCGCCATCCGTCTCGACAACAAGATCAACTACACCGTCTTTTAAGATGGAGAAAACATGACACATGCGCTAGAAGTCGACCTCGTTCTCTATCGGGCAAACCGTATTATGTCCATCGGGTGTGACAAACTTCACCCTCACACGGGAAGTATCGAGACCCCATCTCTGACATATCTCAGCTAACACAACCTCCCAAGTAGTCAACGCCGTGAACATGAGCACTCGTCCCTCCCCATTGTATCTAGCAATAGCAGAAAAACTCTCCATAACACTAGAGAACGGGCAGACCTCAGATGCGAAAGAGAAGAAGAAGAAGAAGAAGAAGAAGAAAAAGAAGAAGAAGAAGATGTAATTGGCCTTCTAAACTCTCTTTCACAAAAAGCCAACATGAAGGGGAAAAAACCCACAATTGTGTGCATTAAGGGTGGACATGACGTGATGTAATCGGGCGGGTTTTTTTCCCACCATTTCCGAGGGCAAATATGGAATTTCATGCCAATGATACATTTAAAGTGACGAGTAGGGGGTAGACGGGAAGTAAACTATAACGGAGGGGTTGTCCGGGGTGTGCAAAAGTTGGAGAGGGTTTTTAGGAAGTTTGAAAATTCGCGAGGGGTGAACAGTAATTTTCCTATATATAATTTAAAATACATATAAATAATAACTAAGATAATCCAAACTTAATGACCAATCCTATATCTCTTGATATATTTTTTTTAATTTCATATTTAACTATAAATATCTAGAAACATATCTTTTCCAATAAATTTAGATAAGATACAAGTCAATCCCCAATCTCATCGCGACGGGGGTGTTCCCTTTTTCAATAACATGAAAAAATTTTAAAAACGGTAGAATCCTCAAAATAGTCCCTCTATTTTTTCTAACAGGCCCTTTTAGTCCCTGTAGTATAATTTGAATCTTTTTCTCCTTTTATTTTTTAACTTTGGAACATTGAGTCCCTTATGCTAACTGGGGTTAAATTTTTTGTTAAATAATGCTCACGTGGCTTTGTTGAATTAAAATATTATTTTAAAATCAATTAAAAAATAAAAAAAACTTTAAACTGGTTCGGATCCGCCAATGATAGCGGATCCGAACCCAAACTTATCCACCTCCATCCTCCACCATCAAAGCTTCAATGGAGCTCCAACCTAAAGAATTCGGTATTTTTCCGGTGAGAAATTTGTTGCCGAAATCAATGTAAAGAAGCTTCTATAAAAACTAAGAAGCCTATAGTCCTTTAGGGATGCTTCAACTGACCTTGTTATCATTTAAAAGCAAGATTTGGAGTTGATGACACTGAGGTCAAGTCTCAGGGATGTAGCCTTCAAGAGAGTTCCTACTTAAATTTAAATGTTTGAGCTGCTGGAGATAACCAAACTCTTGTGGTATTTGCCCATGAAGGTTGTTGTCTGAGAGATGAATCCTTTAGAGGAATGTGAGGTTGGACAATGATGTTGAGACTTTGTCAGAGAGATAGCGACCGAGACCTTCGAGGCTCATTTCGGTGACTCTGGTAGGAAGCCGGTGGCTGCAAGTCACTCATGGCCACTTGCAAAAGTGAAGAGAAGAGTTCCATGAGGCCATTGCTTGAGTTGGATCAACAAAGGGGCGTGGGGGTGAGGATAGAGGGAGGAAGGAGGGAAGAGAAACTAGGGTTTAGATGAGTTCGGGTTTGGATCCGCTATCACTAGCGGATCTGAACCCGTTTAGAGGTTTTTTATTTTTTTAATTAATTTTAAAATAATATTTTAATTCAATAAATCCACGGCAGCATTATTTAACAGAAAATTTAACCCCAGTTAGTATAAGGGACTCAATGTTCCAAAGTTAAAAAATAAAAAAAGCAAAAAGGTTCAAATTATATTACAGGGACTAAAAGGACCGGTTAAAAAAAATAGAGGGACTATTTTGAGAATTCTACCTTTTAAAAACTATATATAATTACATGAAGGTTCTTTATAAAAAACCAAAAAAGGTTGTTTCAACTGTAGAAACAGCATGCGGGAGTCATAAGATATGGTAATAAATAAATAAATAAATAAATAAATAAATAAATAAATAAATAAGTAATTTTAATATATATATATATGAAAGAAACATATAAAAGAATTTGGATTAGTCAGTCAAATTAAAATTATTCAGGGACCAACAAATAATTTAACCAATAAATACCACTACCCATCGTATGACCCCTTTCATTTTCTTCTTCTTCGCTGTAATCCAATGGGTCAATCCTCAAGCAATCGAAGAAGAACAGAGTATTACCACCAAAACCCTGCCTCCTTCTCTCCGTCCTCCCACCCTCCTCCTCCTCCGCCTCCTGCCACTCCTCCTCCACCACCTCCTCCTCCTCCTCCTCCTCCTCCTGCTGCTGCTGCTGGTACTGCTCCCTATCCCTACTGCGCCCAGCAGCCGGCATCCAGCTATGGCCCCCGATCCGATACTACAACCCCTTCATCGGTCGATCTGGCTACCCAGCGTACCTTCCAGGCGCCCAAGGCGGCGGATGGTGGCCTTCCAGCTCTGCTTCTGGCCCTTCATCGGCTTGGATCATGCCCCCTCCGCAGCCGCCTCCGCCTCCTTATGTGGAGCACCAGAAGGCCAAGACCATCAAGAATGATGTTAATCTCCACAAGGACACAATCCGGCTTGAGCCGGATGTGCACAGTCCTGATCACCATCTTGTCTCGTTCACTTACGATTCCTTGGTCGATGGAAGGTAGTTGATTCTTGATTTCTCTGGTTTTGAGTCTTATGCTTGGCTTTTGCCCATTTGGGATTTCTTTCGGTATTTGTTGTTGTTCATGTTGTTTGGGGATTTAGATCTATTATCTTTTCTATGTTCTTTAAGAATTTGGTTGGTTTCTGGTTTGAGAATTGACTCTCTTTATTTTATTGTGGTCTGCGCTCATTAGTGTAGAGAATTGAGGTGTAATATCTGATAGGTGGGTTGTTACAAGGCATTTGAGGATATTTTTCTCTAATTCTATTGACAATTTTGTTAGATTATTTTGCTCATCTTTAGTATTTTTGCTGCCACTAAGCTAAATGAACATGGTTGGATGTTGGCTTATCTAGGTTTAAAAACTACAAGAAAAAACTTTGAGAAACAGGTTAAAGTTTGTGAGGAAAACTGTGGTGCCTTTAAAACTGAGCATTTCGTCATGAGGCGATCAATTGAATAATAATACTTTTTCTTATGCATATAAAGGTCCTGTACTTGTCTATTTAAAATTGCATTCAGTGTTCACTATAATGAATAATGTACTGTTTTATATATAAAAAAATGTTGTGGCCCATAGTCATCCTGTTAAATTTAGCTTTGGTCTTATGGTCAATTTATGATTTTATTCGGAGAAAAGTAAAGCTGATACATAAGCATGGCCACAACTAATTCAATAATTAGATTAGTCTTCTTTTGAGGTAAAGAATTCATTTTTAGTACCCTTTCCAGATCATTCTTCCACTTGTTTAACAATTGTGTGTTGAACCTACTATCTACATTAACTCAAACTTTAGAGCAATTGGGGAAAATTATGTTTTGAGAATATTTGACAAAGATGGATTATGTTGCCTGAGTTTGAAGTATAAGAATTACCTCCATCATATTTAGAACTAGTTTATCTGCTGAAATAATGTGGATAAGAGGTCTAAGAAGTTGCAATGCAACCCATTTTTTTTATCGATGTTTAATTGGCTTTTGATAGTGTAATTTCTGTAATTTTATTTTGAGAAACTTCAGTGAGTTTCTTCTCATTTAACAATCTATGATAGACTTACCAAACCTTGGGCGCACTAAATAATCATCGAGGAAGTACATAGCTGTCAAAAAAGTTAAATCTTTTTTTTTCTATACTTTAAATTCTTTTTTCCAACCAATTAGTGACTGGAACTTGTCTTACTCCTAGCACAAATTTGAGGATTTTAGACTATTGCAAATGGCCATAATTAGCTTTTGGTGGTGTAATTTCTGTCATCTACCTCTTGTCTTGTTGGTGCAATTATTTTTTTAAGAAATTGAGGGGGCTCGAGCCTTTCATTTAATTGGGAATCAAACTACTCAACTTAAGTCTCACAATCACTACTTATCATTGCACATTTAACTTTTGGTTAGTTTTCACACAGATCTTTCTTCAAAATATATAAATTTTGAAATAAAGCTGAATGCTTTGACAAAAACCTCAGGTAGGGTATATAAACATATTGCCAGACTGAGACCACATGCCCTGAAAGTTTTTTGACCTTATTTACTTACGTTCAATTATACTTATTGGTTTACATTGGTCTAAATTGGTTTTGTTAGTCACACATCTAGATCTAGTGCATCCTCTTGGAATTAGGAGTTATCCCTTATTCTTGATAAGGGAAGTTTATGTGCTCTTCCAATGGAAGTAGCACACTTTCATATGAATAGATCCTTCTCCTGTCTATTTGAACTTGTTATGGCTATCAAATTGTGCATTAGTGCTTTGTAATATATTTATCATAAAAGGACTGAGTCGTTGTCATGATTGCACCTCTGATTGTCATTCAAGTCTGATCTAAGGAAAATCTTGGTCTCTTGAAAGTGCAATTTCTCATGTTTTGAGACTTGGAACTTACATAGCTTGAAATGTGAATCATATGTTCCATCCCTTATATCATGATTGTACTAAAATATGGTAAACATCAGCCAAAATCCCCCAAGTGTAATGATAAGGTTGTGCGGGGGTAGTATAAGGGTTATGTTGTTTGTCATAATAATTGAGTGTTGCATCTTTATGTTGAAAGCCCATATGGAAAAGATCACTAGCTTACCCTTCAATCCAAATAGCATAGGGCATCAAAAATCCCCTGTGAATCAGTGACTGCCTCGAAATGCATGATACGCATGGGCACTGATGTTAAGAAGTGAATCACCTCATCAATCTTCTTGAGATGTTTGGGATCAGGCTGGTTTAAAGGAGTAGAGGATTCTATTTGTTGGATGATCCACATTTCCCTTCTGTTGGTAATGAGCACTTTGAACTATGCATTTAGTTAAGAACCATGAGAACCTGTCCTGTTGATGAAACTGTAGAATCAAGCTTTACCTTTGAGCTAGTATATTCCATCATACTGCCTCCTGCAGGGAGGTGCACTGCCAAGATCTCATCTGTCTATTCTTTTCCTTTTCTTCCACATTTCCATATTGCCACCACCAAAGAGAAACAGTGGGGACATTAGGATTACATCAACTTGTTCCGACTCATGGGATTCTATCAGCTTGTTCGAGGTTGCTATGCTATGCTAGCAAAAGTAATTGAAATAATGGCTTTTATGCTTTGAATTGGAGCTTAATTGTTTCTGGCAAAGCTGC